>JASPKZ010001964.1:287500-665000 GCA_030220185.1 Diploptera punctata | reverse complement strand
GGGACTTAACTGTTCTTATTATATCTGGCTTCCTATAAAGACCATGTAGTTCATTGTTATGTAGTCTTCTCCATTCACCTGTCTGTTCATCTCTCTTTGGTCCAAAAATTTTCCTAAGAACTTTATTCTCAAATACTCGTAATCTCCTTTCCTCCCTTAAAGTAAGAGTCCATGTTTCGCACCCATATAATATAACTGGTAGAATAATAGTTTTATATATTTTCAGTTTAACGTTTTTTGAAAGGAGTTGGGACATCAAAAGTCTCTGCAATGCATAATAGCATGCATTTCCAGAATTGAGCCTATGTTTAATTTCTTTGTGCATCTCATTCCTATTTGTGATTATTGTTCCTAGGTATTTGAATTCAGCCACTTCCTCAAAATTTCCCTCATTTGTCATTAGCTGTCCATTTCCATTATATAATGTATTTCTACGTGTGACCATATATTTAGTTTTACTGATATTTACTTCCAGTCCTAATTTCTTAGTGTTACTCAATAGTGTGTGCGTGTTGGCCTTTAGTATCTCCTCGCTATCGGCCAGTAGTACCACATCATCAGCATAAACTAACAGCTTATTAATACCATTCAGTTGTAAGCCTTCCTTATTCTCTAAAGATTTAATGGCATGCTCTAGTACAAAATTAAATATGAGAGGAGATAGTGCATCTCCTTGCTTCAACCCATTCTGGATTTCAAAAGTGTCTGAAAACTGTTTGCCTACACGCACCCTACTCGTTGAGCCATTTAGACACATTCGTATAAGTCTAACTAACTTTTTGGGAATTCCGAACTCCAGCAGGATACTATATAACTTCTCCCTCTTAATTGAATCATATGCTTTTTTGAAGTCTACATATAGTTGATGTACAGTACCATTATATTCCCATTTCTTTTCTAAAATCTGTCTTATACTAAAAATCTGATCTGTTGTAGACCTGTTTTCTTCTAAATGCACATTGATGATCTCCTAGAATGTCATCAATATAGGGAGCAAGTCTGCTTACTAATATATTTGTTAGAATTTTGTACGAAGTTGAAAGTAATGAGATGCCCCTATAGTTGTTGCAATCAGTTTTATCTCCTTTCTTATAAATTGGTACGATAATTGATTCCTTCCATTCATCTGGAAGAGCTTCTTTTTCCCAAATCATACTAAGCAACCAGCGTATCTTGTCCATCAATTTTTCTCCCCCTGATTTTATCAGTTCTGCTGGGATCTCATCTGAACCTGATGCTTTATACATCTTCAATTTTTCAATTGCCATTTCAACCTCTAATGCACTTGGCTCTGCGACTAGCATTTCTGCTGTCTGTAACTTATCCTCCTCAATGTCCTGTTCTGTATGTACATTTAATAGCTGATTAAAATAACTTTTCCATCTATTTAATATACTCTTGGAATCTGCAATCATATCCCCATTTTCATTCCGAATTATGTTTGTTCTAGCCTGAAACCCTTTCTTCTCTATACTAATTCCCTGATATAATTCTCTAATGTTCCTATTTTTTGCATTCATTTCAAGATCATTAATCTTCTCTCTCAAATATTCCCTCTTTTTACTCTTTAGTAACTTGGTGGTTTCCCGTCTAACACTACCCAATTGCTCTAAATTTACCTCATTTGGCTCGTGTAACCATTTCATTTTTGCTAGCTTTCTTTTCTTTACAATGTCGGCACATTCCTCATCAAACCATTTCTTGTTTTGCCTCTTTTTTAAACAACCAATGCTTTCTGATGCTGACAATTTAATAGTATCTCTTATAGCCTCCCATTCTTTATTTATATCAGTTTCTTCTTCGTTTGCCACATTGTCATCTGAAGATTCCAGTACTTCAAATCTATTAGCAATTTTGATTTGGTATTCTTGCCGCATTTCATCATTTTTCAAGTTTTTTAATTCATATTTTACTGAATCATCTTTAGCGTTTGTTCCTCTCATAAGCGATAGCCGTTGTCTGATTTTCACCCTGACCAGATGATGATCTGAATTGCAGTCTGTCCCTCTAACTGATCTAACATCAATGATGCTACTGTGCCAGCGTTTATCCACTAATACATGTTCTATCTGGTTCCGAGTTTCTCCATCTGGGGACGTCCAGGTGTATTTATGAATATCCTTATGCTGAAATGTTGTGCTCTTAACAATGAGATTCTTTGATGTGGCAAATGTGACTAATCTAACCCCGTTGTCGTTACTATCTTCATGAAGACTGAATTTGCCTATTGTTGGTTTGAATATATCTTCCTGCCCCACTTTTGCATTAAAATCTCCTAAGACAATTTTCATATGATATCGTGAAAGGCTATCAAATAAGCATTCTAATTCTTCATAGAACTCATCCTTGATCTTGTCATCTTTATCTTCTGTGGGGGCATGTACATTTACAATTATAAAATCATGTCGTTTACCCTTTAGAATTATTTGTTATATCTCAATTTTCTTACTGTACCCAAAAATTTGCATGTTTTTGATTCACTCTCGATCCGTCCTAAAAGATCCCAACACGCCACTCTCCCTCGATCCGACTTGAGAAATCTCTCCGGCAGCATCTGTAATCTAAGTTGTTCTGTCTCTCTACAGAATGCTATAATATGCTGCCAGTTTTCATGGTCATCGCATAGTGGGCATAGTTTAATGCCTTCCTCATTTGTTAAATTATGGGCCATCCATCCCCCCAAATGAAACCATGCAATAGCACTTTTATCATCCCCATCCAAAGAGTCAATATATTTCTCCCTTCCCCACGAAAGTTTCAGTTCTGTCTGCAGGGTGAGCGATATTTTCTGACTACACTCTGCTTCTATATACTGTCTGTCTATATCGATTAGTCTCTTCTTAACTGTCCTCCAAACATTTCTATTATTCCGCGTACTCCTCTCCCATACCCAACCCATCCCTATGCCCTTCAATCCCCTTTCTACACACCGATTACCCAATCTCCCGAAAACACACTGCCTTTTCTGTTTCATTGTAACACTCTGCTCTAAGCGAGTCCTGATTCCCGTTTATTATGTCCAACCAATACTTAATAGCCATAATTTTGCCCCTTATTGTGTCCGAAAATGTACCGAATTCCTTCAGTATGCCACAATTTGAAGTCCCCGTTGCTAATCTCATTGCTTTCTTAAGAAACATAGGTTGAATTTTATCTAGTGTCCCCGTTCGTTCCGAACCCCATAATTCTGAGCCATACAGCATGGTCGCTCTCACAGTCGAAGAATAAACCTGTTCTAGTGTACGCATCGGTATGTTTCGCAATTTTGACATATTATTAAGCATTTCGCTTGTCCGGCACCTAGCTCTCATTGTTGCATTTTCGATGTGTCTCGTCCATTTTCCATTCATTGTCAAAGTCATCCCCAAGTAGACAAAGTTTTTAACATTTTCTAAGTTCTCACCACGGTATGTCCACCTTTCCCTCCCGCTGTATACCGACCCATTTTTAAAAGTCATGGCTTTCGTTTTGCTAACGTTAACAGTAAGTCCCCAAGTCGTACAGTATGTCGATAGTAAATCTAAACCCTTCTGCATGCCATCTATTTTTGTGGAAAAGAGGCATAAGTCATCTGCATACATTAGAACAGGAATACTTCGCTCACCCACCGTTGGAGCATCGATCCCCTCTACTCCAGCATCAAAGCTACATCGTCTATAAATAAGTTAAATAACAGTGGTGACAATACACATCCCTGTTTTACACCCTTAACTGCCTTTATATTTTCTGAAACTTGGTCCCTCCCATATTTAACACAGAACTCCACTTTTTTATAAATTCCCATTAGCGCCCTAATCATAGTTCCCGATACTCCTAGTTGCCATAATTTCTGCCATAGGGCATTGCGTTCAACAGAGTCAAATGCTTTTTTCAGATCTATAAAAGTACAGTGTAACCTGCCTCGTTTGACACTCAAACATCTGTTAATTGCTGTTCTCAGGACAAATAGATTGTCCGCCGTCCTGAAGCCTTCCCTGAAACCCGGCTTGGTATCGTGAAATTTTATTATTTTCATTTATCCAATTTTTTAGCCTGTTATATAGCACTGTGCAATAAATTTTTCCAAACACCGGCAGAAGAGAGACACCGCGGTAATTGTCCGGATTGTTAACTCCACCCTTACCCTTGTAAATAGGATGCAGTATTGATGTGGACCATTCATCTGGATAGCTTCCTTTTTCATAGATTTTGTTAAAAATACCTACTATGTATCCTGTCCATTTATCAATTTTCAAGGCTTCTTTATAGAACTCGGCTGGTATAACCGTCTAGACCAGGAGCTTTTCCATTTTTCATGGATCGAATCGCATCCCTCACCTCTAGTTTTGTTATCTCCGAGTCTAGCATTGGTACGTCTTGACCAACTAATAATAGCCGCGGTCCCTCCCAATTCCCCCCTCCTGTAAACACCCTTTCGAAATGAAGTACCCAAGTTTCTGGCAAAATTTTATTTACTTTTTTACGATATTTAATTTCCCTAATTACTTTCCAGATTTTGGTAACATCCCGTTCCTTCATAGCCTGATTAATTCTCTCCAAGATTTTTCCCTCCCAATTCTCCCTGGTTCTAGCCGTTATCTCTTTATATCGTCTCCTCATCTCTATGTAACACCCGCCGATTGAAGTCGCCACCCTCCTTTCTGAACCTCACTAAAGCCCTCTCCGCTCGTCTTTTTCCTTCCCTACATGCATTATCGTACCAGCCTTCATATCGTTTTTGCCCTGATTTTCCTCTAATCTGCATATTTTTCCCCCCTTCCCACATTAGTAATCTTAATTTTTTCACCTCTTCCTCCACATCGCCTAATACCTCCGGTGTCGAAGACTCTAGTTTGTTAAGTAGTTCCTGTGTCTTATCCTCTCTCCAGCAGAACCGCCTAACAGTTCTAATGTCTCCCCTCCTTCCCGTATTCAAGCTCCCCACTTCCTTTCCCTCTTCTTTAAATTCTAATTGGATTTCGATAGGTGAGTGATGCGATTCGATTCTGTCCGCTACTTTAAATGCTGCAATCCTAGAAATAAGATTCTGTGAGCAGAGCATATAGTCCACAACACTTCCTCCATTACCGTGTATGAACGTAAGTTCTCCTTCAGTATCTTCCCCGTATTTTCCGTTTAGCATTTCTAGGTTATGAATAACGCAAAACGTCAGAAGTTCTCTCCCATACGTATTAATAACCCTATCCTTACTCGCCCGAAATCCCTTTCTTAAATCTTCCTCTCCTTCTTCCGTCCCTAAAGTTATATTTTCTCTCCCAGTTCTACCATTAAAGTCCCCCATTATAAGAGTATCTGTATCCGGGAATTTATGTCCGAGTTCTATCATTGTATCTCCCAGGTCATCAAAAAAGGTAGATATAGCGTGTCGAGACCCAGCCGGGTGACGATATACCGAGAGGATACA
The DNA here is from genome assembly GCA_030220185.1 of Diploptera punctata. Lineage (NCBI taxonomy): Eukaryota > Metazoa > Arthropoda > Insecta > Blattodea > Blaberidae > Diploptera > Diploptera punctata. The sequence continues at coordinate 659,596 of JASPKZ010001964.1, read as the reverse complement.
CAAACAAAGATCTCCGATTTTTACATGAATACACGTGTCACCCTGTAATTCAACATGAACATTTTCAGCATGTCTAAATGTATTATTTTTCAACATTGTTAATATCCCTCCCGGATATCTTCCCCTTTTTTGTTTACTACCCCTCCCCTTATTTATACAATTAAATCCATCAAATTCAATATGGTCTTTGTCCCCCATCCAAGTTTCTACAAATGAAATAAAACTAAAACTTTTAACAAAATCAATAAATCTGTCGGAAGACATTCTTTTTTTCAAACCTTCAATATTCCACACAGCAATTCTGAGAGGGGGGTTTGTCCTCTATGTACTAACGGTTTTCTTTACCTGCTGTTGGCGGCCCTTCTGCATTGTGTTTGCAAGCTTTTCAGACATCATACTTCTTAATTGTCGCGCCGAACTTCCCTCCCTCCCACTGCTGTTTTCTGTCGTCTTCTCTGCAGTGTTGTCAGTTCTCTCGCATTCTTCTCGTTCCCGTGTTGTATTCTTGGGACTCGAACTCTGCCTCTCCGATGTCGTTCCACGCGACTCACCTCGTTCCCTTGTTGTTTTATTGCGATTTAAACTCTGCCTTTCAGAGGTCGTCTCCCGTTGCGTTGTCCCTGCCGCTTCCTTCGTGGACACAGACATATGTATATAGGTATATATACTAGCTAATACCCGGCGTGAGCTGCTACGCCTAAAATTGAAAACTAATGTGTTATTGTGTGTAATTGAATAAGAAAAGAAAAAAATAATTATAAATTTATATTTTTTAGATACCCCTTGCTGAAAACCTGGCGTTGCCCTTGAATCAACTTATCCCGATCTTCTTGACATAAATGAGCTGAAATACGAAAATTAATGTGTTTTATGTTCTATACAAATAGGCAACAGGATACATTTATATGGTAATTATTATTAGATACCCGGTGCTGATTACTCGGCGTTGTCCGGGAATCTACTCATCCCGATCTTCTTGGCATGAATGAGATGAAAGACAAAAATCAACGTATTTCTTATTATTAGTTGAATAACTGGATTGAGAAATGATTATAAATGTGCATCATAATTATTTTAAATTCCCCGAGGATTCACTTATCTCGACATTCTTCGCAAAAATGATCTAAAAGACACAATAAGTTTTTGCGAGTCATTAGTAAAAGAATACCCACCATGTGCTGGTAAGCTTGCTCAGAAATCTACGTATTTGTCTCCATTTTGTTGGCACAAATTGAAGACAAAAATGGTTATTGTGAGTTATCCGTAAGAGTTAATCATATGCTGTCGCGGACTTTTTTGTTGAGTTTTTTGAGATATTCAATTATGTGTACATTAATTTTGTGTATTTGTAACCGGTTTAGGCACCGTAGACCATTTAAACGTCGAAGAGTTACTTTTTTCACGTTTTCCACCACAAAGGGCGATTTTTAAGTGTGTAGGATTTGAGTATCACATCTCTCTTATACCCTACGTTCATCCCGAGATTCTCCTGAACACTTTGTAAAAAACCCCATCACAATCAGATCAACGGTATGGGCGTTGATAATAAACATTTGAATAACTTATTATCGTTAAATGAAAGTAAATAATAATAAAATATCTATCTGAAATAGAAAACAAATCAAATTTATTTATTTTATTTAACCAATCAAAAAGAAAAGAAAAAAAGAATAATATCATGTTGTTTAAAATTATTGTATGATGGAATTATTATGATGATAGAAACTCTCTCCTGACAAAATTGAATACCATTTTATTTTAATTGAAGAAAAGAATAATTTATATACCACCTGCATTTACTTAATCTGCTCGGGACTTAAGGTGAGGAGATTCCAACTGTTCCGAAAATTGAAGCCAACCTGCACTAAACTTTTTGGGACACAAATCCTTTTTCTTCGGTACAATATATATACTACTACAAGAAAAACAACAACTGCTACTACTACTACTACTACTACTTTATCTAATATATAAAAATGAATGTTTGTTTGTTTGTTTGTTCGTACTTTATGCGCGGCCATAGCGTTGTGATGGGGTTTTTGCAAAGTGTTTAGGAGATTCCCGGGATAAGCATATGCTATAAGAGAGTTCACATACTCAACTTCTACACCTTTAAAGATTCCCTTTTTTTGGTCAAAAACGTTTAAAGGTCTCTTTTGACCCTTTAAATGTCTTACGCTGCCTAAACATTTGCTAATATATATATATATATATATATATATATATATATATGTGTGTGTGTATGTGTGTGTGTATGTGTGTGTGCATTGATTTAATAAGTATGAAAGTGACACTCCAAAGAGTATTGGGTTTTAGGTTTATGATTTGTCTTTTATCAGTTCATTCAACGATCCCGTCCATCGTTTGCATTGTTTGTTATGGTATCACTCGCATTTTTGTCCATATATCTTGCATTCACACGAGTCACTCGATTGGTGGAATTTTGTATTTTTGCACATTTTATGATGATATCCATGTGTTGCCAGGCCTATGATAGCGTGTTTTTGTGATTGGTTGCTTCCGGTCCAGTCCCTGTTCACCGTGGCGTCTGAGGCGTAGAACTCTTCGTCGATCTCATTTTCCTTCTGTTCCTTTTTTTTCGATGGATTTTTTATATGGCTCCGTTGCTGGTACTAATTCCTTTGTCTCAAGTCTTCTCGGAAATAGGTTTCTCTGGCTAGCATTAGGCCATTCTATTTGGTGTGTATTTACTTGTCCTTAATGCCTTTTTTATGTATCTTGTTTCACTTTTTGTGCATTGATTTAACGTGATTTAACGCAGCATTTAACGTTATATTAAGAATATAAATTTCGTAAGAAAGCAATAAATGAAATTTTGACGTAATAATAACTTACGTTGAGGAGCAACGCCACTGAATGTGAAGTTGAAAAAGTAAGTTTTTGGTTGGAATTTAATAAAATATAAGTATTACACAGATTATATCTATTTATAACCGTAAATTTGTGAAACGAACTATGCGCAACTCTATATCAGGTAATACCTTTAGAAATACCATATTCATAATAGATCAAATGTTTGAAAATATATTACGTGCTGTTAGCTAACTGCTTACACATTATAATTAAATTAAATATAACTTTTGAAATGTTCTGTTTGATATATTTTTATATAAGAGTATGTTATTCCAATTACAAACGTAAAATTGAAATAAATATAATTCCTACTTATTACACACACACACACACACAGACACACACACACACACACACACATACATAATATATATATATATATATATATATATTCTTCCTATCTATCGTATTTTTAAAAATAAATCGAAAATTATTATGCATAAATGACGTATTTTTCTACAAACTTAAACAAAATGTGCTTAGAATATCGGCCGCTGTGTGACCTCTAGTAATAATACTAATAATAATAATAATAATAATAATAATAATAATCCATCCATAGTAATTCTGCACTGCAATCATAGCATTTTCATGTATGCTTGCAGTTTTACTATGGAATTTTAAGTGTGTTACTTTCACGTTGCTTTCCACACTGGTGAAGTATGATGATGATAATGATGATGATGATGATGATGATGGCCATATGATTCTGGGGACCGTTTGGACCTAAATGTTTTCCTGACATTTATCTTACAGGTGAGGAAAAACCCCGACACAAACCCAACCACAAAAACTGTCCCGACCGGCGATCGAACCGGGTCCCCTACGTGACAAGGCAGGAAGCTACCTCGAGACCACAGCGTTGGACAATAATAATAATAATAATAATAATAATAATAATAATAATAATAATAATAACAAATATGAAAATTTGTATTTAAAAATCCTTTTTAATATCTTAATATAAAGTTTTAAAAAATCGTTCAGTTTTTGTTTTAGTATGTTACTTTTTGAATAAATTAATTTTACTTAGATAACGGTTTCTGTAAAAAGAATGCTTTTTAAAAATTTCTTTGAATTCAAATGTATACAGAAAAACGTACTTCTTTCTATAATATACATACATAATAGCGAATACCCGGCATGCGCTGCTACGCCTAAATATATGAAAATTAATGTGTTATGGTTAGTTGAATAAGTAAGAGGAAAAATAATTATATATTCATAATTTTTAGATACCTCGTGCTGATTACTCGGTGTTGCCCGGAACTCTACTTATCACGATCTTCTCGACCTAAATGAGCTGATATACGGAAATTAATGTGTTTTATGTTACGTTAAATAAGTAGTTGGAAACATTTATATCGTAATTAAATTTAGATACCGCGTGATTTTTACCAGGCGTTGTCCGGGAATCTACTCATCCCGATCTTCATGGCATAAGTGAGCTGAAAGACAAAAATTAATGTATTTCTTATGATGTATGAATAAGTAAAATGAGAAAAAATTGTAAATGTGCATCATAATTATTTTTAAAATACGCGAGAATCTACTTATCTCGATCTTCTTGGCGTAAATGAGCTAAAAGACAAAATACGTTATTGTGAGTTATCCGTAAAAGAATACTCGCCATGTGCTGTTAAGCTTGCACAGGAATCTACGTGCTTGTCTCGATCTTCTGGCATACATGAAAGACAAAGATGTACATTGTAAGTTATCTGTAAGAGATAAACATATGCTGTCGCTGACTTTTTTGTAGAGCTTTTTGAGATATTCAATTCTGTGTACATTAATTTTGTGTATTTGTAATGGTTTAGGCAGCTTAAGCCATTTAAAAGTCCATAGAGTTACTTTTTTCACGTTTTCCAAAGGAAAGGGCATTTTTAAGGGTGCTGAAGTTGAGTATCACAACTCCCTTATAGTCTATGTTCATCCCGGGAATCTCCTGAACACTTTGCATAAAACCGCATCAAAATCGAATCAACGGTATGGCCGCGCATAAATTATGAACAAACAAACAAACAAATAGGGTACAGCGGGGTTTTTTGAATAGTGGGGCTCTTTGAATAATATTAAGCATTTGCGCATGTGCAGTGAAGTAAACAAAAAAAAAGACGGCATTTTGTCAGTGAATATTGTTACTGAAAGTCTTTTCTATTCAGTGAATTAGGGTATTTTGATTTTTGTATACAGAAGTTTCGTCTAGATTGATTTGAAGTATAAATGCAAGTGACTCCGGTGTTGCGATTGTAGAGTATATAAAATGTTCTTTGTGATTTTTAAGCTTTATCTGTGGAAATTGGAAAACATGGAAAGTGAAAGGGTTACAGATGTGATTGTTTGAACTTTCCTCCACTAGTCTTACAGCTCGTGCTGCAGTCTATGCCCTATTTTGGAAACTACATAGTCATGAAGTGAACATGTCACGGGGGGGGGCTATTGAATACCTGAGAGCGGAGCTTCTTGAATATTCAAAATTGTGCTTTTGTATTAGTTTTTTCTTTCTTTAAATACATTTTTCACTTCTAATGTAGATACAATAGAATTACTGCAATAATGTTACGTGGTTTAGGACCTAGGGATTATTTTATTATTTTTTTATTTAATTTTTGAAAATTTCAAATAACATTTTTCAAGAAAATCGTGTACCAGGGGAAGTTCTTCTGATTTTAGATGGCCATATCTCATATTCCGTACTAGCTGCTTTGGAATTCTGTCTGGAAAATAATATTGAATTGTTTTGTTTAACAGCACACACTAACCATGCTTTACAACCATTAGACAGATGTTTGTTCAGACCCTCAAGAAGGAATATTTTGCAAGGGCAACCATGATACTGGCAAAACTTCATGTCACTGGAATTTTCAGTGAAGCGTGGATGTCCACTGCATTCTGTTCTTTTGGAAAAGAAGAAGAGAAAAGTAAGTCAGGCAGATGATGAGGATGTAAAGAAGAGGCTCATTGTTTACAAAAGAACGTCAAAACGAAATAAGATGGACATCGAACTAAATTCGGATTCCAGGCTACATGACCCTGTACCTTTGACTGACTCTGGACATGAAGATGCTGGAGTGGAAATGTGGGCTCTGTCAGGGGAAATGGACCCACAAAGAATCTGAGGGAGAGACGAAAGACTAGATACAGAGCCAAAAGTGTAAGACATGGTATCACGGATATTGGGTGGGTACCAAAGGTCGCAAACAATTTAAGTGTGGATGCTGCAAGTAACTTGCCCGGAATGTGTTTCTGATGTTTATATTTATCTTATTTTATATTAATAATTTCATGAAAATTGCATATAATCTTATATTTTTTCAGTTATACAAATAGCCCCATCCATTATTCAAATAGCCTCACTGATTGTTAGATACTTATCACATGGAGGGTAAATCAAATAACTGCATAACTTATATAATTTAAAATTCATTGCACCCAACTTTAATAGTAAAGAAGAGGATATGTAGGGCAATATTACTGTATATTTCAGTTCTAAGGATTGAACATATTTTTCGGATAAACTGTCAAAAAATTTGAAATTATTCAAATAGCCCCGCTGTACCCTATACAAACAAACTTTCATTTATACATATATTAGATAATACACATTTGAATAACTTTATTATTCATAAATGAAAGTAAATAAAAAAAACCGACCTATCTTACCTAGAAAACGAATCAATTTCCTTTATTTATTATTTAAGCAACCAATAATAAAAAAATAACATCATGTTGGTTAAAATTATTATGATATAAGGATAATAGAAGCTCTGTCCTCACAAAATGTAATAATTTTTTTTTAATTCAAGAAAAGAGTAATTTATATACCACCTGCATTTACATAATCTGCTGGGAAATTAAGTAGAGGAGAAACCGGCCGTACCGAAAATTGAAGCCAACCTGCCTTAACCATTTGTGGGCACAAATCTTTCTGATTCAGTACTATATATATATATATACTACCACTACTATTACTACTTCATCTTATATATAAAAATGAATTTTTGTTTGACTGTTCATACTTTATGCGCGGCCATACCGTTGATCCGATTGTGATGGGTCTTTTTGCAAAATGTACAGGAGATTCCCGGGATAAAGATAGGCTATAAGGGAGTTAAGATACTCAACTCTACACCATTAAAAACACCCTTTTTTTGTTAAACGTGAAAAAGTCCCTTTTTTAACTTTTAAATATCTTACGCTATTTAAACGTTATCATACCAGATATATATATATATATATATATATACACACACATGTGTGTACATTGATTTAATGTATAATATATTTTCGCTGCGCAACATTTAACATTTTATTGAATATACGAAGTCCGTATAAAAGCAATAACAAAAATGTTGACGTAATAGTAACTTACGATGCGGAGCAACGCCACAGATTGTGAAATTGAAAAAGTAAGTTCTTAATCTGAATTTAATAACATGTTAATATTTCACAGATTAAATCTATCTATAAATCTATTTATAACAATACATTTGTGGAATGAACAATGCTGAAATGTTCCTTTATCAGGTAAATACTAATTACATTTAGAAACACCATATTTATCATTATGTTTGAAAATATATTACGCGTTATAAGCTATTTGCTTATACGTGGGTGAATCAAATATAAACCGGAATTATTGTTTACAATTTTATTGAATTAACAAAAAAAATACAAAACCACCACCTCATTTTTCTATATAGTTTCCTGCATTTCCAACACACTTTTGCCATCGAGTTGGCAACTTTTTGATGCCGTCCTTGAAGAATGAGAGATGGCGTGTAGTCAGCCAGTTGCGCACGAACTCCTCTACCGCTGCATTGTCACCAAACCGCCTTTCAGTGGCCCAAACAAATGGAAGTCACAGGGTGACAAATCTGGAGGTGTAAGGAGGATGTTCCAGAGGTGTCCAATGCATTTTCGTCAGTTTTTTTGTTCCTGGCTGAGGGGCCGAGGAATCCACCGGGCAGAGAATTTTCGGAATTTGAGTTTATCACTGATGATGGCTTGAACACTTCCGAAGCTTATTCCAACGCGTGAAGCAATTTCAGAAATTGTTACGCGCCGATCCTCCTCAATAAGGTCCCATACAGCACGAATGTTGTCTGCAGTGATGCTTGTTCGTTGCCGTCTTTGGTGGGGCTCATTTTCCACTGAATCCCGGCCCGCTAATTTGTTTTGTTTTTTTTTTGCGCCAATCATACACCTGCGTCTTCGAATGGGTTGCTTCCCCGAACTGCACATGGGGCCTTCTCAAAATTTCAGAAGGTTTAGTGCCTTCGTTCGCCAAAAACTTAATAATTATGCTTTGCGCAACAGACGTGTGTACCTCTTGCTCGCTCATGGCGTACTGAAGCAAGCGGCTGCTCTTCGGAGTGCGACACATCAAGATCCCTACTCCAGACACACCCACCAACTTCCCCTCCAGACCGCAACCTTTGCAGTTCGCTACCAGAGCCTTCGGATACAAATTCCGGTTTATATTTGATCCACCGTCGTACATTATTACAAATTTAAATATAACATTTGAAATGTTCTGTTTTATACGTTTTTCGATATGAACATGTTATTCTAATAACAAACGTAACATTGAAATAAATAGTATTCCTGTTTGTAATTATATATATATATATATATATATATATATGGTCCACCGCTGTGGTCTCGAAGTAGCGTGCTGCCTTGTCACACAGCGGGCCTGGGTTCGTACCTCGGTCGGGACAGTTTTTCTGTGTGAGGTTTATATCGGTTTTTTCCTCACCTGTAAGACAAATCTTTGGGAATTAAAACAATCGAAAATTAATGTGCATAAATGTCATATTTGTGACACACTTATAAAAATGTCCTAGAATCTCGGTCGCTTAGCGACTCTCGTTATAATCCATGCATAGTAATTCTGCCCGAAGGCAGGTCTTTCACAGCAATCATAGCATTTTCATGTTATGCTAGCACCTTCAGTAGGGGATTGAATATTATTAATAATAAAAATAATAATAATCATCATCATCATCCGGTATCATGGCAGCTGCCGCCGTCTTCCGGAAACCAAACACCATTCCTCTCTACCATCCATTGATCTTCCTCCATTCCTCTGATATTCATAGCTGCTTGTACCCCTTCTATCCAAGTTTTCTTTGGTCTTTCTCTCTTCCTCCTTTCCATTGGGATCCATTCCATAATAATTTTTGGTAATTTTTGCTCTCGCAATCTTTTGACACGGCCATACCACTGCAACTTTTACTTTCCTATAATGTCTATGATGTCCGGCTCGTCTTGTACACCCATAATTTTCCTTATTTCTTTATTTTCTATTCTATCCATTCTAGACTTTCCAGCTAATCTTCTTAGAACATCCATATCTGTACTTAAAATTCTTTTCATTTCCCTAGTAGGAATTTGCCAGACTTCAGCACCATATGTTAAAATGCTCTGAAATATAGTTGGATATATTTGTAATTTTCTATTTTTTGTGATATTGTTGCTCCACCAAACAGAGTTTAAAGCATTTATTGTTTGTTTTGTTTGTGCGATTCTATTTTTAATTTCCACTGTGTTATCGCCTGAATGGTCTATTTGTGTTCATAAATAAGTGCATTCAATACTAGATTTTGTTCTTCTCCATTGTTGAAATTTATATTTTCCATTTCTTCTCCTATACACAGGTATTTAGTTTTCTCAATGTTTATATAAAGTCCCCATTTTTAATATTCTTCTTTTAGTTTTTTAGCCATATATTCTATGTCATCGTGGTCCTGTGCTATTAATACCTGGTCATCTGCAAAATTTAATGAATATACATGTGTGTTTTGGATAGGTATGCCCATTTCTTGACATTTTTTCCTCCGGTCTCTTAGTACTCTTTCGAGATAAATTTTAAGTAGAGTTGGAGATAAACTGTAACCTTGCCTTAAACCTTTTGTAATATTAAATCCTTTTGTTATATGATTTCCAACTCTTATTTTCGAAATAGATCCTTTTTTGGTAATGTTAGAATTGTCTAAAGTTTCCCATAATATTTTTTGGGGAATACTATAATAAGCCTTGGTTAAATCGACAAAAAGCAAATGTAAATCTCTGTTAGTAGCTCTTTTTTTTCTATCATTTGTGTTATGCAAAATATATTATCTGTGCATGACCTACCACTTCTAAAACCAGATTGTTTTTCCATTTCTTTATCCTGGTATTCTATATCAACCATTTTACTTAGTATACGCCCATATATTCTACTTAATGTACTCGTTATTGATATGCCTCTATAATTTTCACACTTTCTCTTGTCTCCTTTCTTATGTATCGATGTTATAATAGCGACTTTCCACTCTTTTGGCACTTCTTCGCCATTTATTATTTTATTAAACAGTACAGTGATCATTTCCAATAACTTCTGACTGCCACTTTTAATCAATTCTATAGTTATATTTCCTGGGCCGGCATTACTACCATTTTTCATTCTCATAATTTACTTTTTTACAGTATTTATATCAATTTCGGTTATGTTTCCTGTTTCCATCTCTGATAAATTGTCATTTTGTCCCAACAATTCTTTTCGATCCTCTACTAAAAGCTTTTTGTAATATTCTTCCCATTCATGTATCCCTATTAGGTTGACAAGATTCTTATTTATATTCGATGAACGTATATTTTTTTATAAATTTCCATGATTCAGAACTCTTCTTGCTTCCTAAATATGTTTGTATTTCTGTACATTTCTTATCCCAAATCTCGTTTGTGTCTTTAGTAACCATTCTTCTCACATTTGCTTGTGATTTTTGATGTTGCATTTTGTCGTTCTGGTTCTTTGTACTAAGCCTTTTTAAAAATAACTGTTTCTTATTCTGTCTTTCGTTCTCTATTTCATCGTTCCAAAACAGTGCTGTCCTTCCTCTATAGTCGTCTTTCTCACCCAATGCTTCATAGGCGGCTTCATGAATGTAGCTGATACATTTCTTCTGTATCTCTGAATTCATTCTGTGTTAATTTTTTATTCAATCTTTGTTGATATAAATGCTTTACACTTTTGTTTTGTAGGCTTTCCACATTATATTTTCTTTCCGTTTGTGTTCTAACATTATCTTACTTTTCTGCGTGGTTCTTTTCTTTATTAAGAATGCAAGGAAATACAAATTTTCCAATTACTAATTTATGATCTGTCCCACAACTGGGTCCTCTATAAGCTATGCCATCTTGTATTTTCATTTTTGAATTTTGTTTTGTAATTATGTAATCGATAATGGATTTTTGATTTAGTGTTGGACGTTCCCATGTGTATTTAAGCATATCTTTATGATTGAAAAAGCCATTCCATATTTTTAAAGATGATTGTGTACATAATTGAATTAACCTTTCTCCATTTTCATTTAAAATGTTTTCTGCAAACTTTCCTACAACTGGATCTCCAAATTTACTTCCTGTTCTTCCATTCATATCTCTCAATAATATCAATTGTTTCCCAGCGCTAATTTTTCCTATTTCTTCATTAACTTTGTCAAAAAATAAATCTTTTCTAGATTTGTCATTCCATTGAAGATGTATAAAGCATCAGGTTCAGATGAGATCCCAGCAGAACTGATAAAATCAGGGGGAGAAAAATTGATGGACAAGATACGCTGGTTGCTTACTATGATTTGGGAAAAAGAAGCTCTTCCAGATGAATGGAAGGAATCAATTATCGTACCAATTTATAAGAAAGGAGATAAAACTGATTGCAACAACTATAGGGGCATCTCATTACTTTCAACTTCGTACAAAATTCTAACAAATATATTAGTAAGCAGACTTACTCCCTATATTGATGACATTCTAGGAGATCATCAATGTGCATTTAGAAGAAACAGGTCTACAACAGATCAGATTTTTAGTATAAGACAGATTTTAGAAAAGAAATGGGAATATAATGGTACTGTACATCAACTATATGTAGACTTCAAAAAGCATATGATTCAATTAAGAGGGAGAAGTTATATAGTATCCTGCTGGAGTTCGGAATTCCTAAAAAGTTAGTTAGACTTATACGAATGGTCTAAATGGCTCAATGAGTAGGGTGCGTGTAGGCAAACAGTTTTCAGAAACTTTTGAAATCCAGAATGGGTTGAAGCAAGGAGATGCACTATCTCCTCTACTATTTAATTTTGTACTAGAGCATGCCATTAAATCTTTAGAGAATGAGGAAGGCCTACAACTGAATGGTATTAATAAGCTGTTAGTTTATGCTGATGATGTAGTACTACTGGCCGATAGCGAGGAGATACTAAAGGCCAACACGCACACACTATTGAGTAACACTAAGAAATTAGGACTGGAAGTAAATATCAGTAAAACTAAATATATGGTCACACGTAGAAATACATTATATAATGGAAATGGACAGCTAATGACAAATGAGGGAAATTTTGAGGAATTGGCTGAATTCAAATACCTAGGAACAATAATCACAAATAGGAATGAGATGCACAAAGAAATTATACATAGGCTCAATTGTGGAAATGCATGCTATTATGCATTGCAGAGACTTTTGATGTCCTTTCAAAAAATGTTAAGCTGAAAATATATAAAACTATTATTCTACCAGTTATATTATATGGGTGCGAAACATGGACTCTTACTTTAAGGGAGGAAAGGAGATTACGAGTATTTGAGAATAAAGTTCTTAGGAAAATTTTTGGACCAAAGAGAGATGAACAGACAGGTGAATGGAGAAGACTACATAACAATGAACTACATGGTCTTTATAGGAGGCCAGATATAATAAGAACAGTTAAGTCCCGTAGACTGCGATGGGCAGGACATGTTGCGCGTATGGGGAATGAAAGACGTGCATGGAAACTTCTTGTAGGAAAGCCAGAAGGAAAACGCCCAGTTGGTAGACCAAGAATGAGGTGGGAGAACAACATTAACTATGATTTGAGGGAAGTAGATTATACAGGGAATGATTGGAAAGCATTAGCTCAGGATAGGGATGTATGGAGAGCTTATGTCCGTGCGGCCATGAACCTACGGGTTCGATAGTGCCAGTGAGTAAGTAAGTAAGTAAGTTATCGTTAATTGGTGCGTGTATTCAAAAAACTGTTAACTTATAGCCCCATATATTCAAATCTAATTTAAAAATTATCTCATGTAATCAACTTTGAAACACATCTTTTTTGCTCTTTTATGTTTATCTACGCCACTTTAGAGGTGTATATAATTGCCTAATGTTTCATTTCCTGTGCCTTTCTTCCTTGTTTCTGTTAAAATTGCCAAATCTAGTTTCATTGTATCTATTCCTTTAATTACTTCCTCCATTTTAATTCTGCAGCCTTGAATATTCCACGTGCCAATTTTCAAAGTCTTTTTTTTAGCTTTAATCGTTCTAGAGTGTTTCTCCGAGGCATGATGTTTGGTTTTTTTCAGCATTTTTTTTTCTTTTTATGATGAACGAGGAACTGACCCGATGCATCAACCCCCAACCTGGGGGATGGTTAATTTTTGTTCAAGGTTTTCTTCCTCTAGCCTTTGATGGTCCAGTATCTTACTGCAAGGCAGCAGCGCTACTTTTGGTCCGCCCAGGGTATTTTATTTCCCCAGTACCCGTCATATCTGGTGAGCATTCCCCTATCCGCCACCTGGGGAGGCGTCCGATGGGGAGACTGGCAACTCCACACGGAATAATAATAATATTAAATATAATAATAAAAATCAAAGGTTTGTATTTAAAAATCCTTTTGTTACTGAGATGTGAATTTAAAAGAATCATTGTTTATTTTGGTAAGTTACTTGTTGAGTAAACTAATTTTACTTAGATAACAATTTCTGTAAAAAGAATGCTTTTTAAAAGTTGTTTTAATTCAAAGTTATATAGGGAAACGTACGTACTTCTTTCTATATTTTATAATTACACTAGTTAATACCAGGCATGCGCCGCTACAAGTAAATAAATGAAAAGTAATGTTTAGATGAATAAGTAATTGTAAAAATAATTATAAATTTATATTTTGGACACCCCGTGCTGATTCCCAGTGTTGTCCGGAAATCTACTTATCCCGATCTCATTGACATAAATGAGCTGAAATAACGGAAATTAATGCGTTTTATGTTCGTTAAATAAGTAGGGGCAAACATCTATATAGTAATTATTTTCAGATAATCCGTGCTCTTTACACGACGTTGTCCGGGAATCTACTCATCCCGATCTTCTTGGCATAAATGAGCTGAAAGACAAAAATTAATATTCTTCTTATGATTAGTTGAATAAGTGAAAAGAGAAATAATTATAAATGCATCATAATTATTTTAAAATTGCCCGGGAATTTTCTTAACTCGATCTTCTTGGCATAAATGAGCTAAAAGACAAAATAAGTCATTGCGAGTTATCCGTAATAGAATACCCGCCATGTGCTGTTAAGCTTGCACAGGAATCTACTTACTTATATCGATTATCTTGACATCAATGAAAGACAAAAATAGTTATTGTGAGTAAGATATAAATATATGCTGTCCCATACTCTTTTGTAGTTCTTTTTGAGATATTCAATTGTATGTACATTAGCTGTTGTGGTTTAGGCAGCGTAAGTCATTTAAGAGTCCAAAGAGTTACTTTTTTCACGTTTTCTACTACAAAGGGCGGTTTTTTTAAGGGTGTAGGATTTCAGTATCACAATTCTCTTATAGCCTGTGTTCATTCCGGGAATCTCCTGAACACTTTGCAAAACCCCATGAAAATCGGATCAACGGTATGGCCCCGCATAAGGTACGAACAAGCAAACAAACAAATAAACAAACATACAAACATTCATTAAATATTAGATAATAAACATTTGAATAACTTCATTTTCCTCAAATGAAAGTAAATAAAAAAAAGAATCTTACCTAGAAAACAAATCAAACACATTAATTTATTATTTAACCAATCAAAAATTAAAAAAATTAACATCACGTTGTTTAATATTATTATAATAGAAGGATGGTAGAAGCTCTCTCCTGACAAAATGTAATAATATGTTCTTTAATTGAAGAAAAGAATAATATACACCACCTGCATTTAATTAATGTGTTGGGAACTTAAGAAGAGGAGGATCCGGTTGTACTGAAAATTGAAGCCAACCTGCCCTAACCTTTTTGGGACACAAATATTTCTTCTTACTGACCATACCGTCGATTCTTTTGTGATGTTTTTTTTTTGCAAAATGATCAGGAAATTCCCGGGATGGACATAGGCTGTAAGAGAGTTGACATACTCAAATCCTACACCCTTAAAAACACCTTCTGTAGTGAAAAATGTGAAAAGTCCCTCTTTTTGCCCTTTAAATGTCTTACGCTGCCTAAACAATATATATATATATATATATATATATATATATATATGTGTGTGTGTGTGTGTGTGTGTGTGTGTGTGTGTGTGTGTGTGTGTGTGTGTGGTCCCGCGCCGTAGCCGAGCGGTTAAGGTAGGAAGCCTTGGCACAGAGCTACGGGACTTGCGCTGGTTTGAGTCTCCATGGGGAAGAAATTTTCTCATGGTATTTCGGCCAGTATGGGACCGGTGCCCACCCAGCATCGTGAGGCAATTGAGTAGCTACAATAAGTAGCGGCTCCAGGTTGAGGAACCAGCTATAACGGCTGGGGGACTCGACATGCTAACCACATGTCACCCCTACACTGGCTGTTGATCATCTACCTCTGTGATTAACACATGTGGATGTGAAGGGCCAGCAGTCGGCTGGTAAAAGGGCAACCGCTGAAAAGTGGAAAGACCCTCAATCGCAATCGGTGTGTATGTGTATGTGTGTGCATTGATTTAATAAATTATATATATCCGTTACGCAACATTTAACCTTTTTTTTATATAAATTTCGTAACATAGCAATAACACAAATGTTGACATAATAATAACTTACGGTGCGGAGCAACGCCACTGAATGTGAAAATGAAAAAGTAAACTTTTAATTATCATTTAATAATGTATAAATATATCACAGATAAAAATCTACTTATAACAGTACATTTGTGGAATGAACAATGCGCAACACTTCCTTTATCAGGTAAATACTAAATTCATCTAGAAATAACCATATTTATCATAGATTAAATGTTTGAAAATGTATTACGTGTTTGAAGCTGACTGCTTACACAATATAACAAATTTGAAATAAAAATTTGAAATGTTCTGTTTTATACATTTTTGGATAAGAATATGTTATTTTAATTATAAACGTAACATTGAAATAAATTTTATTCCTGCTTTTAATTATGTATATATACATATACGGCGCCTGTCCGTTTGGAGAATCACTGATAAACATTCGGCACCACACTATTTGAAATATGATGGCAGAAGCCTTTGAGATTATGGATTCATAGTTTATGAGGAAGTTCATGGTGTGGCCTCTAATGAAAGTAACAGACGAATAGATATTATTGCATTTAGACCATCTTCTAAAATTGGTATGATATTAGATCCCACAATCCGTTTTGAGACTCATAGTGGCCAACCTGAGGAAGTTGACTGTGAAAAGAAAGCCATATATGAGCCAACAATTGACTATTACAAAGACTATTTAACTCATGCCCCAAATGGGAGTCAATGACCAATCACGTTTCAATGATTTCTGTTTTACAACCAATCAGAGTCGTGTTTCACGAAATATTTATCAGTGTTAGGATTATCATATATTAAACAAAGCTCCTCCTTTTTAATATTCTGAACAGGTCTGACCGTTATTTTGCAGTGACTGAGCCTATAACAAATACGGCTACCAGATTGTATATAATAGTGCTTACATGTCAACATTTGTAGCAATTGATTATACCACCAAAAAAAGAAACCACTGTTTGCACTTTCTTAAATGTATTTTTTCCCAGGTAATAATCGAGAAAAATATAATTGTCATATTTACATCATACGACATCAAAAATGAATTAATATACAGATTGATGTGTTTCATTTTTTCTCCACTAGAGAGCATTCTTACAATATTGCGTTCCTTTGGCAATAAATAGTATGATCTGGTTGCAGTGATAAACAAAAGAAGCAGTAGAAGCGTACCTATCGTTTCTCATTTGTTTTCAAACATCGCCGTTTACATTAAATATATAAATATTTTAAAATAACTATAGTTAAATAATGATTTGTGAGTAAACAGCTTAATTTTATTCGTTAAATAGTCCTAACAAATGCCACTCTTGATTTCCAAATTCTCTAGATAAATTCACTCCTCACTTCGTGAGTCGTGAATTTATCGATAATTTGGAAATCACTCGTGGCATTACTTATGATAAATACCAACTAGATAGTATAACTGTCACAGGATTGATGATCAGGTCTAGAGGTACTATACCAGGATTTTTAGCTATATTTTGGAATTCCTTAAAATTGGAAAGGGTGTATCTTTCTAAACATGCAATCGCTGCCGAAAAGATCAATTTCAACTTTACGAACACACATCAATAAAATTTCTACTTTATAGTATGTATACTTCAATTAGACATACAATTTGAAATGTCTTTAAATGTATTACATAAATTATCAATTTTGAAAATTAATTGTCTCCATCACTTTGTTTTTGAGACTATCCTCTAATCAGGAAAGTTGTATATAATTAATAATATATATATATATATATATTCCTCCTATCTTTAGTATTTTTAAAATAAATCGAAAATTAATGTGCATAAATGAAGTATTTGTGTCAAACTTATAAATAAATGTGCTGGAATTTCGGCCGCTGTGCAACCTCTAGTAATAATAATGATAATAAATATGAAAAGTTTGTATTATAAATCTTTTTTAATATTTAAATATAAATATAAAAAATCCAAAATCATTCATTGCTCGTTTTAGTAAGTTAATTGGTGAGTGAATTAATTTTACTTACATAGCGGTTTCTCTAAAAGGAATGCTTTTCAAAAATTATTTTAATTCAAATTTACATCGAAAAACGTACATCTTTCTATATATATATATATATATATATATATATGAAAATTAATGTGATATTATGTTTAGTTTCATAAGTAAAGCGAGAAATAATTATAAATTTATATTTTTAGGTACCCCGTGCTGAATACGCGGTTTTGCCCGGGAATCTACTTATCCCGATATTCTTGACATAAATTAGCTGAAATAAGAAAATTGATGTTCTTTATTTTCAATTAAATAAGTGGAAGGAAATATTTATATTGTAATTATTTTTAGAAACACATGCTGTTTACCCGGCGTTGTCCGGGAATCTACTCATCCCGATCTTCTTGGCATCAATAATTTGAAAGACAAAAATTAATGTATTTCTTATGATTAGTTGATAAATTAGAATGAGAAATAATTATAAATGTGCATCATAATTATTTTAAAATTGCCCGAGAATCTACTCATCTCCATGTTCTTGGCATAAATGAGTTAAAAGACAAAATGCGTTATTGCGATTTAACCGTAAAAGAAGACCCTCCATTTGCTGTTAAGCTAACACAGGAATCTACGTCCTTGCCTCCATTTTCTTGAAATCAATGAAAGACAAAAATGGTTATTATGAGTTATCCGTAAGAGATAAACATATGCTGTCCAGGATGTTTTTGTAGAGCATTTGAGATATTCATTTCTGTTTACATTACTTTTGTGTATTTGTTATGGTTTAGGTAGCGTAAGCCATTTAAGCGTCCAAAGAGTTACTTCTTCACGATTTTCACCACAAAGGGCGGTTTTTAAAGGTGTAGAATTTTAGTATCACAAATCCCTTATAGCCTATGTTCATACCGGGAATATCCTGAACACTTTGCAAAAACCCATCAAAATCGGATGAACGGAATGACCGTGCATAAAGTACGAACGAACGAACAAACAAACAAACAAACTTCCATTATTATATATTAGATAATAAACATTTGAATTGCTTAATTATTAAGTGAAAGTAAATAAAATAAAAAACAATGTATCTTAGATTAGATTAGATTAGATTAGATTTATTTAGCCTGGTACAGTTAAGGCCATGTGGCCTTCTCTTCCACTCACCATGACAAACATATATTACATCAGAATATAACAATCTCAATTAACTCTAATATTAAATACTAAAAAAAATTTTATCAAAAAGATAATATCTATTATATTACGATATATAATACAACCAGTTAATATTAGTTAAAATTAAGACTAAAGCTAATAATAAAGTGTATACAAGCAAGACATATTAAATTGTCCCTGTCTAACGTTTATAAAAACAAAGAAAAATGATGAGTTATAGAAAACTAATTTTACGATTATACAATACTTAAAACAAAACAAAAGACAATATTTGTTAATCTTAATATTATTTTCATAGATAATTAAATGTATTAATTGTTAAAAGAATACTATCAGTGAGGTGTACAAGTTAGTTTGTTATTAAATAATTCTTTAGTTTGTTTTTGAAGGATGTTATAGTTTGACAGTCTCTGACATAGGGCGGAAGGGAATTCCATGTTTTGGTAAGTGAGACCGTAGAAGATAAAGAATAATACACAGTGTGATGAGGCGGGATATAAAGGACAATGTGCTGATGGGATCGAGTGTCAAGATTATGTGTGTCGGATAGTCTGAAGAAGCGGCGTGGTAAATAATTAGGCGGTGATGTGTGAAGTATTTTATAGAGAAGGGATAGGGAATAGACAGTCCTACATACGATCTCTTAGACGAAGCCACGGTAATTGATCCAGGGACGGTATAACATGGTCAAATTTTGGAATACCACAAATAAAATGTGCGCAAGAATTATGAACGTCGAAGTCTTTGAGTGAAAATAATATTTAAGTCTGTAAAAAGAGTGTCACAATAATCAAAATGGGGCATTTCAAGTGTTTCTACTAACATTTTTCCTAAGAGCGAATGGCAGACAATTTCTTACGCGATTTAATGAATGTATTATTGAGAAGACTGTTTTGCACGTATGGTTTATTTGTGTATTCCAATTTAAGTTGTTATCAATAAATACTCCTAGAATTTTATACTGCCTCACTATAAGGGATTTGAACTCCATTTAGTGACACATGCGAGGCTGTGTTTAGGTTAATTGTAGATAATAGTCTCTGGTGACCCATAATGATTGATTGTGACTTTCTAGAATTTCATTGCAGTCCATATTTAACTGTCCAAGTCATTAGTGAGTCAAGATACTCGTTAATTTTGGCAACAGCGTCATTTAGAGAATATTTGTCTGCGTGGATGTAGATTTGCATGTCGTCTGCAAATAAATTATGTTTGCAATGCATTAGAGAGTAAGATGTGTCATTTATGTAAATCAAAAATAGCAAAGGTCCAAGCACCGAACCCTGTGGAACTCCAGCTTTACAGAAGGACCTAGAAGAACATAATGTATTATTTCCTACAACAGATTGCTGGCGCTCATGAAGGTAGGAATTGAACCATTGCGTGGCACCATCAGAGAGTAAGAGGTTTTTAAGTTTATGCAACAATAAGTCAAAGTCTACCGTGTCGAATGCTTTACTAAAGTCCAGTAATGTAAGAATGGTAAGTTTTCGATTATCAGCAACTTCGCGTATGCCTTCGCAAATATTTATTAGTGCAGTATTTGTATTGTGTCCTGTCCTGAATCCTGATTGAAATTGATCTAGAAGATTGTGTTCATTTAGGTAGTCAGTCAGTTGTTTATGGACTAATCGTTCCGTGAGCTGTTGAAAGGGTAGGCAAAATGGTAATGGGTCGAACGTCGTTCGGAATTGAGGGCGTTTTAACTTTAGGCAGTGGGTGTACGAGGGCTTGTTTCCACAATGAGGGATATGTAGAAATTTGTAGTGAGGAGTTAAAAATATGAGGTATAGTAGGTAGTATAGCGTCGATTATTGTATTCAGTAAAGTAATATTTATACGGTCAGTTCCTTCTGCTTTGGTTTTTATTTGCATGATGGCTTTCTTTACGTCGTAATCTGTAACATATGAGAAGTGGAATTGTTCTCTGTCGGGTTGATTTTTCAGTGATAATTCATTTGTTGTTTGTTCTTTATCTTTTGGAGTAGTAGTTATGCCTGTGAAGTGATTATTGAGTGTTTTCAGGGAAAGAGGTAATTTGGTCTACCTGCCTGCCTTTTCTCCTAATTTCCATTCAATTCAAGTTTTTTCCAGATTTCTGAAGTATTGGTATCTGTTAGGCTGTATAAATGTCTAAGTTTGGCGTTTCTTGTTGCTTGATTTGTCTTGTTACGTAACTGTATATATTGATTGAGATTTGGGTCTGTTTTGTTGAGTCTATATTTCTTATGTGCTGCGTCTCTATGAGCCATCAAGTTACGAATTGAAAGAGTCATCCAAGGTCCAGGGCGTCGTTTTACGAGTTTAGTTTTTAGTGGGGCGTGTCTGTCGTATAATTGTACAATAAAGTCATTTAGTGCCTAAACTTTTTCATCCACAGAATGCAGCATCCATATTGAATGCGCGGCAACTGCATAGCTTCTTCAATTAGGGCTGCATTATGTATATGTAGGAAACAAATCTAATTCATTCAATCATTATTTAACCAATCAAAAATTTAAAAAAAAATTGTGGTTTAGAAATAATTTAATAGGAGGATGAAACAAGCTCTCTCCTGGAAAATGTAATCATTTTTACACGCTTTATATTAGCTTGACCTCTATCTATCTATCTATCTATCTATCTATCTATCTATCTATCTATCTATCTATCTATCTATCTATCTATCTATCTATCTATCTATCTATCTATCTATCTATCTATCTATCTATCTATCTATCTATCTATCTATCTATCTATCTATCTATCTATCTATCTATCTATCTATCTATCTATCTATCTATCTATCTATCTATCTATCTATCTATCTATCTATCTATCTATCTATCTATCTATCTATCTATCTATCTATCTATCTATCTATCTATCTATCTATCTATCTATCTATCTATCTATCTATCTATCTATCTATCTATCTATCTATCTATCTATCTATCTATCTATCTATCTATCTATCTATCTATCTATCTATCTATCTATCTATCTATCTATCTATCTATCTATCTATCTATCTATCTATCTATCTATCTATCTATCTATCTATGTAACGGAATCTTTCAACGCGATTTTCATCCACTTAAAATCATTGGATCGACTTGAAACTTTGTATACTTGTAGATGACCCGTGACAATATATTAATTTCATATTTATTTTATAAAATCCTGGTCATAATCATCAGAAAATCAAAAAAAGTGTTTTTGTATCAATGTAACGGAATCTTTCAACGAGATTTTCACCCACTTAGAAACATTGGATCGACTTGAAACTTTGTATACGCGTAGATGCCCCGTGACAATACAATAATTTCATATATATTTTCTAAAATCCTGGCCATAATCATTAGAAAATCAAAAGAAGTGTTTTTGTATCAATGTAACGGGATCTTTCAACGCGATTTTCACCCACTTAGAAACATTGGATCGACTTGAAACTTTGTATACGCGTAGACAATACAATAACTTCATATTTGGTTTATTAAATCCTGGCCA
This sequence comes from Diploptera punctata, assembly GCA_030220185.1. Classification (NCBI taxonomy): domain Eukaryota; kingdom Metazoa; phylum Arthropoda; class Insecta; order Blattodea; family Blaberidae; genus Diploptera; species Diploptera punctata. The sequence goes on along the minus strand of JASPKZ010001964.1, from coordinate 637,245 downwards.
GAATCATCCGAAAATAAAAAAAAATGAAAACTGGTATAATTGGTTGCGGACTTGTCGAGTTTTTAGTCAATCGTTGTAAGAGCTCAGTTGGTAGAGCAGTGAACTCTTAGTGGTATGTAATTTCAGTAATCAATACGTCGCTGGTTCAAATCCGGCTGGGAGGGTTTTTTTTATAGAAGAGTATTACTTTTAGCTCATATTACAATAGTATCGAATTTAAAGATATTTCCATTTTTATCTTATTCTGTAAAATATTAAAACTAAAAAAATAAAAAATAAATAATAGTTTTAAAGAACTAAAAGAATATGCTTTATTAGAAATCTAAAAAATGAAAAATAATTTTAATTTCCAATACGCTTGGGATAAAATAAAATGGTCAACAAAAAAATCATCTCCAACACATATACAATAAAATTAGAGTTATCAACAAAAAGAAAATAATTTTACCATCAAAAATGTGGGCTGCTTTTATTGATTTTTACATTTTCTTCTTAGAGAGCTTACTTTTACTAATATCTGTTTATTATCAAATATATTAATTTATATAGAGCACCCCACGCTTTTGATGGTAAAATTATTTTCTTTTGTTGCTTAATTGAAGAAAAGAATAATTTATATACCACCTGCATTTACTTAATCATCAGGGAACTTGAGAAGAGGGAAATCCGGCTGTACCGAAAATTGAAACCAACCTGCCCTAAACTTTTTGGGACACAAATCCTTGATTTTCAGTACAAAATATATATATATATATATATATATATATGTATACAGGGTGAAAATTATTTAAACTGACAAACTGTTGGAGGTTGTAGTTTTCCCTAATGTCATTTTTTTCTATGAGGAATATTTAAACCGGTAGAGCAAGATTTCTCTGGCGGCAAATTAATTAAAACAACAAACACTTTCATATTGTATTACCAAGAGAAAACACATTAACACAAAGCAATTACTTAAATTACAGTAGAGGTTCAAAAATGCCTCCAATGGCATGTAAACAAATATCACACAGGCGGATCATATTCTGTCTAACACGTGCAAAAACTCCAGGAGTATCGTTTATTTCTCCTGCTGCTGCTAGTATTCAGGCAACCAGATTCTCTTCTGATGCAACAGGAGTTGTGTAAACAAGTTTGCGCATCTCTCCCCACGCAAACAAATCCAGAGGGGTCATATCTGGGGACCGATCAGGCCATGGTACAGGACCACCTCTGTCAATCCACTTTTCTGGAAACCGTTGGTTCAAGAATCGATGTACACGACGACTGAAATGTGGCGGCGCCTCGTCATGTTGGAACCAGCAATTCTGGTAATGCTCTGGCGAGAAAATAGTAATAGCGCCTGCCAAGGTCCGAGATACGGCCCAATTAAACAGTCCCCAACAACACCGGCCCACACATTAAAGAAGAACCGCACTTGATGTGCGTGAGTAACTGTGGAATGTGGGTTATCCTCACTCCAAACATGCGCATTGTGCATGTTGAAGACTCCATGACGCCCGAACGTTGCTTCATCTGTAAACAACACAGAGGATGGAAATGTAGGATGCATTTGACACTGTTCCAGGTACCACTGCGAAAACTGTGCTCTGGGTGCATAATCAACTGGTTCCAGGTTGTGGACACGCTGTAAGTGAAATGGATGTAAGAATTGCTCATGAAGGACGTTTACCACATTCGTCTGATTCGTCGCCATGCTACGCGCAATTGCACGAGTGCTGATTGAAGGATCTCGCTCCACATGCTGCAGGACAGCTTCTCAAGTCGTAACGTTCTTACCGTGGGACGGCGTCCCTGTTCACGTAATCTGCTAAATGACCCGGTCTCACGCAGACGTTGGTACACAGCAGTAAACGTCGTATGATGCGGGATACGGCGATTAGGATATTGTTGTTGATAAACCCGCTGTGCAGCTCGTCCGGTGAGGTGCGTTACGTAGTACGCACCAACCATATCAGTGTACTCACTCCAGGTGTATCGCTCCATTAGTAAACAGATACAATTCACTACTACTCTGGTGGACAAGACAAGTCCTACCATCAACCCATCAACAGCAGTTGCTGTCATGACAACTGAAGAACGTAATACGACCTGAACCGGTATAAATAATCCTCATAGGAAAGAATGACAATAGGGGAAAATATTTGTTTTGGTGTCCCTTACAACCTCCCAGAGTTTGTCCGTTTAAAAATTTTCACCCTGTACACACTACTACTGCTACTACTACTACTACTACCACTGCTACTACTAATCTAATATATAAAAATGAAGGTTTGTTTGTTTGTTTGTTCGTACTTTATGCGCGGCCGTACCGTTGATCCAATTTTAATGGGGATTTCTGCAAATTGTTCAGGAGATTCCCAGAATGAACGTAGGCTATAAGAGAGTTGTGATTCTCAACTCCTACACCCTTAAAAATCGCCGTTTGTAGCAGAAAACGTGAAAAAACAGCTTTCTGGACACTTAAATGTCTTACGATACCTAAACCATAACAAAAACACAAAATTAATGTACACAGAATTGAGAAACTCAAAACTGTCTACAAAAATGTCCGCTACAGCATATCCTTATCTCTTACGGATAATTCACAATTATCCATTTTGTCTTTCTTTAATGCCAAGAAGATCGTGACAAGTACGTAGATTCCTGTGCACGCACAGCAGCACATGGCGGGCATTCTCCTACGGATAACTCACTATAACGAATTTTGTCATTTAGCTCATTTATGCTAAAATGATCCAGATAAGTAGATTCCCAGGCAACACCGGGTAATCAGTACGGGGGAATCTTAATATAATTACGATATACATTTATAACTATTTTCATCTTATTTATTCAACTAATCATAAGAAGTACATTAATTTTTTACTTTCAGCTCATTTATGCCAAGAAGATCGGAATCAGTAGAATGCCGGACAACGCCCGGGTAAACAGCACGGGATATCTAAAAATAATTACGATATAAATTGTTCCTCTCAGTTATTTAACTAAACACAAAATACATTATTTTTCGTATTTTAGCTCATTTATGTCTAGAAGATCGGGATAAGTAGATTATCGGGCAAGCCGGATAAACAGCACGGGATATCTAAAAATATTAATTAATAATTATTTTCCCTATATATATATATATATATTATATATATATATATATATATATATATAAATGGTCCAAGGCTGCGGTCTCGAGGTAGCGTGCTGCTTTGTCAGCAGCGGGCCCGTGTTCGATTCCCGTTCGGGGCAGTTTTTCTGTGTGAGGAATTTATCGGTGTTTTTCCCTCACCTGTAAGACAAATGTCAGGAAAACTTTAAGGCCCAAATGTTCCCCGAAATTATATGGCCATCATAATCATCATCATCATCATCCTTTTCATTATCATCATCATCCTTCACCGGTGTGGAAAGCAACGGGAAGCAACCACACCTACATTTGCCTAGTAATGCTGCAAACATAGCATGAAAATTCTATGATTACAGTGAAGGATCTGCCTTCGGGCAGAATTACTATGGATGCATATATAAATGAATTTTTCTTTATTCGTACTTTACGCGCGGCCATACCGTTGATGCGATTGTTATGGGCTTTTTGAAAAATGTTCAGGCGATTCCCGGGATGATCATAGGCTACAAGAGAGTTGAGATACTCAACTCCTACAACCCTTAAAAATACCCTTTGTTGGGAAAACGTGAAAAAGTCAATTTTGTTTACCCTTTAAATGGCTTACGTTGCCTAAGCATTTGCTAATATATATATATATATATATGTATATGTATATGGGTGTGTGGGTGTGTGTGCATTGATATAATAAATTATATATTTCCGCTACGCAACATTTAACGTTTTATTGAAAATATAAATTTCGTGACAAATAAATAACAAACATGTTGACGTAATAATAACTTACATTGCGGAGCAACGCTACTGAATGTGAAATTGAAAAAGTAAGTTTGGAATTTGAATTTAATAAAATATAAATATTTCGCAGATTAAATCTATTTATAACCGTAAATTTCTGGAATGAACATTGCGCAACTCCTCCAATATCAGGAAAATACCAAATACATTTAGAAATACCACATTTATCATAGATTAAATGTTTGAAAATATATTGGATGTTGTATGCTAACTGCTTACACATTATAACAAATTCAAATATAACATTTGGAATGTTCTCTTTATATATTTTGAGATAAGAATATGTTATTCTAATTAAAAATGTATCATTGAAATTAAATATTATTCCGGCTTGTAATTATATATATATATATATATATATTCTATCTTTCGTATTTTTTAAAATAAATTAAAAATTAATGTGCATACATGAGGTATTTGTCACAAACTTACAAAAAAATGCTAGAATTTCGGCCGCTGTGCGACCTCTAATAATAATAATAATAATAATAATAATAATAATAATAATAATAATAATAATAATAATAATAATATTAATAATAATAATAATAATAATAAAAATATATATGACAATTTTTTAAAACCATTTTAAATATATAAATAAAAAGAAGCAAAAACTTTCATTTGTTGTTTTAGTAAGTTACTTATTGAGTAAATTAATTTTACTTAGATGACAGTATCTGCAAGAAGAATACTTTTTAAAAATTGTTTTAATTCAATGTTATATAGAAAAATTTCTTCTTTGTATATTATATATATATATATACATATATATATATATATATATATATATATATATATATATATATATACAAACTGATACCCGACATACGCTGATATGCGTAAATAATTGAAAATTAATGTGTTATTATGTTTAGATGAATAAGTGAGAGGAGAAATTATTATAAATTTATATATTTTACGTACCCCGTGCTAATTAGCCGGTGTTGCCCGGGAATCTACTTATTCCGATCTTTTCGACATAAATGAGCTGAAATACGGAAGTTAATGTGTTTTATGTTCCGTTAAATAAGGGCCCTAAAACATTTAAATCATAAATATTTTTAAATACCCCGTGCGTTTAACCGGCTTCGTCCGGGAATCTAGTCATCCCGATCATCTTGGCATAAATGAGCCGATAGACATAAAATAATGTATTTCTTATAATTAGTTGAACAAGTGAGATGAGAAATAATTTTAAATGTGCATCTTAATTATTTTAAAAGTACCTGAGAATTTACTTCTTTCGATCTTCTTGGATTAAATGAGCAAAAAGACAAAATATGTTATTGCGAGTTATCCGTACAAGAATACCCACCATGTGCAGTGAAGATTGCACACGAATCTCCGTGGTTGTATCAACTTTTTTTGGCATCAATGAAAGACAAAAATGGTTATTGTGAGTTATCCGTAAGAGATAAACATATGCTGTCGCGGGCTTTTTTGTAGAGCTATGTGAGATATTCAATTCTGTGTACATTGATTTTGTGTATTTGTTATGGTTTCGGCAGCATAAGCCATTTAATTGTCCGAAGAGTTTCTTTTTCAAGTTTTCCACTACAAAGGGTGATTTTTAAGGGTGTAGGAATTGAGTATCACAACTCTGTTATAGCCTATGATCATTCCGGGAATCTCCTGAATACCATCATAATCGGGTCAACGGTATGATTCCGCACAAAGTATGAACAAGCAAACAAAGAAACAAATATTAATATATATATATATATATATATATATATTACATAGATAGATAGATCATCGGTAATAGCCAATTTTGTCGGTCCATCCAATCTCCTAATTGTAGATGTTTCTCCTTCATATATAAACATATTTCCTGACTCCAGGAGGCTTTAGGTCTTCCTCTGCTTCGTCTTCCCTCAGGTTTCCATTCCAAAACAGATTTTGGTAGTCGATCCTCTTCCATTCGCTGGACATGTCCGTAACATCTTAATTGCTGAGTTTTAATATAATCTAAAATAGTGTCTTCAATCTTCATTTTCTCCCTTATAAGTGAGTTTCTAATTTTTTCTCTTCTTGAAATTCTTGCGGCCCTTCGTATAAAATTCATTTCCGTTGCCAAAAGGTACTTACTTGTTTTTGTTCTTAATGGCTAAAGTTCTGCTCCTATATTACATAATATACATTTTAAAAGGAACACCGATATCTTAAAAGAATTGAAGACTACGCCAATTTTGGAATATATTAAACAGTACCAACTAAATTGGAAACACCATCTTGAAAGAATGAGTTCAAATCGGATCCCCAAAGCTGTTTATAATTATATACCAAGAGGACGAAGATCACTGGGCCGTCCTATGAAACGCTGGAGAGAAAATTTTCTATAGGATCGTAACAGGCCTTGGCCTAATACTTGGAAGGAAGAAGAAGAATAAGACATTTTAATAATTTCATTATTCCTAGTGAAAGTAAATAAAAGCAAAAAAAAATCCAACCTATGTTACCTAGAAAACAAATCAAATTCCTTTATTTATTATTTAACCAATCGAAAATAAAGAAATTTAACAACATTTTCGTTAAAATTATTATGTTAGAAGGATGATACAAACTCTTCCCTGGGAAAATGTAATTATGTTCTCTTTTATTGAAGAAAATATTAATTGATATACCATGTGCATTTACTTAATCAGCTGGGAAATTAAGAAGAAGAGAATCTGACTGTACCGAAAATTGAGGCCAAACTGCCCTAACGTTTGTGGAGACAAATCGTTCTGATTCAGTACAATATATATATACGAGTATATATATATATTTACGAGTATATATATAATGTATATATATACATATATATACTACTACTACTACTACTTCATCTAATATACAAAAACGAATGTTTGTTTGTTTGTTTGTTTGTTCGTACTTTATGCGCAGCCATATCGTTAATCCGATTGTGATAGGTTTTTTTTAAAAAGTACAGGAGATTCCCGGGCTATAAGTGAGTTGAGATACTCAAGTCCTACGCAATTAAAAAACACTCTTTGCAGTGATAAACGTGAAGAAGTCCCTTTTTTACTCTTTAAATGTCTTACGCTCTCTAAACCTTTGGTAATATATATATATATATATATATATATATATATGGGACATTCCATACGAAATCGGCAAAAAAATTGTGAAAATTGAACTCACATCTTTAAAAGTTTACAATTTTTTTTACAGTGAAACTTTATGATATACTGAATATCTGAACCGAATTTCAAGTCTGTGCTTGGTGTAATTAAAGAGTAATAGAGCTGTCAAATTATCGTACTGTTTTAAATAGTCTCTTTTATAAAATACATTTCTCGAAGTATGGCTATTCCCTCAACATGAAAAGATATTCACATCATAGATGATTTTATGCTCTATCGCTTGAAAATTAGTATGTTAATATTTACGTTTTTCTGAAGGGCGTAAATGCAATTAATACGCAATTGACCTTCCTCACCAAAAATTTTATAAAATCAAAAAATGCCACATTATTACATGAACACCAGTTAATTTTTTGTAATTAGTATTAAAGTGGAGTCTTGAAAGGAAACTACCAAAAATAATTATTTTTCCTAAAATCTCCTATGTGCAGACTGCCCGCAATACCTTTCGCGTGAGTGGAGATCGCTCGCTCTTACAAACAATGACGGAGCTACTTGATAATAGTCCTTTGCGCACTTACAAATATTTTTATTGTTATTATCATCATTACATTATTTTTATTATCATTATTACAATTATTACATCATCATCATCATCGTGGACAAGTGGTTACTCTGCATGCCTCCGATTCCGAGGTTCGCGGGTTCAAACTCGATAGGAATCAATGACATTTTAAAGGCGTAACAATTCTGAATGTAGCTTTCTCCAGAAGGAAGGAAATCCGTGAGTCCCGTATCGTAAATTTATGGTACGTAGGAGAACCTCGCGCTTGAAATAAATTGCTACATAATAAACGTCATTAAATATAACAATCTTTATTAATATATTCAGTAGGCGGTTAATTTTGTGCTGATTTTGGCTAATGTATAGTTTAATTTAAATTACTAAGCACCTACGAATTCAAGCTGGTAGGCCTATTAAAAATATTTTCTAGAGAGTAATTTTGTAATGTGTTGTTATATTTTGTACTTGTACCCTACACCAATGTCTGATGTTGAATATTGTAAGTAATGTTAAGCTATCGATAATAATTTATAACAATTTTCATGCTGTTACAAGTAATATTTAAGAGGTATAAATATATTTCATTGGCTTGGTATCATTTACTGATATTGCATCCCCTACTCATGACATATCTAAAGATGATATTAAAATGCACGATAAAATTAGCTTTTATTATAAGCTAAATTATTGTTATAGTGTTTAATTTAATGTCTAAACTTCCCATTATTCTCCTTTTATAACACAAAACGTATACCTCTACGATTATTCTCTCATTTCAGAAACATTTAAGAAATTGTAAAATTATATATTAACACATAATATTGTTAATAACTATTGTATACTAATATATACATAATTAAAATTATATTTAACTTCTAACACACACCATTCAGTCTTTGTAGATCTGCAAACTTGTGAGTTAAAAACAATAAGATATTTTTAATTTGACTGTGACACTTAAAATGACGAGATGCACTAAACATCCTGATGTAAATCAACTGTCTGAACTTGAGAATTGTTTATGTAAAACAGATGTTTAAGGAAGACTTGCTGACATTGCATTATTATTGTTTGGTAGGAAGTGGTACGAGTATTAAAACAATCGGTTTTATTTGGAAGTGATATCTTAAAACAATACTATTTCGTCAAAGTTTTCAGGGTACAATAAAATACACTGAATAAAAAGTTATTTTAAGACTGAAATAGTAATTATAACATAATACAAATTTATACCAGTTTATTCAATTAATGATGAAAGAGTTTTTATTATGTAATATTACATTTAAACTTTAATAAAAATTTGTAACAAAATAAATAATTTGTTTTAAAAAAGGGCAGAAGATTACGAGTATTTGAGAATACAGTTTTTAGGAAAATTTTTGGATCAAAAAGAGATGAACAGACAGGTGAATGGAGAAAACTACATAATAGTGAGCTACATGATCTGTATAGGAAGCCAGATATAATAAAAAACAGTCTCGTAGGCTGCGATGGGCAGGAAATGTGGCACGTATGGAAGATGAAAGAGGTGCTTGGAAATTTCTGGTAGGAAAACCGGAGGGAAAACGCCCAGTTGGAAGACTAAGAATGAGGTGGGAGAATAACATTATACATGATTTGAGGGAAATAGATTATATAGGGGATAATTGGAAAACGTTAGCCCGGGATGGGATGTATGGAGAGCTTATGTCCGCGCTGCCATGAACCTACAGGTTCCACAGAGCCAGTGAGTGAGTTAGTTATAAATAATTTGTTTAATAATTCACAGTAAACGTAAGTAACAGAGCTCTTTCCTTCTCACTTCAGCAATAAAATTTGATAAATATCTACTGCGTAAGAATTAAAATATCACCACTTTTATAAATTTACGGTACTGTTCCATTAAGCAGAACATATAATAATCTATTCGATTTAATGGCAGTTGAAAAAGTCACTGATGAAGCTCTTTCAATAAAGTACGCGCGCGACCTTGGTCGTGAAATGAATCTGCTGCTCCTTGGACCCGCGAGTTTTTTACGAAAATAGAATAAAAAAAAATATATTGTCTGAACTATTCAACTCTCCAAAAGGGTAATTGCTGGAAATTAACCCTTATTACGTGAATAGTATCCTGTATTTTTTCCGTTTTCATTTTTTGATATGTACTGAAGTAAACCGCCATAAAACAGAAAATAAAAATATCCTAATTATAAAAATAACACCCTTAAACTACATGATATCACCTATATAAATATGTTTGAAACAAATTTTTGCTGTTTACTGTTTCAGAAATATTAGTTAGTAAACGTTTTAGTTTATCATATTTACGATAATTTTAGATCATCATAACTACGAACCTATAAATGATAAAAATTACATTTCTGTATTGATACGTTTATAAATGTATTCACTATATTTAGGGATACATAAAATTAAAAAAATAAATTGCAAGATTTTTTGCTGTCCGATTTGATATAGATTGTCCCATATATATATATATATATATATATATATATATACACGTACATAAATGTGTGTAAATTGATTTAATAAATAATATATTTCCGCTACGCAACATTTAACGTTTTATTAAATGTATGAATATTCTATGAAAGCAATAACAAATATTTTGACGTAATAATAACGTACGTTGCGGAGCAAAGCCACAGAATGTGAAATTATAAAAAGTAAGTTTTTAATCTGAATTTAATAAAATGTAAATATTTCACAGAGTAAATCTACAACCGGTACTAAATCTACCTATAACCGAAAATTTTAGAATGAACAATGCGCAAATTTTCTTTATCAGGTAATTACGAATTGCATTTAGTAAAACCATACTTATCGTGGATTAAATGTTTGAAAATATGTTACGAGGTGTAAGCTAAATGCTTACACATAATTACAAATTTAAATATAAAATTTGAAATCTTTTTAATATATTTTTCGATAAGAACATGCTACTCTAATTACAAACGTAACATTGAAATAAATATTATTCCTGTTTGTAATTATATATATATATATATATATATATATATATATATATATATATATTTCTTATCATACCATATTAAGCTTGCATTGCTCAATGTTAAAGATTTAATTATAACATCGATAAAGCGTCACTGCTATAAAGTAAAATAAATATTCTTTTTAATTTGCTTACTTGATATAGTCAGCTACTAGATGGCAGTGAAGACAGTGTTCTCGCGACATCTAGTAATAATGGAGAGTATAATACATATATAAGAAAAATAAGTGTTTGAATTGGATTCGCCTGGTAGTGTAATGGATATCACGCTGAGGTACAGACTCAGAGATCCGGGTTCGAATCCCGTCCAGGCATTTATTTTTCTTATCATACCATATTAAGCTTGCATTGCTCAATGTTATAGATTTAATTATAACATCGATAAAGCGTCACTGCTATAAAGTAAAATAAATATTCTCTTTAATTTGTTTACTTGATATAGTCAGCTACTAGATGGCAGCGAAGACAGTGTTCTCGCGACAGCTAGTAATAATGGAGAGTAACTTAAATACATATATAAGAAAAATAAGTGTTTGAATTGGATTCGCCTGGTAGTGTAATGGATATCACGCTGAGGTACAGACTCAGAGATCCGGGTTCGAATCCCGTCCAGGCATTTATTTTTCTTATCACACCATATTAAGCTTGCATTGCTCAATGTTAAAGATTTAATTATAACATCGATAAAGCGTCACTGCTATAAAGTAAAATACATATTCACTTTAATTTGCTTACTTGATATAGTCAGCTACTAGATGGCAGTGAAGACAGTGTTCTCGCGACATCTAGTAATAATGGAGAGTATAATACATATATAAGAAAAATAAGTGTTTGAATTGGATTCGCCTGGTAGTGTGATGGATATCACGCAGAGGTACATACTCAGAGATCCGGGTTCGAATCCCGTCCAGGCATTTATTTTTCTTATCATACCATATTAAGCTTGCATTGCTCAATGTTAAGATTTAATTATAACATCGATAAAGCGTCACTGCTATAAAGTAAAATAAATATTCTCTTTAATTTGCTTACTTGATATAGTCAGCTACTAGATGGCAGTGAAGACAGTGTTCTCGCGACATCTAGTAATAATGGAGAGTATAATACATATATAAGAAAAATAAGTGTTTGAATTGGATTCGGCTGGTAGTGTAATGGATATCACGCTGAGGTACAATCTCAGAGATCCGAGTTCGAATCCCATCCAGGCATTTATTTTTCTTATCATACCATATTAAGCTTGCATTGCTCAATGTTAAAGATTTAATTATAACGTCGATAAAGCGTCACTGCTATAAAGTAAAATAAATATTCTCTTTAACTTGCTTACTTGATATAGTCAGCTTCTAGATGGCAGTGAAGACAGTGTTCTCGCGACATCTAGTAATAATGGAGAGTATAATACATATATAAGAAAAATAAGTGTTTGAATTGGATTCGCCTAGTAGTGTAATGGATATCACGCTGAGGTACATACTCAGAGATCCGGGTTCGAATCCCGTCCAGGCATTTATTTTTCTTATCATACCATATTAAGCTTGCATTGCTCAATGTTAAAGATTTAATTATAACATCGATAAAGCGTCACTGCTATAAAGTAAAATAAATATTCTCTTTAATTTGCTTACTTGATATAGTCAGCTACTAGATGGCAGTGAAGAGAGTGTTCTCGCGACATCTAGTAATAATGGAGAGTATAATACATATATAAGAAAATTAAGTGTTTGAATTGGATTCGCCTGGTAGTGTAATGGATATCACGCTGAGGTACAGACTCAGAGATCCGGGTTCGAATCCCGTCCAGGCATTTATTTTTCTTATCATACCATATTAAGCTTGCATTGCTCAATGTTAAAGATTTAATTATAACATCGATAAAGCGTCACTGCTATAAAGTAATATAAATATTCTCTTTAATTTGCTTACTTGATATAGTCAGCTACTAGATGGCAGTGAAGACAGTGTTCTCGTGACATCTAGTAATAATGGAGAGTATAATACATATATAAGAAAAATAAGTGTTTGAATTGGATTCGCCTGGTAGTGTAATGGATATCACGCTGAGGTACAGACTCAGAGATCCGGGTTCGAATCCCGTCCAGGCATTTATTTTTCTTATCATACCCTATTAAGCTTGCATTGCTCTATGTTAAAGATTTAATTATAACATCGATAAAGCGTCACTGCTATAAAGTAAAATAAATATTCTCTTTAATTTGCTTACTTGTTATAGTCAGCTACTAGATGGCAGTGAAGACAGTGTTCTCGCGACATCTAGTAATAATGGAGAGTATAATACATATATAAGAAAAATAAGTGTTTGAATTGGATTCGCCTGGTAGTGTAATGGATATCACGATGAGGTACAGACTAAGAGATCCGGGTTCGAATCCCGTCCAGGCATTTATTTTTCTTATCATACCATATTAAGCTTGCATTGCTCAATGTTAAAGATTTAATTATCACATCGATAAAGCGTCACTGCTATAAAGTAAAATAAATATTCTCTTTAATTTGCTTACTTGATATAGTAAGCTACTAGATGGCAGTGAAGACAGTGTTCTCGCGACATCTAGTAATAATGGAGAGTATAATACATATATAAGAAAAATAAGTGTTTGAATTGGATTCGCCTGGTAGTGTAATGGATATCACGCTGAGGTAATGACTCAGAGATCCGGGTTCGAATCCCGTCCAGGCATTTTTTTTCTTATCATACCATATTAAGCTTGCATTGCTCAATGTTAAAGATTTAATTATAACATCGATAAAGCGTCACTGCTATAAAGTAAAATACATATTCTCTTTAATTTGCTTACTTGATATAGTCAGCTACTAGATGGCAGTGAAGACAGTGTTCTCGCGACATCTAGTAATAATGGAGAGTATAATACATATATAAGAAAAATAAGTGTTTGAATTGGATTCGCCTGGTAGTGTAATGGATATCACGCTGAGGTACAGACTCAGAGATCCGGGTTCGAATCCCGTCCAGGCATTTATTTTTCTTATCATACCATATTAAGCTTGCATTGCTCAATATTAAAGATTTAATTATAACATCGATAAAGCGTCACTGCTATAAAGTAAAATAAATATTCTCTTTAATTTGTTTACTTGATATAGTCAGCTACTAGATGGCAGCGAAGACAGTGTTCTCGCGACAGCTAGTAATAATGGAGAGTAACTTATAATACATATATAAGAAAAATAAGTGTTTGAATTGGATTCGCCTGGTAGTGTAATGGATATCACGCTGAGGTACAGACTCAGAGATCCGGGTTCGAATCCCGTCCAGGCATTTATTTTTCTTATCACACCATATTAAGCTTGCATTGCTCAATGTTAAAGATTTAATTATAACATCGATAAAGCGTCACTGCTATAAAGTAAAATACATATTCACTTTAATTTGCTTACTTGATATAGTCAGCTACTAGATGGCAGTGAAGACAGTGTTCTCGCGACATCTAGTAATAATGGAGAGTATAATACATATATAAGAAAAATAAGTGTTTGAATTGGATTCGCCTGGTAGTGTAATGGATATCACGCAGAGGTACATACTCAGAGATCCGGGTTCGAATCCCGTCCAGGCATTTATTTTTCTTATCATACCATATTAAGCTTGCATTACTCAATGTTAAAAATTTAATTATAACATCGATAAAGCGACACTGCTATAAAGTAAAATATATATTCTCTTTAATTTGCTTACTTGATATAGTCAGCTACTAGATGGCAGTGAAGACAGTGTTCTCGCGACATCTAGTAATAATGGAGAGTATAATACATATATAAGAAAAATAAGTGTTTGAATTGGATTCGCCTGGTAGTGTAATGGATATCACGCTGAGGTACATTCTCAGAGATCCGAGTTCGAATCCCGTCCAGGCATTTATTTTTCTTATCATACCATATTAAGCTTGCATTGCTCAATGTTAAAGATTTAATTATAACATCGATAAAGCGTTATTGCTATAAAGTAAAATAAATATTCTCTTTAATTTGCTTACTTGATATAGTCAGCTACTAGATGGCAGTGAAGACAGTGTTCTCGCGGCATCCAGTATTAATGGAGAGTATAATACACATATAAGAAAAATAAGTGTTTGAATTGGATTCGCCTGGTAGTGTAATGGATATCACGCTGAGGTACAGACTCAGAGATCCGGGTTCGAATCCCGTCCAGGCATTTATTTTTCTTATCATACCATATTAAGCTTGCATTGCTCAATGTTAAAGATTTAATTATAACATCGATAAAGCGTCACTGCTATACAGTAAAATAAATATTCTCTTTAATTTGCTTACTTGATATAGTCAGCTACTAGATGGCAGTGAAGACAGTGTTCTCGCGACATCTAGTAATAATGGAGAGTATAATACATATATAAGAAAAATAAGCGTTTGAATTGGAATCGCCTGGTAGTGTAATGGATATCACCCTGAGGTACATACTCAGAGATCCGGGTTCGTATCCCCTCCAGGCATTTATTTTTCTTATCATACCATATTAAGCTTGCATTGCTGAATGTTAAATATGTAATTATAACATCGATAAAGCGTCACTGCTATAAAGTAAAATAAATATTCTCTTTAATTTGCTTACTTGATATAGTCAGCTACTAGATGGCAGTGAAGACAGTGTTCTCGCGACATCTAGTAATAATGGAGAGTATAATACATATATAAGAAAAATAAGTGTTTGAATTGGATTCGCCTGGTAGTGTAATGGATATCACGCTGAGGTACAGACTCAGAGATCCGGGTTCGAATCCCGTCCAGGCATTTATTTTTCTTATCATACCATATTAAGCTTGCATTGCTCAATGTTAAAGATTTAATTCTAACATCGATAAAGCGTCACTGCTATAAAGTAAAATAAATATTTTCTTTAATTTGCTTACTTGATATAGTCAGCTACTAGATGGCAGTGAAGACGGTGTTCTCGCGACATCTAGTAATAATGGAGAGTATAATACATATATAAGAAAAATAAGTGTTTGAATTGGATTCGCCTGGTAGTGTAATGGATATCACGCTGAGGTACAGATTCAGAGATCCGGGTTCGAATCCCGTCCAGGCATTTATTTTTCTTATCATACCATATTAAGCTTGCATTGCTCAATGTTAAAGATTTAATTATAACATCGATAAAGCGTCACTGCTATAAAGTAAAATAAATATTCTCTTTAATTTGCTTACTTGATATAGTCAGCTACTAGATGGCAGTGAAGACAGTGTTCTCGCGACATCTAGTAATAATGGAAAGTATAATACATATATAAGAAAAATAAGTGTTTGAATTGGATTCGCCTGGTAGTGTAATGGATATCACGCTGAGGTACAGACTCAGAGATCCGGGTTCGAATCCCGTCCAGGCATTTATTTTTCTTATCATACCATATTAAGCTTGCATTGCTCAATGTTAAAGATTTAATTATAACATCGATAAAGCGTCACTGCTATAAAGTAAAATAAATATTCTCTTTAATTTGCTTACTTGATATAGTCAGCTACTAGATGGCAGTGAAGACACTGTTCTCGCGACATCTAGTAATAATGGAGAGTATAATACATATATAAGAAAAATAAGTGTTTGAATTGGATTCGCCTGGTAGTGTAATGGATATCACGCTGAGGTACAGACTCAGAGATCCGGGTTCGAATCCCGTCCAGGCATTTATTTTTCTTATCATACCATATATATATATATATATATATATGATCCACCGCTGTGGTGTCGAAGTAGCGTGCTGCCTTGTCAGGGCATTTTTTATGGATGAAGTTTTTATCGTGGTTTTTCCTCACCAGTAAGACAAATATCAGGAAAACTTTAAGGCCCAAACGGTCCCCGAAATCATATGGCCACCATCATCATGATCCATTTCATTATCATCATTAACATCCTTCACCAGTGTAGAAAGCAACTGGAAGCTATCACAACTACTATTCCTTAGTAAAGCTGCAAGGATATCATGAAAATGCTACGATTGCAGTGAAGGATCTGCTTTCGGGCAGAATTACTATGGATGGATATATATATATATATATATATATATATATATATATATTCCTCCTGTCTTTCGTAATTGTTTTAATAAATCGAAAATTAATTGCATAAATGTCATTTTTCTGACAAACTTAAAAAAGATGAGCTAGAATTTCGGCAGCTTTGGGACTCTAGTAATAATAATAGTAATAATAATAATATTAATAATAATAATAATAATAATAATAATAATAATAATAATAATATTAATAATAATAATAATAATAAATATAATAAATATGAAATGTTTGTATTTAAAAATCCTTTTGATAGTGAAATATGAATTTAAAAATATCATTGTTTGTTTTAGTAAGTTACTTTTGAATAAATTAATTTTACTTAGACAACGGTTTCTATAAAAAGAATTATTTTTAAAAATTATTTTAATTCAAAGTTATATAGAGAGACGTACTTCTTTGTATGGTAAACACTATAGTTATTGGCCACTTAAGAAATTATTTTTCTTTCTATGGTGCTAACGCACATAATACAATTCTGAAAGTCAAATATTATTAATGGAATGTCTTTTGTGATGATTGCCCTAGGTATTCCAATAAAAATCCTATTTTGTTTTGTAATATATTTTATTTTATAATTTTTTTTATGAAAACTGGTACTTTTGTATAGTGATTGGCCACAATTTTATAGTTATTGGCCTATGTGATGATAGTGATTGGCCACAACATTTTTAAAAGGAAATTCACTTAATACAATGGGAATTTACACATACATGTTTTGTACAATGTTGCCATAATAAAGGCTAACGTAAATTAACAATAATTTGTGTAAAATAGAAATTAACAAATAATAATCCTTTGTTTGAATAAGTAGCATACTGGAACAATTTTAATACCCTTATTTACAATCCTACAACAGTTGACTTTTCAATACTTCGCATACAGTTTATCCACTGCTGAATCTCCTGAATCAGAATCTTCGCACTCATATGAACTGTCTGAATTGTCTTCCTTGTAGCAAATATGGCACAGAAAATCATCTTCGTCATTTTGAGGAATATGTATCTGATGAGCCTTTGGTATGCACGTCTTGTGAAATAACTTGTGACATTCAGAACATGTTGTGTTTTCTTTCAATGTAATTACCTTCTTACAAAGAGAGCAACTAGGAAATAATACCCGCTTAACATTCGTCCTCGGCCTAGTTCCAAATTTTCATCTCCCTTATCTGCCGGGTTCTGTGCAGCATTATTTGAGGGATGAATTTGTGATTTCTTATTCGCAGGAAATTTCGATTGTTTCTTTTCCTCCCGTTTTCTCTTTCGTTCTTCCTTCTGTTCCTCAATTTTACGCTTTTCTTCTTTCTTTTTTTCGAACATATCTTTGTATCTGTCTGAAGTTATTGCAAAAGGATGTCTTTCCGTTTGTCGTTTTCCTTTTCTCTTAGGTGTCTCAGGCCACACAAGAAACTCTCCCATATGATCAGTTTTGATTTTCCTTATGGAAGTTCTTACTTCACAACTATCTGATGAAGTACTAGGCCTAATTTCTTCTGCATCACGAGATTCTGCAGTGCAGGAATTTTCACTGGACTTTTCAGCTGAAGCGTTGACTTTTCCTGAGCCTGACTCTCATTCTGAAATTTTTCCCACAAGCGGTACAATACAATACGAAAAATTCCTCTGTGTTTGATTCTAAAGAAATTACCTCTTTAATAGATTTATACTTTTCAATTCTCTCCTCCCCGACGACGTCAACAAAAGTAGCATAGCCAAGAGTTTGTGAATTTCATTAGATGCCTCTTGAGGTTGAATCCTGCTTGTTGTTGCTTCTGCCTTTGTTGATTTTGTCGACGATGCCAGACATTTAGAATAATCTACTGCATCTTCATCAAATGGATACAAGCCACATACACGAAAACCATTTACTAATGTTTGTATCTTCACACTTTTTGTCACACATCCTGAAGAACAGGAGCAAAATTAGTTTTCGTGATGACTTCTCCATGGTGTTGTGTATGCCAATACCTGACAGCAGATTTCCATTCCTTCTTTAGGGGATGGAAACTGCAACATCTGCTGGCTGAAGAATACGCGTGGTGTTTGGGTAAAGTGCAATTACCTCAATTTTTAATTCTGAACACATTTTGCTAAGTTCATATGTTAAATGTGTTTTGTGTCCATCAACAAACAAAATTACTGGGAATTTAATGCTTTGTTCTAGAAGAAATGGATGGAAGACATTGCAGATGTACTCGTAGAACACTTCTGCAGTCATCCATCCATTATCACTTTTACCAATTCCCCATCCTTTTGGTACAGATTGCGCCACTTTTTCTGGGATCCTTGATATGGATAAATTATCATAGGACAACAAACAAGTCCACTTGCCGAAAACGTGAACATAACTGTCAGGTTCTCCTTCGATGCCCCACGTTCTACTGAATAAACATTCTTAGACCCTTTTTCTGCAAGCACCTTACCCGTAACTGGACATATCTGAAAGTTAGTTTCATCCCCATTAAAAACCCGTGTAGGATCAGATATAGCTTCTTCCAGACCATTGTCCTTAACATACTGATCTACTTCTTTAAACCAACTTCTTATGTCTTTCTCACTAACACATGAACTTGCGGCCGTGATTGCTTCGCTTGTTCTGGTAGTCAGTACAGAATGTCTCTTCGAAAAAGCCTGAAAATAATAATAAGTTGTGTAGTAGCCTACATAAGCTAAGTACTTATTAAAAATTTAAGCCTAAAAAACATTTCATCTCACCTTAATCCAACCTTCACCTGGTCGATTGTTTTTGAACGGATTTGGTCGGGGATTAGTGTTCAAATATTCCTGTACACTTGTTTGTAGATCTTCCTTTTTCCTAGGAATCCTTTTCTTGCCAATTCTAGTATCCATCTGAAAATAATATTTGCCAAACCAAATTAGTAGGCTAAACAAACAGATAAAAAACAAGAAATTTAATAGGGTAGCCGTAAATATAAAAAATAAAGGCTTAATATAAATAATTTTTATCTTACAGACTGAAAGTGTAATTATAGGCCCATAAAGTTTAATGATTTCGAAGACGATTGTTCTTCTAGATAGGCTGTATTACCGTACCTGACTAGTGTTAATTCCTCTTCCTCGGAAAGTATTGTGTTTGGACCTAGGGTTACTTTATGATCTGGGTTATTTATACGAAACTGCAAACTTGATTTTGGAACAAGAAACAACTTTGCTGCAGATCGTACAGATGCTCCATTTTCTTTCACATACTTGATAGCATTCTCCATTGCCTCTGTATTATAATTTATCTTCGGTAGTTTAGGCATTTTGCAATAAATAGGCCTAACTCTTCAAATAATGGTACCTATACAGCAAAAAGAAAGAACGTACAGTTAATGGCCACTTAGAAAATTAGCAATTGGCCAGGCGGCCAATCAATGAAATTACATTGAAATAAAATTCAGTGATTGGCCACCCACACATTCCATGAAATTGTTACACATATAATTACTAGAACAGTACCCACACATCAATTAATACTATTTCAATATATACCCAGAAGTATAATAAAGTATATGTAGATAAAGTTATTTTAAATACAATTATTCGTAACTAAAATCCTTAAGAAATTGCTAAGACTTACCAACACAAAATGGCTATTCAACACCTTCTTCTACAAATTTCACCATCACTTCAAGTGCTGACATCTGACTGCTACAATATTAAACAGGAATAACAGGGAGTGTTCAGAGATGACATCTAGCCACTTACATATGAACTAGCACAAAATATAGCATAGTTATTACAGTATTAAATGTAAATGACCAATCACTGGTGGGTGGCCAATGACTATACTGTTTACCCTATTTTATATATGAGCGATTCCATGAAAATGTCATACCCGGGCGAAAATTTTGAAACTGACGTAGGAATAATTTTGTTGATGTGATATATATCTGTAAATATCAAATTTTATAATTATATAAGAAAATGTTTCAAATATGCATTATTTTATTCTAATAATAGCGGTAGAACTTGTCATATTTCAAACCTGAAAAAAGTACGCAAAATTTTACCAATTTCTTGTTTAATGATTTGGTCGTATGAATTCGTTTTATTTCACAAAATCTTTTTTAAATCATGCTTTGGCCCTCCTTGATCGTAAATGAAACAATATTAATTACACTCTATTATTCTATATACCTCAAATGTGTCTACAGTTGTTAACTGTAAGTTATGGTAGTCAGTCACAGAAAACGGATAAAAATTACTGTACATATCATAATATTTGATAGATTAAAATTTCACCTTGGATTGTACGTTATCGGTACAAAACTAACAAAAAAGTATTCATGACATTTTCTTGTAAAGTCATTATGTTTCCCGCTGGAGTTCCGTGACTGATTGACTTTTTGTCCCCTCATTTATATTGCTAATACGTATGACGCAGACAGTTGCTTGCTGGACTCCGCTGTGTATTAATATAAACATGGTTCAGGAAATCTGGTAGACTGTTCGGCTCAGCTGTTTCATAAAATAATTACTGGCCCTTCTTATGTGACAATTTGAGCTAAAAGCCAGTCAGCGGAAGGATTTAAATGTAGAGTAATTCCTTGAAAATGTCATACCGATGTGAAAATTTTGAAATTGGCGGAGGGGCAATTTTTTAGATGAGATATACTTTTTTACAGATGAAATTTTCAGATTGTAGAAGTTAATGTTTAAAATACCGATTATTTTGATTTTAAAATTAATAGTAGAACATGACATATTCCGAAACCTGAAAAGATATGCAAAATTAAAGGAAATTTTGTTTTACGATTTCACTGTATATATTTGTTTTGTGTCACTGACTCTTTTGTTATACGATATTTTGGTCCTTCCTGATCGTAAATGTAATACTAATAATTGTATTATAATATTCTAGATAATTGAAATGTGCCCTATAATTATTAAGGGTAAGCTACAGTCAGTCACATAAAACATACAAACATTATTGTATACAATACAATTCTACGTTTTCGGTGCATAACTAACAAAAAAGTATTAACGACATCGTCTTGTAAAGTTATTACGTTTCCCGCTAGAATCCCGTGACTGACTTTTTTATTTATATTGCTACTACGCACGGTGCACTCAGATTTATAGAAAAGCGATTTCAACTTCTTGCAGCTATTCCGGCAACTCTTGGAGTTCACCTTGTGAAAGTGTTGAAGCCGTATGTTATAGAATATGCACAAATTTCAAATGAACAATCAGTGCGAAAAATTCACAAGTTTCCTGTGTGAAAGAAAATTATATTTTTATTAGTTGCATTTAAATAATTCCTCATTATACGATTCTTCAATATGTCACTAGAGTATTGCGTACTGGAATTAAAAACTAGTGTGCAGATCTTACGTGTTAAATGTGTGTATGGGAGTCCTCGAAGTTAAAAGGTTCTCGAATTAGTTTGACCTTTGACATGCCATGTGTGTCGTATTATCGGGGATCCACAGTGCGATGTTGCCACAGTTCCATTATTGTGCTAGCATTCACTTTGTGAAACAGAGTCATGCATGTTGATTGCAACAACATTTTTAAATCATATGAAATTACTTCTATAAAAAATACAATTGGAGTGGCGTATACGTGATTAAGAATGTATAACCAGTAGTGTAAAAGAAAATTACTATTGGGTGTTGTGTTATTGGAGTTCAACAGAGTGAAAATACGTATGACAACGCTGTAATATGTGAGCCAGCTGGGTACAATCAGTCATTAAGTAAGATTTCGTGCATTGTAAGAGATTTCTTTCAATTGTTTAGTTTAAAAATAGAACTCATGTCAGCAATATAATTTGTAATCAGTTGCTTTGAAAGAATTATAACAGAATTTTACACATTTAAATAAAAATTTTAATAATTTGTATACTGTATTTTTTCATTGATTTTTTTTTGTCTTTAAAGTTGAGACGCGTGAAAGTTAATTTTAGTGTTCTGGAACGAACACTGCAAATTCCATATCGGAATTTTTATTTATTTCAATGGTTTAATCTATTAACTGCATCAGATAAATTTTAATCGGTTAATATGGATGTAATACAATTATAGGCCTACTCACATTAGGCATATTTAACTATAGAGAAGGTCCTTTGTTGTTAAGAAGTTAATATTCTTTTTTATTTTGTGAAATTTAAAATGGTACATGGTAACCAAGTTACATAAATTACACTATATATTTAATATTTTACAGCATATCAAATTGTACATTTCCTATATATGATAAAAGGAGTGAAGTTCTTTATTTATCTCCATATTATCGCTTTTATCTATTATCCATCCATAGTAATTCTGCCGAGGGAACGTCTTTCACTGCAGTCATATCATTTTCATGCTATGCTTGCAGCTTTGCTAGGGAACTGTAGATGTGGCAGCTTGAATGTATATTTATCAACGAACCCTCGAAAGGGGACCCTGAAACTCCGGACTATTCCGATTGAGGTTTAAGCGGTTTCCCTCAATCCAAAGAGCAAATGCTGGAATAGAACCCCAAAAGGTCCGCTTCCGACTTCACTCTGCTAATTAACTTCAAAATTAAATTCAAAATTTAAACCGGGGCTAATGTATTTTACAGGAACCCGGGGTTCTACCTATTAAGGAGGACCAAAATGGATCGCTCACCGCCAACACTTAAGTGATGGCCGAAGAGCTTTCCATCTATCTATCTATCTATGTGGCAGCTTCCTGGTGCTTTCCACACCGGCGAAGGAGGATGATGATGATGTTAATAAGGATGATGATGATGATAAGGATGATGATGGCCATATGGTTTCGGGGACCGTTTGAGCCTTACAGATTTCCTGACATTTGTCTTACAGGTGAGGAAAAACCCCGATAAAAACCTCACCCAGAAAAACTGACCCGACCGGAGATCAAACACGGGCCCCCTGCTTGGCATGGCAGCACGCTACCTCGAGACCACAGCGGTTGACTTATCTATTATAATTTCATATTATTTTGTAATATTTGTATAATATTTGCAGCTCAACAATATTAAAGTCTTATTAAGATTCAGATATGTCAGTCAGTCACAGAATGTAGTCAGTCAGTAACACATCACATATTAGGTTATAACTCTGGTCTTAATTGCGATTTTTGTTTCGTTTTTATTGAGACTCTAACTTGAAATGTGTCCTCCAAACGGTATTTTGGAAAATTGAATTAGGAATCACACTTAAGAGAATGATGCAGATGAACATGTTAAGCTGCATGATGAGTTGACATTTATGTCAGTCAGTCAGTCACACATATTTTGATATATAATAAATAACACTGTTTTTCTTCAAATGTTGTATATTTAAATACAGTCTTAACTACACTGTTCCTCTATCGTATCACGTAGATAACACGCCTAATTTCAATGAATTGTAATATTTATGCAACCATTTTGCTGCAAAAGTGTATTGTAAATGTCAGTCAGTCACATATGAAATTGTTCATATATATACTAGTTAATGCCCGTCATGCGCTGCTAAAAGTAAATAAATCAAAATTAATGTTCAGTTGAATATGTAAATGGAAAATAATTATACATTTATATTGTTTATATACACCGTGTGAATACCCAGTGTTGCCCGGAAATCTACTACTCCCGATCTTATTGACATAAATGAGCTGAAATACGGAAATTAATGTGTTTTATGTTCAGTTAGATAAGTTGGAGGAAACATCTATATCGTAATTATTTTTAGATACCGCGAGCTGTTTACACGAAGATGACCGGGAACCAACTCATCCCGATCTTCTTGGCATAAATGAGCTGAAAGACAAAAATTAATGTATTTCTTATGATTAGTTGAATAAGTAAAATGAGAAATAATTATAAATGTGCATCATAATTACTTTAAAATTGCACGAGAATCTGCTTATCTCGATCTTCTTGGCATAAACGAGCTAAAAGACAAAATACGTTATTGAGAGTTATCCGTAAGAGATAAATATATGCTACCCCGGACTCATTTGTAGGGCTTTTTGAGATATTCAAATCTGTGTACATTAATTTTGTGTATTTGTTGTGATTAAGGCAGTGCAAGCCTTTTAAGTGTACAAATGGTTACTTTATTCACGTTTTCTACTACAAAGGGCGATTTTTAAGGGTGTAGGAGTTGAGTATCACAATTCTCTTATAGCCTATGTTCATTCCAGGAATCTCGTGAAAACGTTGCAGGAAACACAATCAAAAATCGGATCAATGGTATGGCGCCGCGTAAAGTACGAAGAAGCAAACAAACAAACAAAC
Source organism: Diploptera punctata (assembly GCA_030220185.1). Taxonomy (NCBI): domain Eukaryota; kingdom Metazoa; phylum Arthropoda; class Insecta; order Blattodea; family Blaberidae; genus Diploptera; species Diploptera punctata. The sequence goes on along the minus strand of JASPKZ010001964.1, from coordinate 612,371 downwards.
AAACAAACTAACATTCATTAACTATTAGATAATAAACATTTGAATAACTTCATTTTTCTTAAATGAAAGTAAATAAAAACAAAAAAACAATCTTACCTAGAAAACAAATCAAACTTACTTACTCACTGGCACTATCAAACCCATAGGTTCATGTCCGCGCGGACATAAGCTCTCCATACATCCCTATCCTGAGCTAATGCTGTCCAATCATTCCCTGTATAATCTACTTCCCTCAAATCATAGTTAATGTTATTCTCCCACCTCATTCTTTGTCTACCAACTGGACGTTTTCCCTCTGGCTTTCCTACAAGAAGATTCCATTCACCTCTTTCATTCCCCATATGTGCAACATGTCCTGCCAATCGCAGTCTACGAGACGTAACTCTTCTTATTATATCTGGCTTCCTATAAAGACCATGTAGTTCATTGTTATTTAGTCTTCTCCATTCACATGTCTGTTCATCTCTCTTTGGTCCAAAAATCTTCCTAAGTACTTTATTCTCAAAAACTCGTAATCTCATTCCCTCCATTAAAGTAAGAGTCCATGTTTCGCACCCATATAATATAACTGGTAGAATAATAGTTTTATATATTTTCAGTTTAACGTTTTTTGAAAGGAGTTGGGACATCAAGAGACTCTGCAATCCATAATAGCACGCATTTCCAGAATTGAGCCTATGTTTAATTTCTTTGTGCATCTCATTCCTATTTGTGATTATTGTTCCTAGGTATTTGAATTCAGCCACTTCCTCAAAATTTCCCTCATTTGTCATTAGCTGTCCATTTCCATTATATAATGAATTTCTACGTGTGACCATATATTTAGTTTTATTGATATTTACTTCCAGTCCTAATTTCTTAGTGTTACTCAATAGTGTGTGCGTGTTGTCCTTTAGTATCTCCTCGCTATCGGCCAATAATTCTACATCATCAGCTTAAACTAACAGCTTATTAATACCATTGAGTTGTAAGCCTTCCTCATTCTCTAAAGATTTAATGGCATGCTCTAGTACAAAATTAAATGGTAGAGGAGATAGTGCATCTCCTTGCTTCAACCCATTCTGGATTTCAAAAGTGTCCGAAAACTGTTTACCTACACGCACCCTACTCTTTGTGCCATTTAGATACATTCGTATAAGTCTAACTAACTTTTTAGGAATTCCGAACTCCAGCAGGATACTATATAACTTCTCCCTCTTAATTGAATCATATGCTTTTTTGAAGTCTACATATAGTTGATGTACAGTACCATTATATTCCCCATTTCTTTTCTAAAATCTGTCTTATACTAAAAATCTGATCTGTTGTAGACCTGTTTCTTCTAAGTGCAAATTGATGATGTCTTAGAATGTCATCAATATAGGGAGTAAGTCTGCTTACTTATATAATTGTAAGAATTTTGTACGAAGTTGAAAGTAATGAGATGCCCCTGTAGTTGTTGCAATCAGTTTTATCTCCTTTCTTATAAATTGGTACAATAATTGATTCCTTCCATTCATCTGGAAGAGCTTCTTTTTCCCAAATCATACTAAGCAACCAGCGTATCTTGTCCATCAATTTTACTCCCCCTGATTTTATCAGTTCTGCTGGGATCTCATCTGAACCTGATGCTTTATACATCTTCAATTTTTCAATCGCCATTTCAACCTCTAACGCATTTGGTTCTGCGTCTAGCATTTCTGCTGTCTGTAAATTATTCTCCAAACTCATTTATTTATTATTTACCCAATCGAAAGTAAAAAAATTAACATCACGTTGTTCAAAATTATTATAATAGAAGGATTGTAGAAGCTCTCTCCTGAAAAAATGTAAAAATATCCTTTTTAATTGAAAAAAAGAATAATTTATATTCCGCCTGCATTTACTTAATCTGCTGGGAACTTAAGAAGAGGAGGATCCGGTTGCACCGAAAATTGAAGCCAACCTGCCCTAACCTTTTTGGGACACAAATCCTTCTTCTTTCTATGCATAATACCGCTGTGGTCTCGAGGTAGCGTGCTGCCTTGTCACGCAGCGGGCCCGGGTTAGATCCCCGGTCGGGGCAGTTATTCTGGGTGAGGTTTTTATCGGGGGTTTTCCTCACCTGTAAGACAAATGTCAGGAGAACTATAAGGCCCAAACGGTCCCCGAAATCATATGGCCATCAACCTTATCATTATCATCCTTACCATTATCATCATCGTCCTTCACCGGAGTGGAAAGCAACGGGAAGCTACCACACCTACACAATTCCCTAGTAAAGCTGGAAGCATAGCATGAAAATGCTATGATTGCAGTTAAGGACCTGCCTTCGGGTAGAATTACTGTGGATACTATGGATGGATATATATATATATATATATATATATATACTACTGCTACTACTTTTTCTAATATGTAAAAATGAAAGTTTGTTTGTTTATTCGTACTTTTATGCGCGGCCATACTGTTGATCCTATTCTGATGTTTTTTTTTCTTTTAAATGTTCAGAAGATTCCCGAGATGAACATAGGCGTTTAGATACTCAAATCCTACACCCTTAAAAACAACGTTTGTTGTGAAAAACGTGAGAAAGTCCCTTTTTTATCCTTTAAATGTCTTACGCTGCCTAAATCTTAGCTAGTATATATATATATATATATATATGTGTGTGTGTGTGTGTGTGTGTGCGTGTGTGTGTGTGCATTGATTTAATAAATAATATATTCCCGTATGCAATATTTTACTCTTTATTAAAAATATAAATTTCGTAACAAAGCAATAACAATAATTTTGTCGTAATAATAATTTACGTCCCGGAGCAACGCCACTGAATGTGACATTGAAAAAGTAAGTTTTTAATCTGAATTTAATAAAATTAGAATATAACACAGATTAAATCTATTTATAACGGTCAATTTGTGGAATGAACAATGCGCAACTCTTCCTTTAACAGGTAAATACTAAATTCATCTAGAAATATCATTTTTATTTTAGGCTTAGATTAAATGTTTGAAAATATATTACCTGTTGTAAACTAACTGCTTACAAATTATAACAAATTTTAATGTAAAATTTGAAATGTTCTGTTTTATATATTTTTAGATAAGAATATGCCTATGTTATGCTAATTGCATACGTAACATTGAACTAAATATTATTCCTACTTGTATATATATATATATATATATATATATATATATATATATATAAATATATATATTCCTCCTATCTTTCATATTTTTAAAAATAAATCGAAAATTAATGTCCATAAATGACGTTTATGTCCCAAAATTAAAAAATAAAATTGTGCTCCAATTTCGGCCACTATGCTACCTCTAGTAGTAATAATAATAATAATAATAATAATAATAATAATAATAATAATAATAATAATAATAATAATAATAATGATAATAATAATAAAGGAGAAATGCGCACAAACCCTGCAGATATTACATGTGAAGTGCTTAATTGTCTTTGCTATAAGCACTGATTGATTTAAGTCTTTTTTACAATTCAGGATATGGTACTTTTCACATTTTTGTGAACACAAAACACATATGCACATGTCGTTAGGTTCATGAGATGTCTTGTTGCAGCATATCTTATGATGGAAGTCATGGACTGCCAGCCTGGTAGTGATATGACGCATTTCACAGTTCGATTCTGTCCATCGTCTGTCTTGCATCGCATAGGTCGCATAGAATGATGATGGTATGTCCTTCTTCTTCTCTTGCAGGTCTTGCAAGAGTACATTGTAGGCCTTACTAGATGGCAGGAGTAGTGCTGTCCGCAGATATTCTATTAAAAACGTCTCTCTGGCGAGTTCGTAAACCAGCCTCGATCTCGTACTCAGTGATACTCCTAAGAGTCTCTTGAGGTATCTTGACTTCACTTTCTCCATATCTTCCAGTTGCTTATATGTGAGGTACTCCCATATCAAGTCGAGTCCATACACAAGTACGGGTAGTAACTTCAATCTGAACAAGTCCATAGCGGTGCTGATTGACAGTAGCCTGATGTTCCTAATTCCATTCATTGTCCTTATTGCTGCCACCGCTCTTGATCTGATATGTAGCCTGAAGCTCTTCCCTGTTGTTTGTATCGTGAGGCCTAAATATTTAAAGTTGTTAACTCTGTTGAGGATTTTCCCATTACATTTAATTTTTTCCGCTTCGGTCAGTCTGCCGCCTTTCCTAAACACTATCATTTCTGTCTTCTCTTCATTTATCTTTATGTCATTTCTCTCTGCCCAGCCGCTTAGAATATCTATCGCTGTCTGTAGAGAGTTTATGTCTTCCGTTGCGATAGCCATGTCATCAGCGTAAATATATATATATGTTGGCTCATGTTATTTCTTTCGCCACGTCACACGTAAGGGCATTGAACAAAATTGGGTCGCCTTGGAGTACACCATTCGTTTGGGGTAGCCACTCTGATTTGCCCACTCCGTCATCTATTTGGACATAGTTATTAGCCAGGATGTTTGATATTAGTATAGTCGTACTTGATTTGCCGATTAGCTCCTCAAGCTTGTCTATAAGCAGATCTCTGTTGACCAAATAGAAGACTTTCGAATAGATATTAATATTAATAATAATAATAATAATAATAATAATAATAATAATAATAATGATAAATATGAAAAGTTTGTATTTAAAAATCCTATTCAATATATAAATAAAAATTTTAAAAAATCATTCATTGTTTATTTAATAAGTTAGGCCTACTCGTTGAGTACATTATTTTCACTTAGATAACGGTTTCTGTAAAAAGAATGCTTTGCACACCGATGAAAGATTATGATGATAAGATGAATAAGAATGATGATGATTGCGATGGGCATATGATTTCGGGGACCATTTGGGCCTTAAATATTTCCTGACATTCGTCTTACAGGTGAGGAAAAACCCCGATAAAAACCTCACCCACAAAAACTGTCTCGAGCGGGGATCGAACCTGGGCCCGCTGCGTGACAAGGCAGCACGCTACCTGGTGACAACAGTGGTGGACTATATATATATATATATATATGTAGGAAGTACCAGAAAGTTACAGGGGAATTTGTCTCTTGTCAGTGTTCGGAAAAATATATTGTAAAGTACTTTACGAACGCATGAGACAATGGGCTAAAGAGAACTATAGGCTCTCAAAATATCAGGCAGGTTTTAGAGAATGGTACTCCACGGTGGACAACGTATTTGTTCTGAGAACATTAATTGATGACAATCTGAAAATGAAGGGGGGTAAATTATTTTGTGCATTCATTGATTTTAAGATGGCATTTGATACTATGGACTGAAGCTCACTTTGGGAAAAATTAAATCGGAAAGGATTGTCTCATAACATGATACATGCCTTAATGTCAATTTATAAATATGTTAAATTTTGTGTAAAAGTAGACCAAGGGCACATTACAGAGAGCAGTGAAGCCAATCGGGGAGTGAGACAAGGTTGCATTTTATCACCAATGCTATTTAATCTATTCGTTGATGATATTGTAGACGTAATACTAGAAGGAGAAATTGAGGCTCCGGAGGTAGGAAATGTTAAAATCCCAGTCCTGTTGTATGCAGATGATTTAATTATCTATTCCAAGACAATCAAGGGATTGCAAAGAGGTCTTGACCTACTGGAAATATACTGTAGGAATTGGGGATTGACTGTAAATGTTAGTAAGACAAAAACAATGACCTTTAAAAATGGGACGGTTTATGGTAGAGCAGAGGAATGGTAATACAAAGATCAAATACTTCAAAACGCGAAACATTTTGAATATCTTGGTACGACGTTTAAAATGAACGGGAAGTGGAAAAAACATATTGATATAGCATTATTTAAAGGGAGGGGACAACTTAACAGTGTACTCGGTATTCTGGGTCGAGTGCCAGATATTCCAGTCAGCACATTAGAAAAAATATATGGATCGAAGGTCTGGCCAATAATGCACTATGGTAGTGAGATTTGGGGTTTCCAAAGAACGGAAATACTAAATAAGGTATATACGCATTTTCTAAAATATATTACAGGACTTAGTAAGGCTGTTTCTAACGGTGGAATTCTATATGAATTTGGGTCATTCCAGGACGACATAAACTGTAAAATTCGTGTACTCAAATACTGGTTGCGAGTAATCCAAGGTGAACAAACAATGCTTAGAGAAATTTGTTACGACCACCAAATTATAAACATAGATGTTAAATTTTGAACAGACGAGGTTAGGAGAGAACTCCAATAGATTGGGATGGGCTGGATATGGGAAAAAGGGACTGAAAATCGCAAGAACGTGTGGAGAAAAATAAGGAGGAGGTACTTAGATATAAACCAAGAAGATACTTTCGCCGAATGTACAGGAAAACGCTCACTGTGTTTACAAAGAGACCTGAAACATGTCTGGGGAAAAGAATCGTATATACTCAACCTAGGATTTAAAGAGAGATCAGGGCTTGCTTGGTTTAGGCTAGGGGCATGGAAATTTAAAAAAATTAGCGACGATCACGATATGCGAATATGTCCAATGTGCAGGAAATTTGAAGATGAGATACATATATCAGGACAATGTAATGATTTAGAATATTGGAGACGTCAGTTATTACCGGAAGATTTCTAAATTCAAATCGGGAAAGATTGGCATGCTACGAGTTATTGGTAAATCCAAAAAATTGGATAAACTTGGGTAAATTTCTGGACAAAACGCGGAAAATAAGAACAATACTCATTCATGAATAAATATATGTTATCAAAATGCAATAACATTAATTCTTAATAATTATATATAAATTAATTAATGTATAATGCTATTGTGTTATTATCTAATTGTAATATTACTGTGTTTTCTTTATTTAATTTTAATGTTATGTTTTTTTAGTGTATAATGCTATTGTGTTATTATTTAATTGTAATATTATTTCGTTTTCTTTATGTAATTGTAATGTTATTGCTTTTTTTTGTTGTTTATTTTTCTTCACACTAGTAGCAATTATTACTTTATTGTAACGGACTGTCAACAGCACGTACGGCTTTCTGCCCGTGCGACCCATATTTGTAAATAATATTGTAAATATCTTACTTTTTGTCTAATAAAGTCCTACTACTACTATATATATATATATATATATATATGTGTGTGTGTGTGTGTGTGGGTGTGAGTGCGGGTGGGTGTGTGAAATGATTTAATAATACACTTTCGCTACGCAAAATTTAACGTTTTATTAAGTATGTAAGTTTCGTAACAAATCAATGACATAAATGTTGACGTAACAATAACACACGTTCCGGAGCAACGCCACTGAATGTGAAATTGAAAAAGTAAGCTTTTAATTCGAATTTAATAAAATATAAATATTTTACAGATTAAATCTATTTATAACCGTAAATTTGTGGAATGAAAAATGCGCAACTCTTCCTTTATCAGGCAAATACTATATTCATCTAGAAATACCATATTTATCATAGATTAAATTTTTAAAAATATATTACATGTAGTAAGCTAACTGCTTACAAATTATAGCAAATTTTAGTACCAAAATTTGAAATGTTCTGTTTTATACATTTTTAGATATGGATATGTTATTCTAAATACAAACGTAACAATGAAATTAATATTATTCCTGCTTGTAATTATATATATGTGTGTGTATGTGTGTGTGTGTGTGTGTGTGTGTGTGTTCCTCCTATCTTTCGTATTTTCTAAAATAAATCGAAAATTAATGTGCGTAAATGACGTTTATGTCCCAAACTGGAAAAAAAAATGCTACAATTTCGGCCGGTGTGCGACCTCTAGTAGTAGTAGTAGTAGTAATAATAATAATAATAATAATAATAATAATAATAATAATAAATATGAAAAGTTTGTATTTACAAATACTTTTTAAAATGTATATATAAATTTTAAAAAATCCTTCATTGTTTATTTAGTTAGTTACTTGTTTAGTATATTGATTTTACTTAGATAACGGTTTCTGTAAAAATAATGCTTTTTAAAAATTGTTTTAGCTCATAGTTATATGAAAAATCGTACTTCTTTCTATATTATACATATATACTAGCTGATACACGGCATGCGCTGCTACGCCTAAATGAAAGAATATTAATGTGTTATTATGTTTAGTTAAATAATTAAGACGAAAAATATTTATAAATTCATATTTTTTCAGATACCCCGTGCTGATTACCCGGTGTTGCACGGGAATCCACTTATCCCGATCTTCACCATATAAATGAGGTGATATACGAAAATTAATATATTTTATGTTCAGATAAATAACTAGAAGGAAACATCTATATCGTAATTATTTTTAGAAACCACATGCTGTTTACCCGGCGTTGTCTGGGAATCTACTCATCGAGATATTCTTGGCATTAATGAGCTGAAAGGCAATAATTAATGTATTTCTTCTGATTAGTTGAGTAAGTAAAATGAGAAATAATTGAAAATGTGCATCATAATTACTTTAAAAATGCCCGATAATCTACTAATCTCGATCTTGTTGGCATAAATGACCTTAAATCCAAAATACGTCATTGCGAGTTATCCGTAAAAGAATACCCGCCATGTGCTGTTAAGCTTGCACAGGAATCTACGTACTAGTCTCGAATTTCTTGGCAGCAATGAAAGAGAAAAATGATTATTGTGAGTTATCTATAAGAGATAAACATTTGCTGTCGCTGACTATTTTGTAGAGCTTTTGAGATATTCAAATCTCTGTACATTAATTTTGGGTATTTATATTGGTTTAGGCAGCGTAAGCCATTTAATAGGCCAAAGAGTTATTGTTTCACGTTTTCCACTACAAAGGGCGATTTTAAGGGTGTAGGAGTTGAGTATTTCAGCCCTCATATAGCGAATATTCATCCCGGGAGTCTCCTGAACACGTCGCAAAAAACCCCATCAAAATCATATCCGTTGATCCGATTGTGATGGGGTTTGTTGTAAAATATTCAGAAGATTCCCGGGATGAACACACGTTATAATAGAGTTGAGATACTCAACTCCTATACCCTTAAAACACACCGTTCTTAGTGGTAAACTTGAAAAAGTCCCTTTTTTTACCTTTTAAATACCTTACGCTGCCTAAACATTAGCTAATATATATATATATATATATATAATATATATATATATATATATATATATATATATGTGTGTGGTGTGTGTGTGTGTGTGTGCATTGATTTAATAGTTAATATATTTCCGCTACGCAACATTAAAAAATTTTATTAAAAATATGAATTTCGTTAGAAAGCAATAACAAAAGGTTGACGTAATAATAACTTACGTTACGGAGCAACGCCACTTAATGTGAAATTGAAAAACCAAGTTCTTAATTTGAATGTATTACAATATAAATATTTCACAGAGTAAATCTATTTATAACCGTAAATTTGTAGAATGAACAATTCGCAAATCTTCCTTTATCAGGTAAATACTAAGTACATTTAGATATACCATATTTATCATAGATCAAATGTTTGAAAATATATTACGTGATATAAGCTAACTGCTTATACATTATAACAAATTTAAATATAAAATTTGAAATATTCTGTTAAATATTTTTAGATAAGTACATGTAATTTTAATCACCAACGTAACATTGTTGTAATTATATATATGAATATACTTATATCCGCGATAAACTGCAATATAACACACATACACACACACTCACACACATGTATTATATATATATATATATCCTATCTTTCGTAATTTATGAAATAAATTGAAAATTAATGCACATAAAGTCATATTTGTGTCAAAATTAAAAAAATGGTATGCTAGAATTTCGGCAGGTTTTCGAACTCTAATAATAATAATAATAATAATAATAATAATAATAATAATAATAATAATAATAATAATAATAATAATAATAATAATAATAATAATAATAATTAATAATAATAATGATATTAATAATTGTTTGTATTTAAAAATGCTTTTTATTACTGAAGTATAAATTTAAAAAAATCATTTTTTGTTTTAGTAAGTTATGTAGGGAAACGTACTTCTTTCTATATTATAAAGGGTGTATAAAAAAGGATGGCGTGAATGTACATGGTTGAAAGTGCACGATAATAGAAGCAACAATGTCCTAGTAAACATGGGTCCGCATACGAGCCGTTTGCGAGATAATTACGAATGTATGGTTATAAGCCGCCACTGACCTCATTGTAAACATCGTTCCAGTTAGTACAAATTAATTTGAATTTAGACTTTACAATTAATTTTTCACCTCCTTTAGTTCACATTTCACAGTTCACTTCTCTTATGGGTTACCTGTAACAGGAGGTGTTCGAAGTGTCTTCGTTGCATCTGGATGCAATACTCTGCTCGTCTCTGCAATGAATATCGAATTATTTTGAAAACCCCTGGATCGTTTCTGAATTTTTGACAAGCATGTACAACTCTCTGCTCTAGTTCTTCAACCGTGTCAGTGGCGGCTTGTATCCATACATTCGTAATTATCTCGCAAACGTCTCGTTTGCGGACCCATGTTTACTAGGATATTGTTGCTTCTATTATCGTATACTTTCAACCGCGTAACTTTGCGCCATTCTTTTTGATACACCATATATATATATATATATATATATACACTAGCTAATACCCGGCATGCGCTGCTACGCTTAAATAAAATATAGTTAATGTTTAGTTGAATAAGTAAGAGGAAAAATAATTATAAATATACATTTTTTAGATATTTCGTGCTGATCACCGGTGTTGCATGTAAATCTACTTATCCCGATCTTCTTGAAATAAATGAGCTGAAATACGATAATTATCGTGTTTTATGTTCAGTTAAATAAGTAGAAACAGACACCTATATCGTAATTATTTTTAGATACCCCGTGCTGTTTACCCGACGTTGTCCGTGAATCTACTCATCCTGATCTTCTTGGCATAAATGAGCTGAGAGACAGAAATTAATGTATTTCTTATGATTCGTTGAAAAGTAGAATGAGAAATAATTATAAATGTGCATCTTAATTATTTTAAAATAGCCGAGAATTTACTTACCTCGACCTTCTTGGCATAAATGAGCTAAAAGACAAAATACGTTATTGCGAGTTATCCGTAAAAGAATACCCGCTATGTGCTGTGAAGCTTGCACAGGAATCTACGTACTTGTCTCGATTTTCTTTGCATCAATGAAAGACAAAAATGTTTATTGTGAGTTATCCGTAAGAGATAAACCTATGCTGTCGCTGATATTATTGTAGAGCATTTTGAGATATCCAATTGTCTTCTTCTTCTTCATGAAATTATGCCTTTTGACCTGTTTTCACATCAAGTGGGATTTAATGAATCCTCCCATCTAGTATATGTGTGTACATTAATTTTGTGTATTTATTATGGTTTGGGCAGCGAAGCCAGTTAAGAGGCCAAAAAGTTACTTTATTCACGTTTTACAAAACAAAGTGCGATATTAATGGGTGTAGGGGTTGGGTATCACAACTCTCATATAGCCTGTGTTCATCCCGGGTGCTTCCTGAACGTTTTGCAAAAAAAAACACTATCAAAATCGTATCAACGGTATAGCCGCGCATAAAGTGTGAACAAACAAACAAACATTCAAACAATCATTCATTATTATAAATCAGATAATAAACATTTGATTAACGTCATTATAAGTAAATGAAAGTAAATAAAAACAAAAACAACATTCTATCTTACCTAGAAAACAAATCAAATTCATTTATTTATTATTTAACCAATCAAAAATATAAAAAAATAATATCATGTTGTTTAAAATTATTAGAGTAGAAGGAAGATGGAAGCTATATCCTGAAAAATGTAATAATATTTATTAATTGAAGAAAAGTACAATTTTATATACCACCTGCATTTACTTAATCTGCTGGGAACTTAAGAAGAGGAGAATCCGGCTGTACCGAAAATTGAAGCCAACCTGCCCTAATATTTTTTGGGACACAAATCCTATTACTACTTACACTACTACTACTACTACTACTACTACTACTACTACTACTACTACTTCATCTAATATACAGTGTGATTCAGAAATATGGCTATACGTTTGAGCGCATTTTGTGACGCAAATATTATTATTATTAAAGGAAATATGATGTTATCATTGGAAAGAGAATCCTTCAAATTACAACAACAGAACAAAACAAATCACTTACACAACACTAAGCAAGTCACTTTCTTGCTTCCAACTTCTCGCCGTTTACATCCAAGCATAATTGGCAACGCTTTGGGAAGCCATTCATTGCGTTATGATACACGTTTAGAGGAATAGCTGTAATTTCTTCCTCAATCACTAATTTCTGTATGTCGACGTCTTGAGGTTTCCGGGCATAAACCTTCTCCTTCAAATAACCCTACAACCAATAGTCACATGCTGTGAGGTCACGGGAACGGGCTGGCCATTCAATTGGGTCTCTTCTTCCCACCAGCTTGTTTTGCAAATGATCATCCAAAATTTACCTCACCGCAATTGCATAGTGAGGATCCGCACCATCCTGCCGGAATAAACATTGTTCATGTTCACCACTTTGCATTACCGGCAGGACAATTTGCCTAAGGATATCACTATACCGACCACCATTAACAGTCTTATCCAAAATTCGCATTCCTAACAGTCCATCCCATCCGATCATAGCCCAAACAGTGACTTTGCCGCATCTTAAACGGGTCTCTTCAATAACATTAGGATTCTATTTACCATAATAGTGACAATTCTGTCGATTAACATGTCCGTTCACATGGAAAATAGCTTCATCAGAAAAGTGAAATTTTCTGTACCAATGTTCGTCGTTTGCTGATTCACTTACAACAAATCCACAAAATTCCATCCGCCTGTCAGGGTCGTCTTCATTAAGTTCGTGGACACGAATCGGTTTGAAGGGGTGGTATTTCTCACGCTTCAAAACACGACACACACTCGATTGACTGATATGAAGCTCACGGGCAGCTTGGCGGGTTGATTTTTGTGGGCCAGCATCGATGGTATCTTTACCTTGTCGTGGTGGAGTAGCATGCGTGCTTAAATGATCACGAGAGCTATGCCGGCGGTAGCATTGCTGCCGATATGGTTACCCATGCCGGACTGGTCGAAGGTGATAAGCCAGACGAGAAAAGTACCTTGGTCGAAAGAGTGACGATCTTTCACCGTAAAAATACAACCATCAAGAAATGCGGACATGGGTTCCACTAGGGTAAAATTTTTCGGATGTCAAATAGTCCCCTATTCGCTTCTCCGGGCGGGGATTACTTCAGAGAACCCATGCCAAAGGCTCAAACACAGGGACAAGTTCCTAGGAACATGTTCCTAGTTACATGGACTGTTAGGACAATAGTGGGGCACTAGAGATATTAACGCGGGAATTAGATACATCACCCTTGGATATAGTAGCTTTACAGGACGTTAGATGGCCAGGAGAAGGTAGTCAGGAATCAGGAAGCTTTGCATTATACTACGGGAGTGCAGAAAGACCTGAATTTGGAACGGGTTTTTTAGTCCGAAGGAGGATCCTGTCCGCTGTCACAGATATTATGTTTGCCAGTGATACGATATCATAGCCTATTCTATAATTCTGAACGGCATAAATTTATAATCGTAAATGCGCATGCTCCCACAGAAGATAAATATGACAATATCAAGGATGAGTTCTATGATGAATTAGAATGCATATTCGATAGCCTTCCACGATATCATATGAAAATTGTCTTAGGAGATTTAATGCAAAAGTGGGGCAGGAAGATATATTCAAACCAATAAATACACCAATTCAGTCTTCATGAAGATAGTAACGGCAATAGTGTTAGATTAGTCACCTTTGCCACATCAAAAAGAATCTCATTGTTAAGAGCACAACATTTCAGCTTAAGGATATTCATAATACACCTGGACGTCTCCAGATGGAGAAACTCGGAACCAGATATATAATGTAATAGTGGACAAACACTGGCACAGTAGCATCATCGATGTTGGGTCTGTTAGAGGGGCAGATTTCGATTCGGATCATCATCTGGTCAGGGTGAAAATCAGAAAACGGCTATCGCTTATGAGTGGAACAAACGCTAAAGATGATTCTGGAAAAATTCAATTGAAAAGCTTATAAAATGAGGAAATGCGGCAAGAAATACCAAATCAAAATTACTAATAGATTTGAACTACTGGAATCTTCAGATGACAATGTGGCAAACGAAGAATAAACTGATATAAATAAAGAATAGGAGGCTATAAGAGACACTATTAAATTGTCAGCATCAGAAAGCATTGGTCACTTAAAAAAGAGGCAAAACAAGAAATGTTTTGATGAGGAATGTGCCGACATTGTAAAGAAAAGAAAGCTAGCAAAAATTAAATGGTTACATGAGCCAAATGAGGTAAATTTGGAGCAAATGGGTAGTGTCAGACGGGAAACCACAATGTTACTAAAGAGTAAAAAGAGGGAATATCTGAGAGAGAAGATTAATGATTTTGAAATGAATGCCAAAAATAAGAACATCATAGAATTATATCGAGGGATTCAGGATAGAGAAGAAAGGAATTCAGGCAAGAACAAACATAATTGGGAATGAAAATGGGGATATGATTGCAGATTCCAGGAGTATATTAAATAGATGGAAAAGTTACTTTAATCAATTATTAAATGTACATTCAGAACAGGATATTGAGAGGATAATTTTGAGACAACCGAAATGTTAATCGTAGAACCAAGTGCATTAGAGGTTGAAATGGCGATAAAAAAATTGAAGCTGTACAAAGCACCAGGTTCAGATGAGATCCCAGCAAATGTCATAAAATCGCGTGGAGAAAAATTGATGGACAAGATACGCCTGTTCCTTAATATGATTTGGGATAAAGAAGCCCTTCCAGATGAATGGAAAGAATCGATTATCATACAAATTTATAAGAAAGGAGATAAAACTCATTGCAACAGTTATAGGGGCATCTCATTACTTTCAACTTCGTACAAAATTCTAACAAATATATTAGTAAGCAGACTTACTCCTTATATTGATGAGATTCTAGGAAATCATCAATGTGGATTTAGAAGAAACAGGTCTACAACGGATTAGATTTTTAGCTTTAGACAGATTTTAGAAAAGAAATGGGAATATAATTGTACTGTACACGAACTATACGTAGTCTTCCAAAAGGCATACGATTCAATTTAGAGGGAGAAGTTATATAGTATCCTGCTAGAGTTCGGAATTCCTAAGAAGTTAGTTAGATTTATACGAATGTGTCTAAATGGCACAAAGAGTAGGGTGCGTGTAGGCAAACAGTTTTCAGATACTTTTGAAATACACAATGGGTTGAAGCAAGGAGATGCACTATCTCCTCTTACTTACTTACTTACTTACTTACTCACTGGCACTATCGAACCCGTAGGTTCATGGCCGCGCGGACATAAGCTCTCCATACATCCCATCCTGAGATAATGCTTTCCAATCATTTCCTGTATAATCTACTTCCCTCAAATCATAGTTAATGTTATTCTCTCACCTCATTCTTGGTCTACCAACTAGGTGTTTTCCCTCTGGCTTTCCTACAAGAAGCTTCCATGCAAGTCTTTCATTCCCCATACGTGCAACATGTCCTGCCCATCGCAGTCTACGAGACTTAACTGTTCTTATTATATCTGGCTTCCTGTAAAGACCATGTAGTTCTTCTATTTGTTCTCCTCTACTATTTAATTTTGTACCAGAGCATGCCATTAAATGTTTAGAGGATGAAGAAGGCCTACAACTCAATGGTGTTAATAAGCTGTTAGTTTATGCTGATGATGTAGTACTACTGGTCGATAGCGACGAGATCTAAAGGCCAATACGCACACACTACTGAGCAACACAAAGAAATTGGGACTGGAAGGAAATATCAATAAAACTAAATATATGACCACACATAAAAATACATTATATAATGTTAATGGACAGCTAATGACAAGTCAGGAAAATTTTGAGGAAGTGGCTGAATTCAAATACCTAAGAACCATAATCACAAACAGGAATGAAATGCACAAAGAAATTAAACATAGGCTCAATTCTGGAAATGCGTCGCTATTATGCATTGCAGAGACTCTTGATGTCCCAACTCCTTTCAAAAAACGTTAAACCGAAAATATATAAAACTATTATTCTACCAGTTATATCATATGGATGCGGAACACGGACTCTTACTTTAAGGCACGAAAGGAGATTACGAGTATTTGAGAATAAAGTTCTTAGGGAAATTTTTGGACCAAAGAGAGATGAACAGACAGGTGAATGGACATGTGGCACGAATGGGGAATGAAAGATGTGCATGGAAGATTCTTGTAGGAAAACCAGAGGGAAAACGCCCAGTAGGTAGACCAAGATATGAGGTGGGAGAATAATATATACTACGATTTGAGGGAAGTAGATTATACAGGGGATGATTGGAAAATATTAGCTGAGGATAGGGATATATGGAGAGCTTATGTCCGCGCGCCCATGAACCTACGTGTTCGATAGTGCCAGTGAGTTAGTTAGTTAGCGTCGAACGCCTCCACAATAATTATCTTCGTTTTTTCCGCATCCGTGCTAATGCGAGGCCTTCCAGGAAGTTTGGTTTTCTGCATCCTTCCTGTTTCCAGCAGGCGTTCCACTTCCCCACAGTCGACGGCTGCAATGCTACGTCAAACTCACGTCTTGCCCGTCTTGCGGCCTCAATATCATTAGTACACTTTATTGCCCATGCAGCAGCATAAATTTGCTGTTGCATATTCAACGCCATTTTGACTATTAACGTAAGTTCTACACTGTTTTGTATTATTCCATTCTTGTAATTGGAATAATTGCCTTTCTAACGGTAATTTCATATTTCCTGTAATGGTAATATTTTCATCGCACAACGCGATCAAACGTATAGCCATATTTATTATTCACCAGGTATAAGAATGAATGTTTGTTTGTTTTTACTTTATGCGCGGCCATACCGTCGATCCGATTGTTATCGGGTTTTTTGCAAAATGTTCAGGAGATTCCCGAGATGAACATAGGCTTAAGATACTCATCATCTACACCCTTAAAAACACCCTTTGTTGTGAAAACGTGAGAAATACCCTTTTTTACCCTTTAAATGTCTTAGGACGCCTAAACATTAGCTGATATATATATATACATATATATAATATATATGCATTGATATGATAAATAACATATTTCCGCTACGCAACATTTATGGTTTAATAAAATATATATGAATTTCGTAAAAAAGCAATAACACAAATATTGACGTAACATTACTTACGTTGCGGAGAAACGCCACTGAATGGGAAATGGAGAAAATAAGTTTTTAATTTGAATTTAATAAATATAAATATTTCACAGATTAAATCTATTTATTACCGAAAATTTGTGGAATGAACAATGCGCAACACTTCCTTTATCAGGTAAATATTAAATACGTTTATAAATACTATATTTATCATAGATTAAATATTTGAAAATATATTATGTGTTGTAAGCTAACTGCTTACATATTATAACAAATTTAAATATAAAATTTTAAATTTTCTCTTTTATATATTTTATATAAGTGTATGTTATTCTAATTACAAACGGAACATTGAAATAAATATTATATCTGCTTTTTATTATATATATATCATAATCAGCATCAGCATCAAGGATTAGACCTGATGGTCCGTTCCGATCTCATGTTAGAAGTGGTCTATCCATCTTTTACTGGGTCTTCCAACATTTCTTCGTCCTAGTGATTTGTAATGAAGAGTCTCTTTCGGAATTCTATTGTTGTTCATTCTATTGATGTGGTCCATCCATTCATCTGTGTATTGTGTAATTCTATCTTATAGTTTGAATATATTCAGTTCTCATCGTATATCCTTACTTCGCTTATGATCCTTATTGTATAGCCAGCCACACTCCTCACAAACCTCATTTCTGACGATTCTATTCTTCGCTCCTGGTTTTTAGTTAAGATCCAATGTTCCAATCCAAATAGTGGCTTTGGAACCGCCATTGCTTTATAAAATTTTAAATGTGTCTCCTTTCTAGTTCCTTTGAGACTTTGTTTTATTATGCCACACATATAATTAAATTTATTTATTTTGTTTTCAATGTCTTCTCTTTTTCTGTATGATACATTGTATCCCAGATAATTAAAATTGCTCACTTCTTATATTATTTTATTCTGTAATTGAATTTTTAGTCTTAGTGGCTCATACCCTCGAAAATATAAAATTTCTGTTTTTAGAGTAGATATTTTCAGGTAGTATGTCTCACATATTTTACTTAATTTGTAAATAGCCCGTTGTAGGCCCCCTTCTGTCTCAGATATCACAACCTGATCATCTGCAAAAAAGTAAAGTATCTAATAAAATATTGTCAATTTTAAAATGTTCAGTTAATACAATTTGCCAATTCTCTATGTTGGCGAAAGTGTGCATCCTTGTTTTACTCCACAGTTTATTGTCGCTGATTTATTGGTTTGTGTTTTATGACCCATGCTAATTAATATTTTATTATCTACATATAAACTTTCTGAATCTTATAAAAGTTGATATAAACTTTCTATTATTTTAACCTAAAGTTTTGGAATGCCTGTGTTTATCATTATATTCCATAATTTATTTCTATTCACTCTGTCAAAAACCTTCTCAAAATCAATGAATGTCATATATGTTGGTAAGTTATATTCTCTATGTTTCTCTATTAATTGTGTTATAACATATATACTGTCTGAACAAGATCTTCCTTTCCTAAAACCGTTTTGATTTTCTGATAGCATATTTTCAATGATACTATTGAGACGATGTTTTAAGATGGAAGCATAGATCTTATAACATATATTTAGAAGACTTATTCCTCGATAATTATTGCATTCATATCTGTTAACTTTTTTTAATATTGGATGAATTTTGGTATCTTCCATTCTTCTGGAACGTGTCCAAACTTCCAACAGATATTTAATATATTTACAAGGCGTAAGATCAGGGGTAATTATGTATATTTAATTAATTCATTAAAATTTCATTAGTTCCGGGTGTTTTCTTATTTCGGCAAGAGGTTATTGTACTGGGTGAATCATAAATATTACTATAGGTTTGATCGCGTTGTGCGATGAAAATATTACCATTACAGGAAATATGACATTACCATTGGAAAGGCAATTATTCAAATTACAACAATGGAATAAAACAAAACAATGTCAAAAATGGCGTTGAATATGCAACAGCAAATTACAATTGCTGCATGGGCAATAACGTATGCTTATGATCGTGAAGATGGGCAAGACGTGAGTTTAACGTAGCATTGCAGCCGTCGACTGCGGAGAAGTGGAGAAAACGACTGCTGGAAGCGGGAAGGATGCAGAAAATCAAACCTCCTGGAAGGCCCCGCATTAGCACGGATGCGGAAACAACGAAGTGAATTGTGGGGGCGTTCGACACTAGCCCACAAAAATCAACCCGCCAAGCTGGATGTGAGCAGTGATTTGTTTTGTTTGTTCAATTGTTGTAGTTTGAAGGATTCCCTTTCCAATGATAACATCAGATTTCCTTTAATAATAATTTTTTCGTCACAAAATGCGATCAAACGTATAGCCATATTTCTGAATCACTCTATAATTAATCGTTCTTCTAATGTAATCGGGTCTACATTCTCATCGGTCTGCGCTTGTAATCTGTCATCATTATTTTGTAAATCTGTCCAAAGTTCTCTATAATAGTCAGACCATTGGTCTTCTGTTATTGGGTTTAAATTTAAATTATTTTTCTCAGATATATTGAGATGTTTCAGTGTTTTATAAGCAAAATTTTGTTTCGCATGTATATCATTTTCTATATGACTGATATATTTTTCCCAAGTGTTTCTTTTAATTTTTCTTATTTATCTCTTTAAAATGGTACTTTTTATTTTATGATCTATTAGATTGTCTGTTGTTTTCTTGCAAATATTTGAGATATGTTTCCTTCTTTACTTTAAAGATGTGTGCTATTTCTTCATTCCATACATTTGTACCTCTTTTATTATAGTCTTTATTTCTCATTCCAATGGTTTCATTTGCAGCTTTTGTAATTACTTCTCTTAGATCTTTCCATTCTTCATTAATATTGGTACTAATTGGTTTCTGTCTAATATAATAATTTAATATATTTTTACACGCTTTATATTAGCTTGACTTGTATCTATCTATGTAACGGAATTTTTCAACGCTATTTTCACCCACTTAAAATCATTGGATCGACTTGAAACTTTGTATACTTGTAGAGGACCCGTGACAATACAATAATTTCATATTTATTATACAATTGACGTATGCTCTCTTCTCGAAGTAAGTGTACTTTAAATGTCTTGCAGTTTTCAAGTTTTTTCTTTTGCATGCTTCTTCATTTTGTAGGTATTACTATTATTGATATGAGTAAGTAGTGATCACTTCCAATATCCTTACTTCTATATACTCTCGTGTCATGTGCTAATGAAGACAACTTTTTGTTTACAAGCACGTTGTCTATGATAGATTTAGTGTCTCATGCACTCCATGTATACTTGTGAATGTCTTTATGGGGAAAGAAAGAATTTGTAATATTCATATTATTGTATGCTGCATAATCTATTAATTTTCTCCCATTGTAATTTAATGTTTTCTCTACATGTTTTCCCAGAACGTTTTCTCTAGGTTTATTTCCTATTCTCGCATTCCAACACCCCGCTACAATAATATAGTCATTGGGATTTATTTCGTTCATAGCATCTTGTAAATTATCATAAAATGTACTTGTTTCATCTGTACGTCCTTCTTCTGGGCTATATATACCAACTATAGAAATGTATCCTCTTAGTGTCTTGATTCTTAATTTGATTGTACGTTCATTTATTAGCTCATAACTGTGTATTTTATTTTTTCATTCTTTTTACACGCTTTATATTAGCTTGACCTCTATCTATCTATCTATCTATGTATGTAACTGAATGTTTCAACGCGATTTTCACCCACACAAAAGCATTGGATCGACTTGAAACTTTGTATGCTTGTAGAGGACCGTGACAATACAATAATTTCATATTTATTTTCTAAAATCCTGGCCATAATCATCAGAAAATAAAAAAAGTGTTTTTGTATCAATGTAACGGAATCTTTCAACGCGATGTTCACCCACTTAGAAACATTGGATCGACATGAAACTTTGTATACGTGTAGAGGACCCATGACAATACAATAATTTCATATTTTGTTTCTAAAATCCTGGCCAGAATCATCCGAAAATCAAAAAAAATGAAAACTGGTATAATAGGTTGCGGACTTGTCGACTTTTTAGTCAATCGTTGTAAGAGCTCAGTTGGTAGAGCAGTGAACTCTTAGAGGTATATAATTTCAGTAATCCATACGTCGCTAGTTCAAATCCGGCTGGGAGTTTTTTATAGAAGAGTATTACTTTTAGGTCATACTACAATAGTATCGAATTTAAAGATATTTACATTTTTATCTTATTCTGTAAAATATTAAAACTAAAAAATAAGAAATAAATAATAGTTTTAAAAAACTAAAAGAACACGCTTTATTAGAAAACTAAAAAATGAAAAATAATTTTAATTTCCAACACGCTTGGGATAAAATAAAGTGGTCAACAAAAAAATCATCTCCAACACATGTAGAATAAAATTAGAGTTATCAACAATAAATAATAGTTTTAAAAAACTAAAAGAACACGCTTTATTATAGAACTAAAAAATGAAAAATTATTTTAATTTCCAATACGCTTGGGATAAAATAAAGTGGTCAACAAAAAAATCATCTCCAACACATATAGAATAAAATTATAGTTATCAACAAAAAGAAAATAATTTTACCATCAAATGCGTGGGGTGCTCTATATCAATTAATATATTTGATAATAAACAGATATTGGTAAAAGTAAGCTCTCTAAGAAGAAAATGTAAAAATCATAAAAATCACCCCACGCTTTTGATGGTAAAATTATTTTCTTTTTGTTGATAACTATAATTTTATTCTATATGTGTTGGAGATGATTTTTTTGTTGACCACTTTATTTTATCCCAAGCGTAATGGAAATTAAAATAATTTTTCATTTTTTTAGTTTTCTAATAAAGCGTGTTCTTTTAGTTTTTTAAAACTATTATTTATTTTTTATTTTTTAGTTTTAATATTTTACAGAATAAGATAAAAATGTAAATATCTTTAAAATCGATACTATTGTAGTATGAGCTAAAAGTAATACTCTTCTATAAAAAAAACCCTCCCAGCCAGATTTGAACCAGCGACGTATGGATTACTGAAATTACATACCACTAAGAGTTCACTGCTCTACCAACTGAGTTCTTACAACGATTGACTAAAAACTCGACAAGTCCGCAACCTATTATACCAGTTTTCATTGTTTTGATTTTCGGATGATTATTGCCAGGATTTTAGAAACACAATATGAAATTATTGTATTGTCACGGGTCCTCTACACGTATACAAAGTTTCAAGTCGATCCAATGTTTCTAAGTGGGTGAAAATCGCTTTGAAAGATTCCGTTACATTGATACAAAAACACTTTTTTTGATTTTCTGTTGATTATGGCCAGGATTTTAGAAAATAAATATGAAATTATTGTATTGTCACGGGTCCTCTACAAGTATACAAAGTTTCAAGTCGATCCAATGTTTCTAAGTGGGTGAAAATAATAATAATAATAATAATAATAATAGCTTTATTTTACCTGGCAGAGTTAAGGCCTTAAGGCCTTGTCTACCACTCAACCAGGTTTAAAAAAAAATACAAACAAAAAATAGTCTTAAATCTAAATTACAATATATATATAAACGATTACAAGTTATGAATACAATACAATTAATATTTATAATGTATTTTGATTTACTCTAAATTTAACGAATTAAATATATAATATGTACAATATATATAAAAAACAGGAAAAGATTAATGGACATAGTATAAAATTAAATAAATAGAGAAAAATTAATTATTAGACAACAGGTAACTGTATAAGCGTGACTTAAAGGTACCAAGTGTGCGGCAACCCCTGATATCTTGAGGAAGGAGATTCCAGGAGCGGGCAGAGGCTACTGTGAAGGAAGTAGAATAGGAGGAAGTGCTATGAAGAGGAATTGTTAGCAGACTGCTATCTTGTGATCTAGTGTCAATATTGTGGTAAGAGGATAACTTCTCAAATCTAGACGCCAGGTAAGTAGGGATGTAGGAATTCAGAAGCTTGAAAAGTAGTGAAAGAGAGTGCAATTTACGTCTGTCAGTAAGACGGAGCCAAGAGAGGTTATTAAAGTGTTCGGAAATATGGTCATAACGGCGGATATTGAAAATGAATCGAACGCAAGCATTATGAACACGCTGCAGTCTCTGCGACAAGTCATAGTTTAGATCATTATATATAATGTCACAATAATCGAAGTGTGGTAACACAAGATTCTGCACAAGGATTTGTTTTTAACGAAACTGGGAGAAAATTCTTTAAACGTCTAAGATAATGTAAGATGGAGAAAGTCTTTTTACATATGTGTTTCACTTGTGTTTGCCAGGTTAAATTTGCGTCTAGATGTAGTCCAAGATCTATTACTGAAGAAGAATAAGGGATGATTATATTATTTATAGTAATGTTTGGTAGTGTAGATATGTCAAAGGTTGTAAGCAGTCTTTGTTGTCCCATTAGAATTACTTGTGACTTGTTAGGATTTAGATTTAGACCGATACTTGAAGACCAGTTAAAGATGGATATGAGATCGTCATTCATTTTTGTCAAGCTGTTATAGAGAGAATGAGGAGGTGAATGTAGGTAAATTTGGAGATCATCAGCGTAGAGGTGATAACGGCAGTGCTTTAGTACAGTTGGCAAGTCATTTATGTAGATTGAGAAAAGAAGAGGTCCGAGAACACTGCCCTGGGGGACTCCAGCCGGCACGTTGCGCCAAGACGAAGATCTAGAGTTTAATGAAACGTATTGTTGACGACCGTGCAGGTATGAGTCGAACCAGGATACAGCGCTGTCAGACAAGTGTAGGTGCTTGAGCTTTATCATAAGTAAGTCGTGGTCTACTGTGTCAAAAGCTTTGCTGAAGTCAAGTAAGGTTAAAGGAGTCAATTGACGTCTGTCCACGGCTTCACGAATATCTTCAGTAATTTTTAGCAAAGCTGTGGTTGTGCTATGACCATATCTAAAGCCGGATTGATAAGGATCAAGGGGTGATTTTCTTGGAGATATTCAGTCATTTGCTTATGTACAATATGTTCCAGGGCTTTAGATAATGTCGGAAGGATGCTAATCGGTCGGTAGTCATTACAGTTAGCAGGTGTACTTATTTTTGGTATAGGCCGAACTCTAGACTGTTTCCATACAGTAGGGAAGATAGAAGTTATAAGGGAAGCATTAAAAGTATGAGTCACTGTGGGTAGTATAATGTCAATGATTTTATTTAGCATTAAAATGCTGATGTTATCTGTTCCTTGTGCATTGGATTTAATCCGCTTGAGTGCTTTTTTAACGTCTATAGGCGAAATGTCGTTAAAGTGAAATTTATCTCTTCCTATATGGGGGGATGGGGATAAGTCTTTAAGAATGTCTGTTTTAGTCTTGTTGTCTGGAGGTGTCATGGGTATTGAGGTAAAATGTTCATTTAAGTCATCTACAGAAATGTCTATAGAGTCAGTTGAGGGATTCAACTGTCTAAGTCCCATTGCACGGAGATTTCGCCAAGTGTCCCGTGCACTTATTTCAGGTCCGATTATACTGTGGGCGTGTCGTAGTTTGGCATTGCGTATAGTTTGTGTAGTTGTGTTTCTAAGTTGTTTGTACAGTTGCCAGTTCTCGTCATTTTTATGTCGTCTGTATATTCGGTATGCTTTGTCTCGTTTTGACATAAGTTCACGTATTGAGTCATTCATCCAGGGTGCAGGGGGGCGGGAAAATCGTCGGGTTTTTACTGGTGCATGTCTATCATATAGTTGTAATATCAGTGTATTAAATGTGTCTACTTTTTCATCAACTGATCTAAGATTCCATATTGTGTACCAAGGTAGTTCTAAAGCGTCTGATTTTAGTTTAGTATCGTCTATGTTTTGTAAATTTCTGTACGTAATCAATTTAGAGCGTCTTTTAGGACATTGGAGTGAGTATTCTACGAATACAATGTCATGAGCAGATATGCCGGGAGCAGGAATTTGTCCATATGACAGTACTTTCTGTGGATGTGTAGTCACTATTAAGTCCAGTAGAGTGTCGGTATTAGCAGTATGATGTGTGGCAGAGAAAGGAACAATTGTCATATTTAAGCTTTGGAACATATTTTTAAGTTGTATGGCTGGTGAGTCAGTCTGAAGAAGATTTGTATTAAAATCGCCTGCGACAATAACGTGTTCATAATGAGGTAATGAATCGTTCAGAGCGTTTTCTAGATCCGAAAGGTGCCTTATTTTTGGAGGTTTGTATACAATGCATAAGAGACATTTTTTTAGACTGGCTTGAATTTCTACGAATAAGAACTCGGGGCGAGCGGAATATACAGAAGGGGACTTGTGGACAATTCTTGGATTAAGCTCATTTGATATAAAGGCACAAACTCCTCCACCTCTTTTATCTATTCTATCATTTCTGAGCAATGTATATCCGTCTAGGTGAACAAGGGACGAAGGTATGGAAGGGGTCAGCCAGGTTTCCGAAATTAAAATGGCGCTCAGTCCAAGAGATGAAAATATGGTTTCAAACTCATCAAAGTGGGACAGAATGCTTTGTGAATTTACGTGAGCGATTTTAAGTGATGATTTATCAATAGAAAATGCATTCTTAAGTAGACTAGTAGTATTTGTTGTTGGAGGGGATGGTTGGGATTGAGGAATGTTGCTACCTGCGTTAAAAGTTGTCTGCACAATAAGAGGGTGATTGGAGAAGGTGAGTGAGTCAGAGGTTGCAAACATGTCTTCATTTGTCAGCTCAATGTTGCCAATAGCAGAAAGTAAAAATAAACTATGTACTGTAATAACTCTAATAAAATTAAAATAATTCAGCTAAACAAAGAACTTAAATTAAAATAAAACAAGTAAGTTGTCCTAAATAAAAAATAATAAACTTAAAACTTACCTAAATTAGAAATAAATTAACAATATAATTGTTAGCAAAGAAAAGACAAAGTAAACATATTTTACACTCAGGTCCTATCTAGTTGATATCCGTAGAAGATCTAATTTTGCGTTTTTCGCCATTCACTTTAGCTATGACGGCACCGTCCATTGTCCATACATTTTGAATACCGTATTTCTGTATACTCTCTTGTAGCAGGCGATAGCGACACTTCGTTAGGTCCTCGCGAACAGTGACCCCACTTCCTTTCAACTTTTTCTTGGTTAGAAAAACTTCACTGCGCTTGCGGTAACTAACAAATTTCACTATTATAGCCCGCGGTCTTTCAGCATTACGAACACCAACACGGTGACTTCTGTCAATGTCAGTCACTGATAAATCGACACCGATTTTTTTGGCCACCTCGATGGCTTTCTGGTCAGTGTCCTCTCCGGCCTCTTCTTTCACACCAAAAATCCTGAGGCATTGACGTCTCTGGTATTGTTCTAAGTCGTCTATTTTATTTTCCAACACCTCAATCTTTCTGTCTTTTTCATCGAGGGTCTTTTTCAGATCCTCAATTACTTTAGTGTTGTCCTGGATGGTCTTCTGCAGTTCCGCCACTACCTGGTCCCGCAACATGGACACAAACACCTGCAGAGTGCCGGGATCCTGTAGCGCCTCTTTCACCACACGTTTCACAGCTTCCTCCGTAGAACTTGTCGAATCATTGTTAGAATTACGTGTGTTTTTTCCCATGTTGTTAAATGTACACACTTTTGACACTAACTAATATAAATTTAAACTTAAACTCACTACGAATATACAACTTTAGCTATGAAATAACGAAGGAACCTGCTGAAAAATAACTTAAAACCTGGAGCGTAACTTGTGCGTGTTAGTAGCTAGCCGCCATGACATCTGTCCTTTGAAAGATTCCGTTACATTGATACAAAAACACTTTTTTTATTTTCTGATGATTATGGCCAGGATTTTAGAAAATAAATATGAAATTATTGTATTGTTTCGGGTCCTCTACAAGTATACAAAGTTTCAAGTCGATCAGATGATTTTAAGTGGGTGAAAATCGCGTTGAAAGATTCCGTTACATAGATAGGTAGATAGATAGATAGATAGATAGATAGATAGATAGATAGATAGATAGATAGATAGATAGATAGATAGATAGATAGATAGATAGATAGATAGATAGATAGATAGATAGATAGATAGATAGATAGATAGATAGATAGATAGATAGATAGATAGATAGATAGATAGATAGATAGATAGAGAGATAGATAGATAGATAGATAGATAGATAGATAGATAGATAGATAGATAGATAGATAGATAGATAGATAGATAGATAGATAGATAGATAGATAGATAGATAGATAGATAGATAGATAGATAGATAGATAGATAGATACAGGTCAAGCTAATATAAAGCGTGTAAAAAGAAAATAATTTTACCATCAAAAGCGTGGGGTGCATTTTATGATTTTTATATTTTCTTCTTAGGGAGCTTACTTTTACCAATAACTGTTTATTATCAAGTATATTAATTGATATAGAGCACCCCACGCTTTTGATGGTAAAATTATTTTCTTTTTGTTGATAACTCTAATTTTATTCTATATGTGTTGGAGATGATTTTTTGTTGACCACTTTATTTTATCCCAAGCGTATTGGAAATTAAAATTATTTTTCATTTTTAGTTTTCTAATAAAGCGTGTTCTTTTAGTTTTTTTAAAACTATTATTTATTTATTGAACCGGTTAATCTTGACCACCTAGTTTAATATTCAGCTATCAAAAAAATAATATTCAACTAATATCACGAAAATGAAGAATCAGGCTTGAAGGAATAATCGATCGGAGCGTCTTGAATATCTGAAGACGTAGAGATCGCTTTTCTCGTAGATGGAAGACAATCGAAAATTCAGTTGGGAGTGTGTGAGTAGGTGCATCAGGGTGCACCAGTGTGCATCACTCTACTTACGGGTCAAGTCAACGAAGGGAGTTGACCTACGAACGTACGAGTAATCGCATAGGGACCGATACTAAGAGTCGCTGTGTTCACATTAGGCGACCCCAGCAATTTTAAAACACTTGGAAATTATTGTCTTCATTGTTGAAGGACGATAAACATTCGCTAGGTCTTAAGTAGCCATATAGACGCGGGTAATTGAAGTGATTAGTGAGTTGCGACTCATAATTTTATCGATTAATAAACATTGGATTCGTAAATTTACTTGCTCGTCTTCAGATATCGAGATTAGCATTTCCGCTCAAATATTGCATCAGTGTTCTGCATCCACCTTTCGTCAATAAAAAGTGCTTCTAGAAAACAATCTTCAGCCTTGAACCATCCAGACCGACTGTTGATCCCTGGATAAGAATCTCATGACTCTCCGACAGACCTTTTATAACTAACCGTGGATCCCGACAAACTCATGTCTAGAGATTTCCTTGGTGAATCATTGGCGCCCAAAATATCCCTGAATCCAAAAACCCTGAGAATTAACCCGACCATCTATTGGAAATACAAAGCTAGAAGTAGCTCGATTCCAAGTCGCTAAATTTAGTAGTACATTATTAATATTGCTATACCCACTGTTGAGGGAGGCCACAATATATTAAAATATAATGTTCCATTTCAATGTACGCTTTTAGTTTCTTTTTGGTTTCTGGGATGATAGCTATATCGACATTCATTTCTTTTAATTCTTTTTCTAGTATTGGTCCTTTGTTAGCAATTCCTCTGGCGTTCCATACACCTACTTTCATAAAACTCGCTATACCTAAATCTTTAAACCTATCCCTTGCTTTGGTTGTCAACGGATGAATCTGCCGGCATTTTCTACCGTGAGACTTGCAAGTATAAATATTGATGTCCCCTGAAGGCGTTATTGGCGTCTCGCAGGGTAAGTTATCTGATGGGACTGCCATCAATATCAAGCCGTCTGCTGTATAAACCCCTACAGAAGGGGTACCTCTTCCGCTCTGCACACCGTTGAGGGTTTTCTCCTTGTTACCCTGGAGATGGGTCTTCACATTTGTCCCTTGAAGAATAGGTGCCTCATTCGCATAGTTGTGCTACCCGTTGAGGTCTTCACATGCATCCCTGAGCTCTCGTTATACCCCCGAGAGACTGGGTCCGTGACAGAACTTTGTCACTAGTAATTAGTGTTCGCCCCGCCTGTCAACAGTAACCCACCCAACTGCATTTGAACCCTGTAGCGTCGGGTCGGGTTAACCCATTCGCTTCAGATTTAAATGCTCAATGCATTTCCTCAAAAACCGGATTTAAGTTTACCGTAAATTATATTGTAGGCCTATATCTTCAGATATTTAAAACAAGCAAATGATAACGGTTCTTGAGATCACAATAGGGGTGAAGACCAAAGCACGTTCCTCTACTATTCATAAATGTTAACAAAAGATTACCCTGCCAAGGGATATACAAAATATATAACAGCAGAGTTAAGCGACTGTACCTCGTCTTCTGAGTTGAAGAACATTTAACTGCCGGCGAGTCTACCTCGTCTCTTGAGGCGAATGGGTTAATAGCCTTGCATATTTCCAATGCTAATGACATATAAATATTCCTCCATAATATGTTTTTTAAAATAAAATCGAAAATTAACGTGCAAAAATGACGTATTTGTGAAAAATTTAATATAAAATTCTAGAATTACGGCCGCTGTGAGACATCCAGTAATAATAATAACAATAATAATAGTAATGATAATAATAATAATAATAAATATGAAGAGTTTGTATTTAAAATATTTTTTAATATTTAAATATAAACTTAAAAAGAAAAATCATTCACTGTTTGATTTAGTAAGTTACTTGTTGAGTAAATTTATTTTACTTAGATAACGTTTTCTGTAAAAGGAATGTTTTTAAAAATCGTTTTAATTCTACGTAATATAGAGAAACGTAATTCTTTCTATATATATATATATATATATATATATATATACTACATAATACACGACATGTGCTGCTACGCCTTAATAAATGAAAATTAACGTGCTATTATGCTTATTTAAATAAGTAAGAGGAAAAATAATTATACATTTTTATTTTTTAGATACCCCGTACTGATTACCCGGTGTTGCCCGGGAATATACTTATCCCGATCTTGTTTACGTAAATGAGCTGAAATACGAAAAATTAATGTGTTTTATGTTCAGTTAAATAAGTAGAAGGGAACATTTATATCGTAATTTTTTTTAGATACCCCGTGCTGTTTATCCGACGTTGTCCTGGAATCTAATCTTCTCGATCTTCGTGGCATAAATGAGTTCAAAGACAAGAATTAATGTATTTCTTATGATTAGTTGATTAAGTACGAGTAAAATGATAAATAATTACAAATGTGCATCATAATTATTTTAAAATTGCCCGGAAATCTACTTACCTCGATCTTCTTCGGATAAATGAACTAAAAGACAAAACATGTTATTGCGAGTTATCCGTAAAGAATACCCGGCATATGACGTTAAGCTTGCACAGGAATCTACGCACTTGTCTCAATTTTCTTGGCATCAATGAAAGACAAAAGTGGTAAATGTGAGTTATCCGTCAGAGATAAACATACGCTGTAGCGGACCAATTTGTAAAGCTTTTTGAGATATTAAATTTTGTGTACATTAATTTTTTTGTATTTGTTATGGTTAGGGCAGCATAAGTCATTTATGCGTCCTAAATAGTTACTTCTTTCACATTTTCCATTAAAAAGGGCGATTTTTAAGGATGAAGGAGTTGAGGGTTACAGTTCTCTTACAGCCTATGTTCATCCCGGGAATCTCCTGAACACATGGCAAAAAACCCATCAAATTCGGGTCAACGGTATGGCCGCGCTAATATTACGAACAAACAAATAAACGTTTTTATATATTATATAATCCATCCATCCATAATAATTCTGCCCGAAGTCACGTCCTTCACTGCAATCATAGCATTTCCATGCTATGATTGCAGCTTTACTAGGGAATTGCAGTGTGCTAGCTTCCCGTTGCTTTCCACACCGGTGAAGGATGATGATGTTAATGATAAGGATGAAGGTGGTCATATGATTTCGGGGACCATTTGGGCCCTAACGTTTTCCTGACATTTGTCTTACAGGTGAGGAAAAACCCCGATAAAACCTCACCCAGAAAAACTGCCCCGATCTGGAATCGAACCCGAGCCCGCTGCGTGAGAAGGCAGCACGCTACCTCGAGACTACAGCGGTGGACTATTAGATAATAAATATTTGAATATCTTCATTATTCTTAAATGAATGTAAATAAAAACAAAAAAAACAATCTATCTTACCCAGAAAACAAATCAAATTTATTTATTTATTTATTATTCAACCAATCAAAAAAAAAATTAACATCATGTTGTTTAAAATTATTGTGATAGAAGGATCATAGAAGCTCTCTCCTCACAAAAGTAATAATATATTTTTTTTTATTGAAGGAAAGAATAATTTATATACCACCTGCACTTACTTAATGTGCTGGGAACTTAAGGAGAGGAGAATCGGGCTCTACCGAAAATTGATGCCAACCTGCCCTAAACTTTTTCGGACACAAATCCTTATATATATATATATATATATATATATATATATATATATACTATTGTCCACCGCTGTGGTCTCGAGTAGCGTGCTGCCTTTTCACGCAGCGGGCCCGGGTTCGATCCCCGGTCGGGGCAGTTTTACTGGGTGAGGTGTTTATCGGGGTTTTTCCTCACCTGTAAGACAAATGTTAGGAAAACGTTAAGGCCCAAACGGTCCCCGAAATCATATGGCCATCATCATCATCCTTCTCATTATTATCATCATCATCCATCACCGGTGTGGAAAGCAACGGGAAGCTACCACACCTACAATTCCCTAGTAAAGCTGCAAGTATAGCATGAAAATGCTATGATTGCAGTGAAGGACCTGCCCTCGGGCAGAATTACTATGGATGGATATATATATATATACTATTACTACTTATACTACTACTACTTCATCTAATATATAAAAATGAATGTTTGTTTGTTCGTACATTTTGCGCGGCCGTATCGTTGATCCGATTGTGATGGCTTTCTTTGCAAAATGTTTTCAGAATATAGCCGGAATGAACATAGGTTCTAAGAGATTTGACATACTCAACTCCTGCACACTTACAAACACCCTTTGTAGTGAAAAACTCTGTTTTTTACGCTTTAAATGTCTTAGGCTGCCTAAAGATTATGTAAAGAATTAATTTGCTTTGTCCCATGTTGTGGTGACATTTTGAAGCAGTAATTCACCTCATGCCCGATGTTGTAGTAACATTTTGAAGAAGGATTGGTGTCCGAAAAAGAATTACTGGTTCAGGTTGGGTTTAATTTTCGATAGAACCGGATTCTCTTCTCAAGATCGGAAGTTGGTACACTGGATAGGAAAATACTTTAAATTCACGGAAAACTGTTTCTTGTAGAAATAATTGTAAATTTATTTACCATTTAATTTCCCAGCAGATCAAGTACATATAGGTGGTATTATTCTTCACCGTCAATTAAAATTAAATTATTTTCTTTTCTTGAATCAACTATTCTTCTTATATTAAATATCACATTTTATCAGGAGAGCTCTATTTGCTTCTATCTTTATTGAAAATTGTATGAAGAATGACTAGTGTCATTCTTTTATAATTTTAAAGGACATTATTACATCACATGATGGTAATTTGTTTTAGATAGATAATGGAATTTATTGCCTTTTTTTTCAGAATAAAGAAAATACATATGCATTTACATTACGCACGGGCCTGCTTGGCCGTACGTGCATTATTTTTCCATGAATAAAAAATAAAACTAATAATATAAACAAATACCTACAAATACACCTGTATCAAAAAACAATAACAGGCTACATAAAGTAAAATCTATGTCTACACTACATCACAATAATACATATCTACATTCATCCATATTCCGTACATTAATATTAAAAAAAATGTTAGAAAACAAATTAGAAAAAAAACACACACACATACACCCACACACCCACACACATATACACACCGCACGCCTACGTCCCTGCAGGCATCAAATACTATTCAACTTATCCGACCTACTTATTATATAACATAATTAAAGATCGAAAACAAAGACCATATTGAGATTCTTCTTATTGTTAATACATATATTCTTAATCTACAATTTTGTTATATCTCAATTTTCTTACTGTACCCAAAAATTTGCATGTTTTTGATTCACTCTCGATGCGTCCTAAAAGATCCCAACACGCCACCCTCCCTCGATCCGACCTGAGAAATCTCTCCGGCAGCATCTCTAATCTAAGTTGTTCTGTCTCTCTACAGAATGCTATAATATGCTGCCAGTTTTCATGGTCATCGCATAGTGGGCATAGTTTAATGCCTTCATCATTTGTTAAATTATGGGCCATCCACTCCCCCAAATGGAACCATGCAATAGCACTTCTATCATCCCCATCCAAAGAGTCGATATATTTCTCCCTTCCCCACGAAAGTTTCTGTTTCGTCTGCAGGGTGAGCGATATTTACTGGCTACACTCTGCTTTTAAATTCTATTGGTTAATAGTTCTTTCAATATAAGGTTTAAATTTGATTTGTTAAATAAGAAAGTTAATTGTTTTAACATCCAATCAGGGTTTAGTTTACTTTCATTTAAAAATATGAAGTAAATCAGGTGTTGTTATTACAGTTATAACAGAAAGCTTTATAATTTTGACAATAACTTAAACAATTTTAAAAGTATTATTTCCCAAACCCCTGTCTATGTCCATCAACCCTTTCTTTCATTGTTGCGCGAAACATTTTATTCAACAATAACCAACAATGAATGTTTTTCTTTATTTAAGTTATATTTAAATATTAAAAGAATTTTAAAATACAAAATTATTAACTTTATCAATCATATTTATTATGATATTAAAATCCTGTCATATATATATATATATATATATATATATATATATGTGTGTGTGTGTGTGTGTATGTATGTGTGTATGTATGTGTGTATGTATGTGTGTGTGTGTGCATTGATTTAATAAATAATGAATTTACGCTACGCAACATTTAACGTTTTATTAAAAATATAAATTTCGTAACAAAGCAATAACAAAAATGTTTACGTAACAATAACTTGTGTTGCGGAGGAACGCCACTGAATGTGAGATAGAAAAAGTAGTTTTTAATTTGAATTTAATAAAACATATATATTTCAGAGATTAAATCTAATTAAAACCGTAAATTTGTGGAATGAACTATGCGCAACTCTTCCTTTATCAGGTAAATACTTGATACGTACAGAAATACCATTATGATAGATTATAAGCTTAAAAATGTGTTGCGTGTTGAAAGCTAACTGCTTACACATTATAACAAATTTAAATATAAAATTTGATATGTTCTATTTTATATATTTTTAGATAAGAGTATGTTATTCTAAAGACTAACGTAACATTGAAATAAATATTATTCCTGGTTGTAATTATATATATATATATATATATATATATATATACAGGGTGATTCAAAATTGACTTTACAACTTTACAAGCTTATAGAAATTTATTTAGAAGACCTACAGAATTGGTTTTAATGTCATATGATAGCACAACTCATCAAGTTTTCACCGACATAGTTTTATAGTACCTAGTTCTCTCACCGCGTGCACTAACGTAGTTCATATCAAAATGGCTGCTTTCACAGGTGCCGAGCGTGCTCGTTGTGTGTTTGTGTTCGAAGAAACTAAATCTGCGACAATTGTTCAGAGTAGATTTCGTACCCAGTATGGTAAGGATCCTCCTAGCAGGCCAACAATTTATTCTTGGCACCAAACATTTGTTAGGACTGGCTGTTCTGTTAGTCATTCCAAGCATACTGGCCGTCCACATACGGCTGAAGCTGTGGTTGAACAAGTGAGGGATAGCTTTGCTCGGAGCCCTAGGATATGACATTTAAACCAATTCTGTAGGTCTTCAAAACTCGATGAGTTGTGCTATCATATGACATTTAAACCAATTCTGTAGGTCTTCTAAATACATTTCTATAATCTTGTAAAGTTGTAAAGTCAATTTTGAATCACGGTGTATAGTTGGTAAGAGGCACTCGAAAGAGCATTAAGTTATAAGTTTATGATTTGTCTTTTATGAGTTCGTTCAGTGATCCTGTCCATATTCTGCATTGTTTGTAATGGTATCGCTCACACTTTTGGTCGCATATCTTGCATTCATACGAATCACTCGGTT
Source organism: Diploptera punctata (assembly GCA_030220185.1). Taxonomy (NCBI): domain Eukaryota; kingdom Metazoa; phylum Arthropoda; class Insecta; order Blattodea; family Blaberidae; genus Diploptera; species Diploptera punctata. Next base: position 577,079 of record JASPKZ010001964.1, on the reverse strand, counting down.
GGTGGAATTTTGTATTTTTGCACATTTTCTGATGATATCCGTGGTAATGTATGCGGACGACATGGTCATTGGGGCAGAAAACAAAGAAGAATTGCAAAAAGGCATAGATGGGATACAACGATGGGCTATGGAAAATTAGTTCAAGATAAACAGCAACAAGACCGTACAAATGGTTTTCAAGAAAGGAGGAAGAACAGCGGTAAGTGATAATCTAAAACTAGGAGAAGAACCGATAAGAATGGTCAACAAATTCAGATATTTAGGCATAACACTGCAGCCAACAACAAAGTCTTTCAGCGCACGTGTGCAGGAGAGAGCAGCAGCAGCTATAAGAGCTATGTGCAGTATCAAAGACATCACATCGTTAAAATTAGTCACAGCCATGAAATTATATATATATATATATATATATATATATATATATATATATATATATTCCTCCTATAGTTCGTATTTTTTAAAAATAAACATAAAATTGAGGTGAATAAATGACGTATTTGTCACAAACTTTAGAAAAAAAGTGCTAGAATTTCGACCGCTATGCGACGTCTTGTAGTAATAATAATAATAATAATAATAATAATAATAATAATAATAACAATAATAATAATAATAATAATAATAGTAGTAATAATAATAATAATAAAAATAATAGCATTAAAAATAGTAGTAATAATAAATATGAAAAGTTTGTATTTGAAAACAATTTTTTATATGTTTATATAAATAAAAAATCATTGATTTTTTTGTAATAAGTAACTTGTTGAGGAAATTAAATTTACTTCGGTAACGGTTTCTGTAAAAAGAATGCTTTTGAAAAATTGTTTTAATTCTAAGTTATATAGAAAATCGTACATCTTTCTATATGTTATATATATATATATATATATATATATATATATATATATATATATATTAGCTAATACTCGGCATGCGCTGCTACGCCTAAATAAATGAAAATTAATGTGTTATTATGTTTAGTTGAATAAGCAAGAGGAAAAAATATTATAAATTTATATTTTTTAGATACCCCGTGCTGATTATCCGGCGTTGTCCGGGAATCTACTCTTCCCGCTATTCTAGGCATAAATGAGCTAAAAGACAAAAATCGTTATTGCGAGTTATCCGTAAAATAATACCCGCCATGTGCTGTTAAGCTTGCACAGGGATCTACGCACTTCTCTCGATTTTCTTGGCATCAATGAAAGTCAAACATTTTTATTGTGAGTTATCCGTAAGAGATAAATGTTTGCTGTAGCGGATTTTTGTTAGCTATTTGAGATAATCAATTCTGTGTACATTAATTGTGTGTATTTGTTATGGTTTAGGCATCGTAAAAATTTCAAAGCCCAATGAGTTACGTTTTTCACGTTTTCCACTACAAAGGGCGTGTAGAGTTGAGATTTGCAACTCTCTTATAGCCTATGTTCATCCCGGGAGTCTCATGAACACTTTGCAAAAATCCCATCTGAATCGGATCAACGGTATGGCCGCGCATTAAGTATGAACATTCAAACAAACAAACCAACAAACAAACAAATATTCATTTTGATACATTAGATGAATGAATTTTGATACATTAGATATTACTACAAATTTTAGCTGATGATAACGTTCCACAACAATATATTATTAATATCTTCAACATCTAAAAAGATAATGAAATCTCTGTTAAACAAGATGGCAAAACTATCTTCTTGGGAAAAGATCGGCACTGGAGTAAGACAGGGATGTGGACTTTCACCGGTGCTTTTCATTATATATATATATATGAATAAATTAATAAACGAATGGAGGAAAACACAACGAGGATATATACCCATCAATAGGAACCTCAAACTCGATGCTATTCTTTTTGCAGACGATTTAGCTCTTCTGGCACTTTCCGAAAATGATTTGCAACGATCAATTTATATTTTACAAAAAATAGGTGCCAAATTTAATATGGAAAATATCAATTAACAAAACTAAAATTATGGCATTTCATGGGAAGGACCCCATACAAAGTAGAATCTGTCTCCAGAATAAAATTTTAGAGAGATCTAATCAATTTAAATATCTTGGATATTATCTCTCTATCTGGGATGAAAAGGATATCCTGAAAAGTTACTAGTTATAATAAAAGTTTAGGAATTATTAATCAAGTTATGAAACCATCCCTTGTACAAAAAAACACCAGATTACGTTTATATAACACTTTGGCTAGACCAGTGTTGACCTATGGTAGTGAAGCATGGACACTAAAAAAACAACATGAAAGCAAAATAACGGCTTGTGAAATGAGATTCATGCGCAGAACAGCGGGTTACACCAGATGGGATCGGAAAAGGAACACCGATATCTTAAAAGAATTGAAGACTACGCCAATTTTGGAATATATTAAACAGTACCAACTAAATTGGAAACACCATCTTGAAAGAATGAGTTCAAATCGGATCCCCAAAGCTGTTTATAATTATATACCAAGAGGACGAAGATCACTGGGCCGTCCTGTGAAACGCTGGAGGGAAAATTTTCTATAGGATCGTAACAGGCCTTGGCCTAATACTTGGAAGGAAGAAGAAGAAGATACATTAGATAATAAGCATTTGAATAACTTGATTATACTTAAATGACAGTAAGTAAAAACAAAAAAATTGTTATCTATCATACTTAGAAAACGAATCAAAATGATTTATCTATTATTTAACCAATCAAAAAAAAATATTACGTTGTTTACAATTATTATAATAGAAAGATGATAGAAGCTCTCTCCTGGCAAGTATGCAATAATGTACTCTTTAATTGAAGAAGAGAATCATTTATATACCATCTGCATTTAACTAATCAGCTGGAAACTTAAGAAGAGGAGAATCGGAGTACCAAAAATTGAAGCCAACCTGCCCTAAAGTTTTTGGGACACAAATCCTTCTTCTTTAGTACAATATGTGTAGGCCTACTACTACTATTACTATTACTACTACCACTACTACTACTAATTCATCTAATATATGAAAATGAATGTTTGTTTGTTTGTTTTTACTTCATGACCGGCCATACCGTTGATCGGATTGTGATGGGGATATTTTTCAAAATATTCAGAAGATTCCCGGGATGAACATAGGCTATAAGTGTGTTGAGATACTCAACTCATGCACCATTAAAAACGTCCTTTGTAGTGAAAAACGTGGAAAAGTCCCTTTTTTGACCCTTTAAATGACTTACGCTGCCTAAACATTAGCTTTATATATATATATATATATATATATATATATATATATATGTGTGTTTGTGTGTGTGTGTGTGTGTGTGTGTGTGTGTGTGTGTGTGTGTGTGTGTGTGTGTGTGTATGTTTGTGCATTGACTTAGTAAATAATATATTTCCTCTACGCAACATTTAAAGGTACGTACACACTTGCGCGCTGCGCGCGCGCACCATGTTCGTCAGATTTGGACGGGGTTTTAAGGTGCGCGCGCGGCGCACCACGATCCACTCATTGTCGGTTTTTTCCACGAACACTTTGATGGTTCGCTGTTTAGATTTGGACGGGTACTTGAGAGGTTTGTTGTTTTCGGCGCGCACCTTATTATTAGGCCTATTTGAGTATGGAGTGGTCAGAGGGAAACATATTAAAACTTATTATACTTTTTTTTAAATTATTTTTCACTGAAAGTAATTAATATTATAATTACAAATAAATAAACGTTATCTCAGTCAAAACATAAATTTATTGTGTCGACGTTTCAATCTCCTTATGTGGGATCATTTTCAAGACATGTTAATTTATAAACAACCACGTCTTGAAATGATCTCACATCAGGAGATTGAAACGTCGACACAATAAATTTATGTTTTGATTGAGATAACGTTTATTTCTTTGTAATTATAATGTTAAACCTTATTGATCTTTATAGAAACAAACAATTATTGTGGGATCCTCAATATAAGGATCATTTTAAAAAATCATTGAAAGGAGATGCCTGGAGGGAAATAGGAGATAAAATGGATATATCTCCGGATACACGCAGGAAGAAGTTAATTACTTTACTTTCTTCCTTCCGGCGAGAGAAAAGTAAAACATTGTTATATTGTTGACACGTAACTTAGTATTGTTGGTTTAATAATAATATAATAATAATAATAAGAAGAAGAAGACGAAATGTGCACTCAGGTTGAGCATTAGTGGTGGTTTAGTCTTTACTGTAGTCTGTAATGGTTTTTGTCCTTTTCGCACATGTTATGATGTGATATTTGCTACATCTTTGTCCACATAACACACACTTGCATTCTTCGGTCGGCTCGTTGAATTTCTTGTTTGTACATATTTTGTTGTGAAATCCGTGTACTGCGAGTCGTGTTGTGACGTGTCTCTGGGGGTTACACTCTCATTGAGAAACTGAAACAGATGATCGGAAAGGGAGACCCACTAGTGAGAATAATCGAAGCCTGCCTACAGCGAAACATAGTCCAAGTAAACAACAATGTTGAAATTTCGGAAGATTGTTGGTTTAGCGCTACAATAAATAGTGAAGATTGTCAGATCAATTTGCACGTTCATGTATGTCGATATTTTTTACTCTAAGGAATAAAAAAAATGATTTCACAATATTGTTACAGCATGCCTGTTTTTTTTTTCAATGTTATATGTTTTTTTTTCGTGTGTACTAAACACGTTCATTCCATAATGTTATATATGATGTATGACAAAGCAATAAACACATACCAGTAATAAGCGTATTGTGTAAAATGACCAGACGTTCCGATTTTGGCGGGACAGTCCCGATTTTTAACAATTTGTCCCGCGTGCCGCAGCATTTTAAAAAAGTCCCCATTTTTGGGAAAGAATGCACGACAAGCTAGGGAACGGAGGGAGAACGGAAAGGAATATACGGTTTTTGGCTCCCATGTAGTTATTTCGCCAGGATATGAGTTTTATATTATTTTTGTTAATTTTATAATGTTAAACTTTAATAATAACAAATCATTGTTAACAACTGCTTATCAAAGTTTACATTGTTGATTCGACCACCATTGTTTGGTAAATAAAGTGTGGACGAAAAAAAAATCGCAATAACTTTGAAAGTTATTTTATGTGTGAAATATAATTTAACAAATTCTTGTGAAAAAATACATGACCTTTTAAACAACGACAGCAATCTACTTAAAAAAATTCACTCAAATGAGAAATATACCAAAGAATAAAATAATACTGGTACTATACATAATTTTGTAAGGTATTACATTTGTAAATTGTACTTATGTTGATATTAAAATTAATATATTATAATACTATTTTTGCGTTCTATAAATTTTTTTGTTGCTCCATAGAGCATCTTTACATTTTATAATCTATAGAATCAAATAAGACCAACATCTTTTTTTCCATATTCATAATATTTTGGCGAAATGTTCATATTTTAGGAAACATTTAATATTCCTTCACATTTTTCAATTTTTTAAAAATAAAAATTTCAATAATTGGTTAAAAACATTTCAGAAGTGATTGTAGTTTTGAAATTATATGACAATGTATTATGGTATACAGGTAAAAATTCCTCAGTTTCCCATCCAGAACAAAATAAATAATTTTAATAAAAGAACATAATTGAATAAGGAGACATGGAATGACCAAGTGTAGTGTAGGCCTTTGTCTCTGCAAAATGTCTACTGAAGGTTTGTGGGTTTCCTATGGATCGCAGGAGGTTCATTGAAATTAATCATTTCGACGAACATAACACGAGCCGCGCGCGCGCCGTTCGTGTTCGCGGCGCGCATACGTGTACGCACCTTAAAGTTTTATTAAGTATATAAGTTTAGTAACAAATCAATAAAAAAATGTTGACGTAACAATAACATACGTTCCGAAGCAACGCCACCGAATGTGAAATTGTAAAAGTAAATTTTTAAATCGAATTTAATAAAATATAAGTATTTCATAGATTACATTTATTTATAACCGTAAATTTATGGAATGAGCAAAGCGCAACTCTTTCTTTATCAGATAAATATTAAATGCATCTAGAAATACAATCTTTATCATAGGCCTAGATGTTTGAAAATATATTACCTGTAGTAAACTAACTGCTTACAAATTATAAGAAATTTTAATATAACATTTGAAATGTTCTGTTTTGTATATTTTTAGATAAGAATGTGTTATTCTAATTACAAATGCAACATTGATATAAATATTTTTCCTGCTTGTAATTATATATATTCCTCCTATCGTTCATATCTTTTAAAATAAATCGAAATGTAATGTGCATAAATGACTTTTTTTCCAAACTTAAAAAACAATTGTACTACAATTTCAGCCGCTTTGTATATAAAAATCTCTTTTAATATTTAAATATAAATTAAAAAAATCATTCATTGTTTATTTAGTAAGTTACTTGTTGAGTACATTAATTTTACTTTGATAACGGTTTCTGTAAAAATAATGCTTTTTAAAATTTGTTTTAATTCAAAGTTCTATAGAAAAACGTACTTCTTTTATATTAGCTAACACCCGGCATGCGTTGCTACGCCTAAATAAACGAAAACTAATATGTTATTATACTCAGTCGAATAAGTAAGAGGAAGACCGTCGCCGTGGCGTAGTCGATCGAGTCCCTACCTTCCACTCCGGCGACCTGGGTTCGAATCCCGGCGAGGTGGGATTTTAAAAAATCTCCACTTCGGGTCTGGGTGTGTGTCCTGTCCCTAATGCTCAACTGAGTGCACATTTCCTATAAAAAAATAAGTAGGAGGAAAAATAATTATACATTAATTTTTTAGTTACCCCGTGCTAATTACCCGGTGTTGCTCAGGAATCAACTTATCCCGATTTCTCGATATAAATGATCTGATATAAGAATATTAATGTGTTTTATGTTCAGTTAAATAATTATAAGGAAACATTTCTATCGTAATTATTTTTTACATAAACCAAACGTTGTCCGGGAATCTACTCATCCCGATCTTCTTGGCATAAATGAGCTGAAAGACAAAGATTAGTGTACTTATTAAGCTTAGTTGAATAAGGAAAATGAGAAATAATTATAAATGTGCATCAAAATTACTTTCAAAATGCCCGATAATCTATTATCTCGATCTTCTTGGCATAAATGAGCTAAAAGAAAAAATAAATAATAGTTTTAAAAAACTAAAACAACATGCTTTATTAGAAAACCGAACAAAAAAAAATAATTTCCAACACGCTTGGGATAAAATTAAAGTGGTCTACAAAAAATCATCTCAAACACATATAGAACAAAACTAGAGTTATCAACAAAAATAAAATAAATTTACCATCAGAAGCGTGGGGAGCTCTATATCAACTAATATGTTTGATAATAAACATATATTGGTAAAAGTAAAGTCTCTAAGAATAAAATGTAAAAATCATAAATAGCACCCCACGCTTTTGATTGTAAAATAATTTTCCTTTTGTTGATAACTCTAGTTTTATTCTATATGTGCTGAAAATTATTTTTTTTTGTTGACCACTTTAGTTTTATCCCAAGAGTGTTGGAAATTAAAACTATTTTTCATTTTTTTAGTTCGGTTTTCTAATAAAGCGTGTTGTTTTAGTTTTTTAAAACTATTATTTATTTTTAATTTTAATATTTTACAGAATAAGATAAAAATGTAAATATCTTTAAATTCAATACTATTGTAGTATGAGCTAAAAGTAATACTCTTCTAAAAAAATCCTTCCTGCCGGATTTGAACCAGCGACCTATGGATTTCTGAAATTATATACCACTAGAGTTCAGGGCTGTACCAACTGAGCTTTTACAACGATTGACTGAAAAGTCGACAAGTCCGCAACGTATTATAGCAGTTTTCATTTTTTTTTCTGACGATTCTGGCCACGATTTTCGAAACAAATATGAAAATACTGTATTGTCACGGGTCCTTTAAAGGCATACAAAGTTTAAAGTCGATCCAATATTTCTAACTGGGTGAAAATCGCGTTCAAAGATTCCGTTACATAGATACAAAGACACTTTTTTTTATTTTCTGATGATTCTGGCCATGATTTTAGAAAAACAATATGAAATTATTGTATTGTCACGGGTCTTTTACAAGTATACAAAGTTTCAAGTCGATCCAATGACTTTAAGTGAGTGAAAATCGCGTTGAAAAATTCCGTTACATAGATAGATAGATAGATAGATAGATAGATAGATAGATAGATAGATAGATAGATAGATAGATAAATAGATAGATAGATAGATAGATAGATAGATAGATAGATAGATAGATAGATAGATAGATAGATAGATAGATAGATAGATAGATAGATGGATGGATAGATAGATAGATGGATAGATAGATAGATAGATAGATAGATAGATAGATAGATAGATAGATAGATAGATAGATAGATAGATAGATAGATAGATAGATAGATAGATAGATAGATAGATAGATGGATAGATAGATAGATAGATAGATAGATAGATAGATAGATAGATAGATAGATAGATAGATAGATAGATAGATAGATAGATAGATAGATAGATAGATAGATAGATAGATAGATAGATAGATAGATAGATAGATAGATAGATAGATAGATGGATGGGTCAAGCTAATATAAAGCGTGTAATAAATTATTCCTAGTTATCCGTAAAAGAATACCCGCCATATGTTGTTAAGCTTGCACAGGAATCTATGTAGTTGTCTCGATTTTCTTGGCATCAATGAAAGACGAAAATGTTTATTGTGAGTAATCCGTAAGAGTTAAACATATGCTGTCCGTGACATTCTTGTAGAGTTTTATGAGATGTTCAATTCTGTGTACATTAATTTAATGTATTTATAATGCTTTAGACAGCGTAAGCCATTAAAGACGACGAAGAGTTACTTTTTTCACGTTTTTCACTACAAAGGGCGATTTTTAAAGGTGTAGGAGTTTAGTATTACAAAAATTGTTATAGCCTATGTTCATCCCGGGACTCCTCTGAACACTTTGCATAAAACGCCATCAAAATCATATCAACAATATGGCCGCGCACAATGTATGAAGAAACAAACAAACATTCATTAATATATATTACAAAGTATATATTTGATTAAATTCATCATCCTTAAATGAAAGTAAATAAAAACATAATACCAATCTATATTACGTACAAAACAAATCAAATTCATTTATTCATTATTTAACCAATCAAAAATAAAAAAAATATTAACATCACGTTGTTTAAAATTATTATGATAGAAAGATGATAGAAGCTCTCAAAAATTTATTTTAATTGAAGAATAAAATATTTTATATACCACCAGCATTTACTTAGTCTCCTGGGAACTTAAGAAGGAGAGTCCGGCCGTACCGAAAATTGAAGCCTACCTGCCCTATCCATTTGTGGACACAAATCCTTCTCCTTCAGTACTACCACTAGCACTACTCCTTCTAATATATAAAAATGAATGTTTGTTTGTTCGTTCTTTATGCGCGGCCATACCGTTCATCCGATTATGATGGGTTTTTTGCAAAATGTTCAGGAGTTCCCGAGATGAACATACGCTATACGAGAGTTGGGTTACTCAACTCCTACACCCCTAAAAACACCCTATGTAGTGAAAAACTTGAAAAGGTCCCTTTTTTACCCTTTAAATGTCTTACGCTGCCGAAACATTAGTTAATTAATATATATATATATATATATATGTGTGATATGAAAAGAAAACAGAATGCTTGAGTCGGGATTTGAACTCGAGTTCAAATCCCGACTCAAGCATTCTTTTTTCTTTTCATATCATATTTGCCTTAATTGCCAAATGTCTAAAATATATTTATAATATCTATATATATATATATATATATATATTTATTTATTTATTTATTTATGTGTGTGTGCATTGATTAAATAAATAATGTATTTCCGCTACACAACATTTAAATTTTTATTAAAAATATACATTTTTTAAGAAGCAATATCAAAAAGGTTGATGTAATAATAACTTACGTTGCGTAGCAACGCCACTGAATGTGTATTGAAAAAGTAAGTTTTTCATCTGAATTTAATAAAGTATGAATATTTCACAGAGTAAATCAATTTATAACCCTAAATTTGTGGTTATAAACAATTCGCAAATCTTCCTTTCTCAGGTGAATACTAAATACATTTAGATATACCATAATTATCATGGATTAAATGATTGAAAATATATTACGTGTTACCATAAGCTAACTGGTTAGACTAACTTACTTACTCACTGGCACTATCGAACCCGTAGGTTCATGGCCGCGCGGACATAAGCTCTCCATATATCCCTGACCTGAGCTAATGCTTTCCAATCATTACCTGTATAATCTACATCCCTCAAATCATAGTTAATGTTATTCTCCCACTTTTTCTTGGTCTACCAAGTGGGCGTTTTCCCTCTGGCTTTCCTACAGGAAGCTTCCATGCAAACCTTTCTTTCCCCATACGTGCAACATGTCCTGCCCATCGCAGTCTACGAGACTTAACTGTTCTTATTATATCCGGCTTCCTATAAAGACCATGTAGTTCATTGTTATGTAGTCTTCTCCATTCACCTGTTCGTTCATCTCACTTTGGTACAAAAATTTTCCTAAGTACTTTATTCTCAAATACTTGTAATCTCCTTTCCTCCCCTTAAAGTAAGAGTCCATGTTTCGCAACCTTATAATATAACTGGTAGAATAATAGTTTTATATATTTTCAGTTTAACGTTTTTTGAAAGGAGTTGGGACATCAAAGGTCTTTGCAATGCATAATAGCACGCATTTCCAGAATTGAGCCTATGTTTAATTTCTTTGTGCATCTCATTCCTATTTGTGATTATTGTTCCTATGTATTTGAATTCAGCCACTTCCTCAAAATTTCCCTCATTTGTCATTAGCTGTCCATTTCCATTATATAATGAATTTCTACATCTGACCACATATTTAGTTTTATTGATATTTACTTCCAGTCCTAATTTCTTAGTGTTACTCAATAGTGTGTGCGTATTGTCCTTTAGTATCTCCTCGCTATCGGCCAACAATACTATATCATCAGCTAAACTAACAGCTTATTATTACCATTCAGTTGAATACGACTGTTTATAGTGTGACGACGTTTTATAACAGAAGTTAGTATAGTTGAGGACGACTGTTCTATAGTGTGACGACGTTTTATAACAGAAGTTAGTATAGTTGAAGACGACTGTTTTATAGTGTGACGACGTTTTATAACAGAAGTTAGTATAATTGAAGACGACTGTTTTATAGTGTGACGACGTTTTATAACAGACGTAAGTATAGTTGAAGACGACTATTTTATTGTGTGACGACGTTTTATAACAGAAGTTAGTATAGTTGAAGGCAACTGTTTTATAGTGTGACGACGTTTTATAACAGAAGTTAGTATAGTTGAAGGCAACTGTTTTATAGTGTGACGACGTTTTATAACAGAAGTTAGTATAGTTGAAGGCGACTGTTTTATAGTGTGACGACGTTTTATAACAGAAGTTAGTATAGTTGAAGACGACTGTTTTATAGTGTGACGACGTTTTATAACAGAAGTTAGTATAGTTGAAGACGACTGTTTTATAGTGTGACGACGTTTTATAACAGACGTAAGTATAGTTGAAGACGACTATTTATTGTGGGGACGACGTTTTATAACATAAGTTAGTATAGTTGAAGACGACTGTTTTATAGTGTGACGACGTTTTTATAACAGACGTAAGTATAGTTGAAGACGACTATTTTATTGTGGGACGACGTTTTATAACATAAGTTAGTATAGTTGAAGACGACTGTTTTATAGTGTGACGACGTTTTATAACAGACGTAAGTATAGTTGAAGACGACTATTTTATTGTGGGACGACGTTTTATAACATAAGTTAGTATAGTTGAAGGCGACTGTTTTATAGTGTGACGACGTTTTATAACAGAAGTTAGTATAGTTGAAGACGACTGTTTTATAGTGTGACGACGTTTTATAACAGACGTAAGTATAGTTGAAGACGACTATTTTATTGTGGGACGACGTTTTATAACAGAAGTTAGTATAGTTGAAGACGACTGTTTTATACTGTAACGACGTTTTATAACAGAAGTTAGTATAGTTGAAGACGACTGTTTTATAGTGTGACGACGTTTTATAACAGACGTAAGTATAGTTGAAGACGACTATTTTATTGTGGGACGACGTTTTATAACATAAGTTAGTATAGTTGAAGACGACTGTTTTATAGTGTGACGACGTTTTATAACAGACGTAAGTATAGTTGAAGACGACTATTTTATTGTGGGACGACGTTTTATAACAGAAGTTAGTATAGTTGAAGACGACTGTTTTATAGTGTGACGACGTTTTATAACAGACGTAAGTATAGTTGAAGACGACTATTTTATTGTGGGACGACGTTTTATAACAGAAGTTAGTATAGTTGAAGGCAACTGTTTTATAGTGTGACGACGTTTTATAACAGAAGTTAGTATAGTTGAAGGCAACTGTTTTATAGTGTGACGACGTTTTATAACAGAAGTTAGTATAGTTGAAGGCGACTGTTTTATAGTGTGACGACGTTTTATAACAGAAGTTAGTATAGTTGAAGACGACTGTTTTATAGTGTGACGACGTTTTTATACAGACGTAAGTATAGTTGAAGACGACTATTTTATTGTGGGACGACGTTTTATAACAGAAGTTAGTATAGTTGAAGGCAACTGTTTTATAGTGTGACGACGTTTTATAACAGAAGTTAGTATAGTTGAAGACGACTGTTTTATAGTGTGACGACGTTTTATAACAGACGTAAGTATAGTTGAAGACGACTATTTTATTGTGGGACGACGTTTTATAACAGAAGTTAGTATAGTTGAAGACGACTGTTTTATAGTGTGACGACGTTTTATAACAGAAGTTAGTATAGTTGAAGACGACTGTTTTATAGTGTGACGACGTTTTATAACAGACGTAAGTATAGTTGAAGACGACTATTTTATTGTGGGACGACGTTTTATAACAGAAGTTAGTATAGTTGAAGACGACTGTTTTATACTGTAACGACGTTTTATAACAGAAGTTAGTATAGTTGAAGACGACTGTTTTATAGTGTGACGACGTTTTATAACAGACGTAAGTATAGTTGAAGACGACTATTTTATTGTGTGACGACGTTTTATAACAGAAGTTAGTATAGTTGAAGGCAACTGTTTTATAGTGTGACGACGTTTTATAACAGAAGTTAGTATAGTTGAAGGCAACTGTTTTATAGTGTGACGACGTTTTATAACAGAAGTTAGTATAGTTGAAGGCGACTGTTTTATAGTGTGACGACGTTTTATAACAGAAGTTAGTATAGTTGAAGACGACTGTTTTATAGTGTGACGACGTTTTATAACAGAAGTTAGTATAGTTGAAGACGACTGTTTTATAGTGTGACGACGTTTTATAACAGACGTAAGTATAGTTGAAGACGACTATTTTATTGTGGGACGACGTTTTATAACATAAGTTAGTATAGTTGAAGACGACTGTTTTATAGTGTGACGACGTTTTATAACAGACGTAAGTATAGTTGAAGACGACTATTTTATTGTGGGACGACGTTTTATAACATAAGTTAGTATAGTTGAAGACGACTGTTTTTATGTGTGACGACGTTTTATAACAGACGTAAGTATAGTTGAAGACGACTATTTTATTGTGGGACGACGTTTTATAACATAAGTTAGTATAGTTGAAGGCGACTGTTTTATAGTGTGACGACGTTTTATAACAGAAGTTAGTATAGTTGAAGACGACTGTTTTATAGTGTGACGACGTTTTATAACAGAAGTTAGTATAGTTGAAGACGACTGTTTTATAGTGTGACGACGTTTTATAACAGACGTAAGTATAGTTGAAGACGACTATTTTATTGTGGGACGACGTTTTATAACAGAAGTTAGTATAGTTGAAGACGACTGTTTTATACTGTAACGACGTTTTATAACAGAAGTTAGTATAGTTGAAGACGACTGTTTTATAGTGTGACGACGTTTTATAACAGAAGTTAGTATAGGTGAGGACGACTGTTTTATAGTGTGACGACATTTTATAACAGAAGTTAGTACAGCTGAGGACGACTGTTTTATAGTGTGACGACGTTATATAACAGACGTAGTATCGTTGAAGACGACTGTTTTATAGTGTGACGACGTTTTATAACAGAAGTTAGTATAGTTGAAGACGACTGTTTTATAGTGTGACGACATTTTATAACAGAAGTTAGTATAGTTGAGGACTATTGTTTTATAGTGTGACGACGTTTTATAACAGATTTAGTATCGTTGAAGACGACTGTTTATAGTGTGACGACGTTTTATAACAGAAGTTAGTATAGTTGAAGACGACTGTTCTATAGAGTGACCACTTTTTATAACAGAAGTTAGTATAGTTGAAGACGAATTTTTTATAGTGTGACGACGTTTTATAACAGAAGTTAGTATAGTTGAAGACAACTGTTTTATAGTGTGACGACGTTTTATAACAGAAGTTAGTATAGTTGAAGACGACTGATTTATAGTTTGACGACGTTTTATAACAGAAGTTAGTATAGTTGAAGACGAATGTTTTATAGTGTGACGACGTTTTATAACAGAAGTTAGTATAGTTGAAGACGACTGTTTTATAGTGTGACGACGTTTTATAACAGAAGTTAGTACAGTTGAGGACGACTGTTTTATAGTGTGACGACGTTTTATAACAGAAGTTAGTATAGTTGAAGACGACTGTTTTATAGTGTGACGACGTTTTATAACTGCAGTTAGTATAGTTGAAGACGACTGTTTTATAGTGTGACGACGTTTTATAACAGAAGTTAGTATAGTTGAATACGACTGTTTTATAGTGTGACGACGTTTTATAACAGAAGTTAGTATAGTTGAGGACGACTGTTTTATAGTGTGACGACGTTTTATAACAGAAGTTAGTATAGTTGAGGACGACTGTTTTATAGTGTGACGACGTTTTATAACATAAGTTAGTACAGTTGAGGACGACTGTTTTATAGTGTGACGACGTTTTATAACAGATTAATATCGTTGAAGACGACTGTTTTATAGTGTGACGACGTTTTATAACACAAGTTAGTATAGTTGAAGACGACTGTTTTATAGTATGACGACATTTTACAACAAAAGTTAGTATAGTTGAGGACTACTGTTTTATAGTGTGACGACGTTTTGTAACAGATTTAGTATCGTTGAAGACAACTGTTTTATAGTGTGACGACGTTTTATAACAGAAGTTAGTATAGTTGAAGACGACTGTTCTATAGTGTGACCACGTTTTATAACAGAAGTTAGTATTGTTGAAGACGAATATTTTATATTGTGACGACGTTTTATAACAGAAGTTAGTATAGTTGAATACGACTGTTTTATAGTGTGACTACGTTTTATAACAGAAGTTAGTATAGTTGAAGGCGAAGTTTTATAACAGACGTTAGTATAGTTGAAGACGACTCTTTTATAGTGTGACGACGTTTCATAACAAAATTTAGTATAGTTGAAGACGACTGTTTTATAGTGTGACTTTTTGTAACAGAAGTTAGTATAGTTGAAGGCGACTGTTTTATAGTGTGACGACGTTTTGTAACAGAAGTTAGTATAGTTGAAGACGACTGTTTTATAGTCTTACGACGTTTTATAACAGAAGTTAGTATAGTTGAGGACGACTGTTTTATAGTGTGATGACGTTTTATAACAGAAGTTAGTATAGTTGAGGACGACTGTGTTATAGTGTGACGATTTTTTATAACAGAAGTTAGTATAGTTGAAGACGACTGTTTTTAATGTGACGACGTTTTAAGACAGAAGTTAGTATAAATGAGTACGACGGTTTTATAGTGTGACGACGTTTTATAACAGAAGTTAGTATAGTTGAGGACGACTGTTTTGTAGTGTGACGACATTTTATAACAGGAGTTAGTATAATTGAAGGCGACTGTTTTATAGTGTGAGGACTTTTCATAACAGAAGTTAGTATAGTTGAGGACGACTGTTCTATAGGGTGACGACGTTTTATAACAGAAGTTATTATAGTTGAAGACGACTGTTTTATAGTGTGACGACGTTTTATAACTGATGTTAGTATAGTTGAGGACGACTGTTTTATAGTGTGACGACATTTTATAACAGGAGTTAGTATAATTGAAGGCGACTGTTTTATAGTGTGAGGACTTTTCATAACAGAAGTTAGTATAGTTGAGGACGACTGTTCTATAGGGTGACGACGTTTTATAACAGAAGTTATTATAGTTGAAGACGACTGTTTTATAGTGTGACGACGTTTTATAACTGATGTTAGTATAGTTGAAGACGACTGTTTTATAGTGTGACGACGTTTTATAACAGAAATTAGTATAGTTGAGGAAGACTGTTTTATAGTGTGACGACGTTTTGTAACAGAAGTTAGTATAGTTGAAGACGACTGTTTTATAGAGTGACGACGTTTTATAACAGAAGTTAGTATAGTTGAGGACGACTGTTCTATAATGTGACGACGTTTTATAACAGAAGTTAGTATAGTTGAAGACGACTGTTTTATGGTGTGACGACGTTTTATAACGGAAGTTAGTATAGTTGAAGACGACTGTTTTATAGTGTGATGACGTTTTATAACAGATGTTAGTATATTTGAAAACGCCTATTTTATAGTGTGACGACGTTTTATAACAGAAGTTAGTGTAGTTGAAGACGACTGTTTTATAGTGTGACGACGTTTTATAACAGAAGTTAGTATAGTTGAAGACGACTGTTCTATAGTGTGACGACGTTTTATAACAGAAGTTAGTATAGTTAAGGACGACTGTTCTATAGTGTGACCATGTTTTATAACAGAAGTTAGTATAGTTAAGGACGACTGTTCTATAGTGTGACCATGTTTTATAACAGAAGTTAGTATAGTTGACTTCAAAAAAGCATACGATTCAATTAAGGGGGAGAAGTCAAATAGTGTCCCGCTGGAGTTCGGGATTCCTAAAAAGTTAGTTAGACTTATACGAATGTGCCTAAATGACACAAAGAGTAGGGTGCGTGTAGGCAAACAGTTTTCGGACACTTTTGAAATCCAGAATGGGTTGAAGCAAGAAGATTCGCTATCTCCTCTACTATATAATTTTGTACTAGGACATGCCTTTAAATCTTTAGAGAATGAGGAAGGCTTAAAACTCAATGGTATTAATATGCCTAGGAGGTAAAGTTAGAGCAATTGGGTAGTATTAGACGCGAAACCACCAAGCTGCTAAAGAGTAAAAAGAGGGAATATTTGAGAGAGAAGATTAATGATCTTGAAATGAATGCAAAAAACATTAGAGAATTATTTCAGGGAATTAGTTTAGAGAAGAAAGGGTTTTAGGCTAGAACTATATTAAATAGATGGAAAAGTTACATTAATCAACTATTAAATGTTCATATAGAACAGGACATTGAGGAGGACAATTTACAGACAGCAGAAATCCTAGTCGCAGAGCCAAGTGCATTAGAGGTTGAAATGGCGATTGAAAAATTGAAGGTGTATAAAGCATCAGGTTCAGATGAGATTCCAGCAGAACTGATAAAATCAGGGGGAGAAAAATTGATAAACAAGATACGCTGGTTGCTTAGTATGATTTGGGAAAAAGAAGCTCTTCCAGATGAATGGAAGGAATCAATTATCGTACCAATTTATAAGAAAGGAGATAAAACTGATTGCAACAACTACAGGGGCATCTCATTACTTTCAACTTCGTACAAAATTCTAACAAATGTATTAGTAAGCAGACTTACTCCCTATATTGATGACATTCTAGGAGATCATCAATGTGCATTTAGAAGAAACAGGTCTACAACCGATCAGATTTTTAGTATAAGGCAGATTTTAGAAAAGAAATGGGAATATAATGGTACTGTATACATCAACTGTATATAACGCCGTTATCTACTGTCAATATACCATTGAGCAATTCATTACGAATTCTCATCTGCCGTTCTGCATTAATAAATTTGTTAAGGAACGCGCGTTTAAAGGTTTCATAATCTGTGTCACTTTTAAAGGTCACTTCTACCCAACTAAGTGCATGATTTACCAGACACTTACAGATTACATACATATAATGGTGAGTCGGGATCATTTTAATTTTCAATTAATTATCCAACTCTTCTAAAAATTGTATAGGGTTATCATCTTCTTTGGGCAATGGTATATCCAACATATATGACTGGAACTGGGGATCGTGTGACATGTTCATAGGCCTACACTTCTTTCTGCTATATCACTAGTGGATTGAACTGCCGGACTTAACATTCGCATATTCTTGGGGTTAAGTCGGCTAGTTCGTTCCTAACCTCTGTATTTTCCGAGCACCAAAATTCCAAGTTGCTTGGTTCAATTGTTGCCTCGCGTGAGTATTTGTTAAAATTTTCTGCAATCGTATTTAATTTTTTGTGTAGACCTTGTACCTGTCCCATTACGTCTCCTAAACTCGATAATGTTTTATTTACAGTTCATTATTTCCCTCCACGGTTCTTTTTATCTCTTCAATGTGATTAGTTAGCGTTATTTCGGATTCTTTTTGGTTATTTTCTAATGAGTTTAATTTATTTTCTTGATATTTTATTTTGCTTGTCAATTCCTCCCGCATTATTTCAATTTGTTCCGTTCGTTCCCTAGACTAATTAGCCAGTACAACTTGGACAGTTTCGTTTTCGTCTTTAAATTATTGACTGTCGTATTGAGGTTTTGAACTACTTTCTCAACCGTGACTAATTTTTCAGTCATGTTGTATACAACCATGTTTAATTTCTCGCTCATTATCTTGTTGTTTTGCTCCATTTCGGTCCTTATGGACTCCATCGATCAAATTAATTCATCTTTCAATGACTTATTTGCCGTTTGTAACACTTGTATGAGATATTCAAAATTTATCTGGGAACTATTTTGTATTGACGATTGTCGAGTTTCATTAATATTACTCGGGACATTCTTATTACTCTCTTTGGTTACCGATATGGAGCTGCCACAATGAATCTCATTTACACTTACGTCAGTTGTAATTGGAGATTCCATAATGTCCTGTCCTTGCGCGAACTCATTATTTAATTAATATTTTCCATATTGCCAATTTTTTACTTTTGGCTAATCAACTTCTCGTGATTTCTGAGTATCATTTACTTTAACGGAATATCCAATTATGCATATATTTTCTTACAACATTTGTTTGATCTCTAGATTTTAAACACATAGGCTATATTTTATTATTCATCACTCAAAAACATGTTTTTTATCTATTTAATTATAATATTTTCCTTTTTTGACTTACGCGTCCACTGATGACGCTGCCTTCAGTTGATTCGATCTGCGTCTGGTTCCACGCAGCTCAGCGACTACAGCAAATTCTCGTTCCTTCACCTTTCACCCACACTGTATCCGGTGTCGTTTTGGGTACTGTCATCTGGTTTTCTCGATCACTGTTACTGATATATTTTTGTCTATCACCCGGCGATTAATCTATTGTTCGGGCCACACCGTCGGTTGCACCATTTGTGGCGAGCTCTTGTGTAGGCACGAGGGTCTCTTCATAGCGTATTTTAGATTAAGCTTATTTCTGGTTCTACTGGTGTGACGACAAGGAATTCGATAATCAGTAACAATGAGTTGTGTAATTAATTAAAAAGGGTTTATTTTGTTAACCTCTTATGAACAACAGAATGCACAACAAATTAATAGCTTGAAGGCTACTTGAGCAAATCTAGACTTTCCTAGTATATTTTACGAACGATAGATTGATTCACACTTTTAGGTAATATGATAAACTAGCCCACTCTGTTTTCAATAAGGGAGCTACTTGCTCCTCTCTGTATGTACTCGTATGTGAGCTACTGGCCACACTCTGTTAACAATAAAATTCCTTGGCCTTTTATATTCATTTCCCAAGGAAGTTTTAAAATTGGCTCAAGTATTCCTTTTAACAAAATTTATTGTTTTGCAAATTTGAACATATTCAACACGTCAATCAAATTTACACTTTTATAATAAACATTAGTTTCGCTTCACTAGGTACATGTACCTGTCAACCCTTGAGTTACCGGTAACCACTGTATAACAACAGCTTATTGTGTGGTCCCAAATAATAACCAAATTAATAGTAATTCTAGGAATTACTAATGCTGTCTTGAACCGCTCTACTACGAAGCGGGACTTCCATCCTGTGCACATACATGTATATGCCTCTGTCTCTCACACTCTCTTTCTATTTATATATATATATATATATATATATATATATATACAGGGCAAGTCGAAATGTTGTGCAGGTTTTCAGAAATTTATTATGTGAAATGTAATGAACTTATAATATCGTGAGACATATTGTATGAAAGGTAAACTCTCAAAGTTTAGTTGTCCACTTCTAAAGTTCCGCGTTCACCCGCAAGATGTCAACAGCAGAGCAGTAAAGGAAAATGGCGTTGACTGGGGATCAGAAGTCTTTCTGTGTGCTTGATTACCATGTAAACAACTCTGTGACTAGTGTTCAACGACATTTCCGTACCAGATACGATAAAGACCCGCCGGATGGGAGATCCATTCGTAAGTGGTACACACAATTTAGGGATTCAGGCTGTATCTGTAAACGAAAATCGACTGGCCGTCCGTCGACGAGTGAAGAGACAGTCGAACGCGTTCGCACATGCTTCGTGCGGAGTCCACAGAAATCCACCTACCGGGGAGCGACAGAACTTCAACTACCACAAAAAACTCTATGGCGGATTCTCCGGAAACGTTTACAGATGAAACCCTACCACTTGCAACTGGTTCAAGCCTTAAAACCCGCCGATTATGCTTTGCGAGCGTCCTTCTGTGTTGATTTTCTCGCATTAATGGAAGAGAATGAGTTCCATGAGAGGGTAGTTTACAGTGAAGAAGCGACTTTCCACCTTTCAGGAAAAGTGAATAGACACAATGTAAGGATTTGGGGAACTGGTAACCCCCATGCAACTCTGGAACATCAACGCGATTCTCCGAAAGTGAATGTCTTTTGTGCCATTTCCCATGCAAAGGTTTATGGGCCCTTTTTCTTTCATGAACGTACTGTGAACGGACATGTTTTCCTTGATATTCTACAACAATGGCTCCTTCCGCAGCTTGAAGCGGATAGTCCAGATTTCATTCTGCAGTTGGATGGTGCCCCTCCACATTACCATGGCAGTGTTCGAGACCATTTGAATACGGCTTTACCACAACGCTGGATAGGCCGTGCATCTCAGGGTGATCAACAACTCATTCATTGGCCACCTCGTTCACCAGATCTAACCCCGTGTGATTTCTTCATGTGGGGTCTTGTAAAGGATCATGTTTACGTACCACCACTTCCAACAACACTGCATGAACTGCGTGCCCGCATCACAGCAGCCATTGCTGATATCGACCGCGGACTGCTACAGAAAGTTTGGCAGGAGATTGAATATCGGCTTGACATCTGTCGTGTAACAAAAGGCGCTCACATAGAACATCTGTGAATATTTAAAAAAACTTTGAGAGTTTACCTTTCATACAATATGTCTCACAATATTATATGTTCATTACATTTCACATAATAAATTTCTGAAAACCTGCACAACATTTTGACTTGCCCTGTATATATATATATATATATATATATATATTCCTCGGATCTGTAATTACATTGTGCAACAGTAATGCGACCCGTTTTTGTTGTTTTTTTAATTGCGAGTAGTCAGCAGATGTCTGGGTTACAACCTCAGTGGATCTTTCAAGTGTACATGTTGGCATAGGGGTCAAAACAATTTCGCGGTTTGTGGAATCCAAATGTCATATTCATGTTATTGTGAAATTTTACCTCGCCACAAAGCTTTTAATCGATATCGGTTCAAACAGATGCTCTACATACTCTAATGTTATAAATTCAACAGTGTTTATTTTGTTTCATAACACGTCTCGTATCATAATTTTATAATATTATAGTCCAATATATTGCATTCTTAATTAACAATTCAATAGGACTCTAACACTGTGAGGCTTATTTGAATAAATTTAAGTCACTTATATATTCCCTCATAATTTGATACAATTATTGAGAGCATGTTTCAGAATTCATGCATACTTGGCTCATAAAAGTTGTAAGTTCTTTATTTATAGGCCTACTACAAAATTTTCTTTTCACATGGTCGCAAGGAAAAATGTCAGATTGGTTGAAACTGGGGTTTGAATACAGGACCTTCAGAATATAATCTCAATACTACTGCTTAAACAACAATAGAGGTCACATTGAACAATTTCGGTAGTTACTTTTTGTATAGATGTCGTAAGCCACAGATAATAATACATTTGCATTTTTTTGGTTCACTCATTTATGCTCTGCATCCTGCATACATTTTTATATCAATGAATTTAATGTTTTAAATTTTGTTAAAATTTTATTGTTACTTTTTAGGAAAATTATTGACCCAGTCTCTGCTACATTAATCTCTGGGCTAAGTCCTTGTATTGGAAAATAGTTCCCTTTATATCGATACACCTGCCTTTCTAATTATCTCGGCCACTATATAAAAATACGTAAATTCAGCTAAGAGACGTAGTTAACAAATAACTCTCCTACTTTGCCTAATTGTTTAATTTGCAATGTAATTGTAATGTTATATATTGTTTTGTTTTATGTCATAACTAGCTAATACCCGGTGGGGGTTGCTACCCCTAAATAAATGAAATGTGTTTTTTTATATTTAGTTGAATGAGTAAATAGAAAAATAATTATACATTTATATCGTAATTATTTTTAGATCCCCGTGCTGATTATCCGGCGTTTCCTGGAAATCTACTTACCGTGATCTTCTTGGCATAAATGAGCTGAATTACAAAATCCGTTATTGTGAGTTATCCGTAAAAGAATTCCTTCCGTGCGCTCCTACGCTTGCCCGGGAATCTACTTATTCCGATCT
The DNA here is from genome assembly GCA_030220185.1 of Diploptera punctata. Lineage (NCBI taxonomy): Eukaryota > Metazoa > Arthropoda > Insecta > Blattodea > Blaberidae > Diploptera > Diploptera punctata. The sequence continues at coordinate 554,164 of JASPKZ010001964.1, read as the reverse complement.
TTTTGGGCATCAATGAAAGACAAAAATGGTTATTGTGAGTTATCCGTAAAAGATAAACATATGCTGTAGTAGAGGTTTTTTAGATATTTCATTCTGTGTACATTAATTCGGTGAATTTGTTATGGTTTAGACAACGGAAGCCATTTAAGCGTTTTTCACTATAAAGGGTGATTTTTAGAGTTAAAGGGATTAAGTATTACAACTCTCTTATAGCCTGAAACCTTCCCGGGAAGCTCCTAAACATTTTGAAAAAAGCCCCATGTCATCGAATGAACGGTATGGCAGCGCATAAAGGACAAACAGACAGGCATGCATTTGTATTTGTATAATAGATTAGACATGAATGTATTGTTACGGACTGTGAAAGGCACGTACGGTTTATTGCCAGTGTGAGTATTAGACGGGAAACCACCAAGCTACTAAAGAGTAAAAAGAGGGAATATTTGAGAGAGAAGATTAATGATCTTGAAATGAATGTAAAAACTAGGAACATTAGAGAATTATATCAGGGAATTAGTATAGAGAAGAAAGGGTTTCAGGCTAGAACAAACATAATTCGGAATGAAAATGGGGATATGATTGCAGATTCCAGGAGTATATTAAATAGATGGATAAGTTACTTTAATCAGCTATTAAATTTACATACAGAACAGGAAATTGAGGAGGATAATTTACAGACAGCAGAAATGCTAGTCGCAGAGCCAAGTGCATTAGAGGTTGAATTGGCGATTGAAAAATTGAAGATGTATAAAGCATCAGGTTCAGATGAGATCCCAGCAGAACTGATAAAATCAGGGGGAGAAAAATTTATGGACAAGGTACGCTGGTTGCTTAGTATGATTTGGGAAAAAGAAGCTCTTCCAGATGAATGGAAGGAATCAATTATCGTACCAATTTATAAGAAAGGAGATAAAACTGATTGCAACAACTACAGGGGCATCTCATTACTTTCAACTTCGTACAAAATTCTTACAAATATATTAGTAAGCAGACTTACTCCCTATATTGATGACATTCTAGGAGATCATCAATGTGCATTTAGAAGAAACAGGTCTACAACAGATCAGATTTTTAGTATAAGACAGATTTTAGAAAAGAAATGGGAATATAATGGTACTGTACATCACCTGTATGTAGACTTCAAAAAAGCATATGTATAAATTAAGAGGGAGAAGTTATATAGTATCCTGCTGGAGTTCGGAATTCCTAAAAAGTTAGTTAGACTTATACGAATGTGTCTAAATGGTTCAAAGAGTAGGGTGCGTGTAGGCAAACAGTTTTCGGACACTTTTGAAATCCAGAAAGGGTTGAAGCAAGGGGATGCACTATCTCCTCTACTATTTAATTTTGTACTAGAGCATGCCATTAAGTCTTTAGAGAATGAGGAAGGCTTACAACTCAATGGTATTAATAAGCTGTTAGTTTATGCTGATGATGTAGTACTACTGGCCGATAGCGAGGAGATACTAAAGAACAACACGCACACACTATTGAGTAACACTAAGAAATTAGGACTGGAAGTAAATATCAATAAAACTAAATATATGGTCACACGTAGAAATTCATTATATAATGGAAATGGACAGCTAATGACAAATGAGGGAAATTTTGAGGAAGTGGCTGAATTCAAATACCTAGGAACAATGATCACAAATAGGAATGAGATGCACAAAGAAATTAAACATAGGCTCAATTCTGGAAATGCGTGCTATTATGCATTGCAGAGACTCTTGATGTCCCAACTCCTTTCAAAAAACGTTAAACTGAAAATATTTAAAACTATTATTCTACCACTTATATTATATGGATGCAAAACATGGACTCTTACTTTAAGGGAGGAAAGGAGATTACAAGTATTTTAGAATAAAGTACTTAGGAAAATTTTTGGACCAAAGATAAACGAAGACAGGTGAATGGAGAAGACTACTTAACAATGAACTACATAGTCTTTATAGGAAGCCGGGTATAATAAGAACAGTTAAGTCTCGTAGACTGCGATGGGCAGGACATATTGCACGTATGGGGAATGAAAGACTTGCATGGAATCTTCTTGTAGGAAAGCCAGAGGGAAAACGCCCAGTTGGTAGACCAAGAATGAGGTGGGAGAATAACATTAACTATGATTTGAGAGAAGTAGATTATACAGGGAATGATTGGAAAGCATTAGCTCAGGATAGGGATGTATGGAGAGCTTATGTCCGTGCGGCCATGAACCTACGGGTTCGATAGTGCCAGTGAGTAAGTAAGTAAGTAAGTAAGTAAGTGATCCATTTGTAAATAACTCTGTAATGTACATTTTTTAGTGTAATAAAGTCCTTTTACCATTACTACTACATTTAAAGTCCCACTACTATTTTCTAGTATATTTAAAGATCTCCCATTATTATTACTACTATATATTTTATATGTATGTATGTGGGAAACCAGATATAATAACATTAAGTCTCTTAAACTGCAATGGGCAAAACATGTGGCATGGATGCTGAATGGTGCATGGAAACATCTTGTACGAAAACTAAAGGAAAAAGCGCTATAGGTATGCAAAAATGGGATGAGGGAAAAAAAAATTATCAATGATTTGAGGGAGGTGTATTATCAGGAAATGATTGGAATATATTAGCTCAGGATAGGGATGTATGGAGAACACAATCTCCGCGTGGCGATGAATCTCCGAGTTCGATATTTTCAGTGAATTGTTAATTCTATATACAATGTCATACCAGACCAATGTTGCGCTTTAGCCTGTTCTTTGTTAGGAGTTACTAGACCACGCTAATTTAGTTATGCGTATTTGTTCACAGATGTCATGGATGGTAAGCAGTGAACATACAGAACCAATGAGAATTTAGCAAGCAGCTAAGATATTACTAGGGTGATAAGGTCGGTAAATTTTTCTTGGAGGTCTTTTTATGCAGGCTTAAGGATATTTTACGAGTCTGAAAATCTCTAGACTAGGACCCTCTCCTAAAGTCCCACTCGAGGTTGTTTCATCTTAAAAAAATCAATTGACCCCGACCAGGCAATTAATTAATTAGTTTGGTATAAATCCAAAAGTATGAGACAACTAGTTGTCATGTTCTTCTCAATTTTATTTAACGAAGACATTTTCAGTTTTGTAACTAACCAACTCAGTTCCAATGGAACTAAACAACTCACAAAATTTTTACAAATATTAGGCTTAATAAACAATATTTTAAAACCACATCTCGTACAAAAACATTCAAGACTCAAATCACATAAACTCTCACTCTCCCGACTCTCCTGTATGGAAGTGAAATCTGGGTCTAAAAAAAAAACTCATCAGATTAAAAGCTGCAGAAATAAGATTCATGCGCCGAACTGCTTGACCATCAGAGGAATATTGGTATTGTAAAGGGACTCCACATGCAACCTTTAGAAGAAAATATATGCACCTACAGAGACAGAGGTATCCCGTATGTTATAAACTAGGACCCTTAATGCAGTTCTTCGGTATAGCCCACGAAGACTACGACCTGGACGTGCTCAAAAACTACTTTAAAGCGCTTCTAGTTGACCGAAACAGGTCAACATTAGCCTCTGCTCATGAATGGTGCATATGATGATGATGAGATGAACTAACCAACTCATACTTACGAGTAAAACTGGTTCATTACAGATAACTGTCCCTTACATATTTCTAATATACTGTCCCTTACATATTTCTAATATAGATCCGCTGAATATTTCTGTAGCAATTCATTATGAATACAATATCTCTTCTGAAGCAGATGTTGCGTGTGAAAACAGCTGTCTGCTTCGCAAAGAATATAAACGTCCTTCATAAAAACAGATATATTTAGTAACTTAAATAAAAACCTTTACAAAAGTATAAATGACCTCTAAATTAAACTTGTAATAATCATGTAATACAAGTAGAACATCAAGATTATCTAATTAATTGTTTGACTTTAATAATATTGTTAGTCTCGCATTTAACGACGCTCATTTAACACCTAAGGTCATTATCGTCGCAATTAAAATTTGGGCGCGAAAGAGCCAACACATTTTCCTCAGAGACTACTTTCTTCAGGTTTGAAGTTAATTTCTTCTTCATGTGTCCTTATGTCTCTCATTGAGAATTAAGTGCCCCCTATCGGGAAGTATCTTAACCATGCTAATTTAACTTCTTTCCCTACAGATGTGAGTGAGTTGCAAGTGGGCAGCATTCCGACTCAATGAGACATCTAATAGACAAATGCGATATTACTCGGATGGATGACAGAGGCTTTTTATTCAGGTTTACGATTCTTTTAAGAGCGTGAACATTTTCGGACTTAAGACCCGCGGATTAAGGTCCTCCTGGTGGACTTATCCCTTGGATTTTTATACCATAAAAAATCCATCGATCCCGGCCGGGTTTGAACTCACAATCCTCGAGACTACAGGCAAGGAACATAACGACTAGACCATCGCGGCCGAGTTGAGGTTCTTTTACGTTGTGAAAAAAATAAACAGTATTTGTTTAAAAATGTTATTCGAATCTATAGACGCTTTTAATATTCCAAGGTCAAATAGCGCCTATTTATTATTTTTATTATAGATATTGTGAAATGTGGGAGCACTCCGCAGAGTAGTTGAGCTAGGCAATAAGGCACAAATAAGAAAGTCGTGGGTTCGTGTTCCGGTGAGGTCAGAATTTTTAAATTTATACTATTGTCCTCAGATCGAATCATCCTCTAATAGAAATGAATACCAGATTATGTTTTGGGGCTAAATGTGGCCGTCACGCACGTAATATTCGTTATCTGTAAGTCATTAATGTAGGCTATATTATTTATAAGGGATATACGTATATTTTTTCTTTTTTTTTCGAATGCCCCAGGTTTGTCTTTCGACATTCCTGGTTTCTCTCCTGGCATGGCGTACTTGTAACCCACTTCTGAGGTTGGGGCGCCTGGAAGGCGGGGTTACGTTGCCCCGATGATATGATGGGTGATGATGATGATAATGGTGCACCAGGAGAGTCCCTAATCCTAAGCATAAGATAAGATGAATATGAATGATGATGATGATTGCGATGGCCATATGATTTCGGGGACCGTTTTGGGCCTTAAAGTTTTCCTGACATTTGTCTTACAGGTGAGGAAAAACCCCGATAAAAACCTCACCCAGAAAAACTGTCCCGACCGGGGATCGAACCCGGGCCCGCTGCGTGACAAGGCAGCACGCTACCCCGAGACCACAGCGGTGGTATATTTATTGTTATATTTATAAGTTACTAGCTAATACCGGGCGTGCGCTGCTACGCCTAAATAAATGAAAATCAATACGCTTTTAATTTAGTTTAATAAGTAAAAGAAAAAAGAATTATAAATTTGTATTCTTTAGATTCCCGTGCTGAATACCCGGCGTTCTCGAGAATCTACGTATCCCGATCTTCCTGACATAAATGAGCTGAAATACGAAAATTAATGTGTTTCGTGTTTAGTTAAATAAGTAAAACAAAAAAATTATATTATAATTATTTTTAGATACCCCGTGCTATTTACCCGGCGTTGTACGGGAATCCACTCATCCCGATCTTTTTGCATAAATGAGCTAAAATACAAAATGTAATGTACTTCTTATGATTAGTTGAATAAGTAAAATGAAAAATAATTATAAATGTATATTGTAATTATCTTAAGATTGCCCGTGCTGAATACCCGGTGTTGCCCAGAAATCTACTTATCTCGATCTTCTTGGCATAAATGAGCTAAAAGACAAAAATTGTTGTTGTGTGTTATCCGTAAAAGAATACCCGCCATGTACTGCTATGCTTGCACAGGAATCTACGTACTTCTTTCGATCTTCTTGGCATCAATGAAAGACAAAAATGGTTATTGTGAGTTATCCGTAACAGATAGACATATGCTGTTAAAAGGTCTTTTTGTAGAGCATTTTGAGATAATTAATTCTGTGTATTTGTTATAGTTTAGACAGCGTAAGCCATTTAAGCCTCCAATGAATTAGTTTTCACGTTTTTCACTACAAAGGACGATTTTAAGGGTGTAGGAGTTGAGTATCACAACTCTCTTATATCCTATGTTCATCCCCGAAATTTCCTGAACATTTTGCAGAAAGCTCCATCACAATCGGATCAACGGATTGGCCGCGCATAAAGTGCAAACAAACATTCGTTTTTATATATTGGATGTGCAATATTTCAATATGTAAATTATGCTAAATGATGTTTCTTGAGATATCTGTCGTATTAACAATCACAATATTTGTTACACCCATAAAATATTGCCAACTTAAATCATGATTCTTAAACACTGTATGAGCAAAGAAGGAATAGAAAAATTGACTAATAGTTTTCGTTGCCCTCTGTTGATGAAGCACAGAATGTTTTAACAAACAGCCAAATAAAGGGTCTTCATTTTAAGACGTAACCCTAGCGCCTGGCAACCGCTCGTCGCACGAATCTCGTAGGGTAATCTCACCAAATAAATCTAAATAGCTGTGAAAATGATTAGAGATTGCAGTGGAATAAAGTCGATTTTTGTGCTGTTTATTCCTTACCTTATGACAAAACATTTTAAAAATTATCTCCTTCATCTTCAATACAACGTTCAAACCGGCGAAGAAGATTTCGAAACACGCTATCCAATACCTGCTTGAAATGTTGCAGTTATAGTACGAATATTTTATTTAAGTTCCTCTAATGTTCTAGGATTTGAAATAGTGGATTTATTTGGGACAGTTGTGTTAGAGAATTGAGAGCAAAATTTACGATGACAACTTTTGTAAGATTTCTTCTTTGCGTTTGTCAAAAGTAAAAATACCCTCTGTTCACTGATATTCACCATGTTTATCTGCAACACAAATACACAAGTTGGTTTAAAAAACCTTCGAAAAACAAGTCTGTACCAAGCGCGACAGGCCTAAAAGGCCCTTGGCTGACCATCCAGCTGCCGGTTTCACATCCACATGTGTTAATCACAGAGGTAGACGATCATCTAGCCAGTGTAGGGGTGACATGTGGTCAGCATGACAGGTCTAGCAGCCGTTATAGCTGGTTTTCGCAACCTGGAGTCGCTACTTATTGTAGCTACCCAAAAACCTCACGATGCTGGGTGGACACCGGTTCCGTTACTGGTCGAAATTCCATGAGAAAAATTTCTTCCCCCATGGAGACTCGAACGAGCGCAAGTCCCGTAGCTCTGCGACATGTCTTCTTGCCCTAACCACTCGTTACAAAGTAACACTAATATATAGGCGTAGAAAGGATGTGAATTGTAACAGGTATATTCAAAATGGTCCCGCGCCGTAGCCGAGCGGTTAAGGTAGGAAGCCTTGAAGCAGAGCTACGGGACTTGCGCTGGTTCGAGTCTTCATGGGGGAAGAAATTTTCTCATGGTATTTCGGCCAGTGTGGGACCGGTGCCCACCCAGCATCGTGAGGCAATTGGGTAGCTACAATAAGTAGCAGCTCCAGGTTGAAGAACCAGCTATAACGGCTGGGGGACTCGACATGCTAACCACATGTCACCCCTACACTGGCTGTTGATCATCTACCTCTGTGATTGACACATGTGGATGTGAAGGGCCAGCAGTCGGCTGGTAAAAGGGCAACCGCTGAAAAGTGGAAAGACCCTCAATCGGAATGTTCAAAATGTATTTGGTTATTGGCTTGGACCACACATTAAGCTGTTATATAGTGACTAACTGTAACTCATGTACTTAAACCTAGCGAAGCGAAATTAATGCTTATTATGAAATATGTACTCATAAAAAAATGTAATTCTGACTGACGGGTAGAAGATGGTGAGATTTGCTAAACGTTAACTTTCAAACCTAGCGAAGTGATATTAATAGCCTCAGAGAAATATGCGAAAAGGTGTATCAACCTTAAGCGTCTCTAGAGATATTTACCCCCAAAAGAGAGTGGATACTTAAACATTTTCAGAAAGTCCTTCATGTTCAAAGTCACGCCCTTACAAATTAGTAGGCCTATACCCTGTCGCATATGTAAAAAAATCTAAAATAGAGGTGTATAAAAACTGTTATTTTAACCAATAGAAATGTTGTAATGATGTAATAAGTTAAAGGGTATATTTAACCAAATTCACAACTTCCTTGCGAAATAATTACACTAATAGAATAAATGCGCACAAGTTGCGCAGAAAATATAAGTTACATAAGTTTTTTCATTAATCTGATTCACAGAGTTTGTTATTTGCAGAATTCTACTTGGGTATCCCTCGTTTTTTGCAATTGGTTACATGGTAACGGTCGCATGGCTTCTCGCACAGTTCACATACACAGCTGTTCCCGGGATCGTGAAAACACTTGGTCTTGCATATTTTGTGGTGGTATCCCACAGAGTACCAGAGAAGAAAGTGGACAAGTTTCGCGTACATGCCAAAAGCGGTGCTAGTGTAGAACAACCAACGACATCTAATTTTTTTTAGATTTTTTCTGGTACTAAATATGAAATTCAGCACCGTCTGGTGATAAAATTATGAATTATAATTATATAACGTCATCTGGTGAATAATCATGGAATTGAACATTTATAGGAATAAATAACATATTAATTAATCTGAAATTATGGAATTATTTGTACCCAGCCTCACAGACCTAATTTAATTTTAACAGAAGGGAAGAATGGAAATAAATTAAACATGTTAATTTATTTTCGTTTATTAAAATTTTAAAACGTGCATTATGAGCTCTTTTAATAAATATTTACAATTGACCTAACCCCTTATTCTCACATAAAATATTTATTAAAGAACCTTTGCCATATCATACATCTGAAATCCATTATAAAGTCACATTTTTTAAATGTTTATTAGGATTGGGTCCACCGTTGTGGTCTCGTGGTAGCGTGCTGCTTTGTTACGCAGCGGGCCCGGCTTCGATCCCCGGTCGGAGCAGTTTTTCTGGGTGAGGTTTTTATCGGGGTTTTTCCTCACCTGTAAGACAAATGTCAGGAAAACTTTAAGACCCAAACGGTCCCCGAAATCATATGGCCATCATCATCGTCATCCTTCACCGGTGTGGAAAGCAACGGGAAGCTACCACACCTACAATTCCCTAGTAAAGCTACAAGCATAGCATGAAAATGCTATGATTGCAGTGAAGGGCCTGCCTTCGGGCACAATTACTATGGATGGATTAGAAATGGCTGTACACTAACATCACTCTTCCTAACCTAACAAATCTTAGAATTTTATCACTTCTAGTAGGTTTATCTTTGTTAATAGATTCACATTAAAAACGTAAACAAGCTTGAATTTACTTACAAATTAGAGTAAAATAAAATCTAAATAATGAATTTAACTTTCGATAGTATATGATTTTTACAGTACCGTCAACATAGAACGAAAGATAGCAGTTAAAAATTTTAATTTAAAAAATGGCTAATTTCCCATAATCCCGAGTGAACACGCCGTGTGCCTTGCATTTGTTTTATTTAGTTACATATTCTGTTACTACGAAACAGCGCTACTATTGTAGTTTGCTCATTGTAGTTCATCGTAAACGACCGAAATTTTTTAGATGTCACTGTACTCAGTTTTTCCTCTATTCGAAGTTTTTCTATGGTGGTATCCATGTACTGCTATTGAGTTCACCAGGTGTCGGAGTTTTTTATTGGTGTTGGTCCAGGATCTGTTTGTCATGGCTTCTGTTGTATAAAAGTCCAACCATATCTCTTGTCTTTTCTTCTCCCTTTCCTGAAGTAGTTTATTTGAGCTATCTGTGGATGGTAGCCCCATACGCAGTTCTTCTGTTAAGAAGGATTCCTTGGCGAGTTCATATGCTAGCCTCGACTTTGTGTGTTTTGAGACACCTAGGGCGGCTTTCAAGAATCGTGATTTGACTGCTTCCAAAGTTATTAGATCTCTTAGACTCAGCTTCTCCCAAATGAGGCATATTCCACAGTGGATACTATTTTTGCGTTGAACAAGGCCAAGACCGTTAATTATAAAAGGCAGTGTACTTTTAGTGTCAAAAACCGAGTGGGCTAGTTGCTCATACTACGAGTGCATACAGAGGAGCAAGTCGCTCCTAGAAAATAAGAAGATGCAGCGAAATAAGGGGAGCTATCATTCCAAAGTGATTTTATTTGCATCTGAACCTGTGATCCGAGGTAAAAAAAGTATTTAAACTAAAAAGGAAGTTGTCAAGGTCTACAGTAAGGCCTACGATTAAATTAAGGATATCGACAAGAATAGCTAAGTGTACTGTGTTGTCTGTGAGTAATATATTAATTCTTAGATAACTTGACAAATAATTTCTACGGATCACCTAAATTCCTTTACTCACTGTTTCTGATACTCACGCCGGCAGAATCCAAGAAATAATCTAAAACACGCCCAGAAGAGACCCTCATGCCTACTAAAGCCATATGCAGAATGAAACTTAATTTGCGTCCGCCCGCCCATCAGTTAACTGACCGGGAAACGCTTGGCCATGCCGGCTGGTTGCCAGCGTTTAGGGTTGCGACTTATACTGAAGGCACTGTATTTGGTTGTCAATTTGACAAAAGCCAAGCCTTCTTTTTGGACTAATGTTGATGAAACCGGCTATAGGCCTAATTCTTGTAAATTAAAATTTAAGTACTTTTTTGTGATATTGGGATTTTGTGCTTGCTTCGAGAAGATGAATCTAAATAGCTCGGTGGTGGAGTGAAGCGCGTAAATCTGGAGATCCTGAGTCAGATACAGATTTTCCTCTATTATTATTTTAACCATGGCCTATGGAAATATTAATTTCTAATAGGCATATAGTTTGTCAGATTGAGTATATTAATAACATTTTGAAAGAAAATCATTATTTTCCACCTCTGTGGTATCCGCGTAGCGTCACTACCTCGTCGCAGCTAGGACAGATTCGATCCCGATTGGGACAAGTTTCCTGGGTGATGTTTGTTTTCTAATTTTTCCTCACCCGTACGACAAATGTCAGAAAACGTTATGGTCCCTCGAACATCATCTGGCCATCATAATCATCATCATATTCGCCATAATTAGTATGAATGTGTGTGAATGGCTTGTTACGTCTTAATGTTGTGTGTCTTGGAGGAGGCCCTGACATTGATCTGATAACTCATTCGGGGAAGCCCTCCATTTCCTTGTGTGGTCAAAAAAAATGTGTGTGATCAATAGTTTAAAAATCTCTCTCCCGACAGGTCGTGCCGTAGTAAGACCCGGATGACGTTTGGAATGTAAAAATTATGTGTAAGGTCAGAAGTTAAACTTGGTTAATGGAATGGCAAAAAAACAATTGATTATTTTTGTGTAAATTAGCAGTTACGTCAGGTCTTAATGAAAACATGTAGCAGATGTTATTTGCTGTTTATGTGAGACCTGGAATAATATTCTTTACATTATCCTGCTAGACTCAATTGTTACTACACACGCATGTCAACCAAGTTTTACTATATAAACAACCTTACACATCACTAAATCTACTGCAGTTACATCACACAGGTGCGTAAATACTGTACTATTAATTTTATTTCAAACTGTCTCAACTAAACACTATGATTTAAAAAAAAAACTGGAAAATGTATATATATATATATACAGAGCTGCCAATTCAGCCGCTTCGTGGCTATATTTCTTTTTATTTTATTTATTTAGCCTGGTGGAGTTAAGGCCATTTGACCTTCTTTTCCACTAACCAGGATAATCATTTGATACATTAAAATATAGCAATCTCAATTAACTCTAATACTAAATACTAAATGAAAATTGGATTATTAAGATAATATCTATAAGATTAAGATCGGCAATACAATAATATTAATCTTCTTCTTCTTCTTCTTCACTTCCTTGTTTAGGCAAGAGTTGCCTGTTCCGTCTTCACTAATAGATCTAAGACCATCTCTTCTGAGGACGTCCGACATCTCTTCTTCCTCTTGGAAAATAGTGGAAGATTTTATATGCTAATCTACTTTTCTCCATTCTTTCTACATGTTCTTTCCACTGTATCTTGTTATTAAATATATTTTCTTTTATGGAGTAGATCTGCAGTTCTTCACGGATATCCTCGTTTCTTATCTGGTCCATCCTAGTGCAGCCTTTTACTCTTCTTAAAAATTTCACGCCGTAGCGTAGTGGTTAAGGCACTGAGCTACAAGCTGGAGGGTCAAGGGTTCAAGTCCCGTTGGGGTCAGGATTTTTAAACTGACCCAAACCCTCTGGCGGCACTATGGGGTCTACTCAGCCTCTAACGGAAATGAGTACCAGACGCTTGTTCTGGGGGAAAGGCGGCCGTCACGCAGGGCTGACAACCCGGCTGACATAAAGTGCCGATTGTCTAGAAAATGTGGGAGCCTTAACCTCCTACTACCCCAAGCGCCTCCTGAGGCCTGTTGTGGGATCACTTTACAAGTCCCGCGCCGTAGCCGAGCGGTTAAGGTAGGAACCCTTGGCGCAGAGCTACGGGACTTGCGCTGGTTCGAGTCTCCATGGGGAAGACATTTTCTCATGGTGTTTCGGCCAGTATGGGACCGGTGCCCACCCAGCATCGTGAGGCAATTGGGTAGCTACAATAAGTAGCGGCTCCAGGTTGAGGAACCAGCTATAACGGCTGGGGGACTCGACATGCTAACCACATGTCACCCCTACATTGGCTGTTGATCATCTACCTCTGTGATTGACACATGTGGATGTGAAGGGTCAGCAGCCGGCTGGTAAAAGGGCAACCGCTGAAAAGTGGAAAGACCCTCAATCGGAAAAATTTCATCTCGGCTGCTTGGATTTTACTTTCTTGTTTGGTAGTGGTAATCCAAGATTCACTCCCATACAAAAGGACAGGGACAGCCATTGTTTTATAAATGGGCTTTATTATTCAATGTTCTATTTATTGTACCACAAATAGCTTTAAACTGATGTGTTTTGTGTTCAATATCTTTATCATGCCCATAGCTGATGTCACATCCTAAATATTTAAAGTGGGATACTTGTTCAATAATTTCGTCTGTAATTATTATTTTCGCACGCAGAGTATTTCTTCCACAAAATGCCATAACTTTTTTTTACTTATTGAAATTTTAAAATTACAATCGCTACTTATTGCATTTAGTTTGTAAGCAGTCAATTGTAACATATCTTCATCATGGTGTAGTAAGACTAAATCATCGGCGAAAAGTAAGTTATTAATACTTGAGTCATTGTTCAATCTAAGGACTTTGTACATTATAATTTTCCACAATAATATTAATGATAATTAAAATTAAGAGTAAAACTAATAATAAAATGTGTACAAGCAGGATAAATTAAATTGTCTGTCCCTATGGTAAATAAAAAATAAATACAAAATATATAGAGTACTAATTTGGTATATACACTATATAAAATACATATACACTATATCAAATATATACACATCATATAAAAGAAAGATTATAAAAATTAAACCCCTGATGTGGAGAACTCTCTACTCCGGCATTTTGGGAAGTACGTAGCCTACCCAAGGGACGAGTGAAAACTTGTCGCTATTTCACAGGGATTTGAGGGTTCGGAACTCACAGTCTAAAACATAAGAATTGCTCCATAAAGAAAGGGCATCAGTGACATTTTTAAAAATTGAGTTACCTTGAATTTCCCGTCTTCAATGTTCATCACATCGTTTTAGAGACAGGGAATAAGTCCAACCTTTCAATGATTGTGATCGGATTCTTAAGAATGTTGATGATCTGAAGAAACTGATCGTGTATATACCTGATGAGTACCAGGCGTATTTCGCAAAGCTGTCTTGTTCGCCTATTGTGATAGGAGGAGAACAAAATGATGTCTATTAGAGGTGCACACAAAAGTTGTCTCGAGTATCTATGCTTTGTCTTGAAACTATGCATCTTCCGAGATAAGTTCCAGTTGTAATGTAAACAAAGCAGACTGGATTTCATTGGTCGAATAACGATTTTACCTTTAAGTGTGTAAAATAATGTAGTTCCATCTCAAACGCTCGAAGTAGAGGAATAAAATAAAATAAAAATATGTACCGGTATTATCTGATAAATGTCTATCTACAAGTTATTTAGGAGAATTTAAAAATATGTACAATTTTAATATATTAAATAAGCACTTACGCAAGCTCAATGCAGAATACGTTGGAATTTCATTTGTTTAAATTGCCATTTCTATATAATTATAAGGCATTGGAAAGGAAAGAATTTGAAAACCGGAGAGAAACAAATTATTTTGAATGTTTTCAAACAGTTTGGTGAAAAAATCATACATTAGTCATTGAGGATGTGGTAAAAAATAACTTCAGAATTTACAGGTGAGTCAGCATGGAACATAAATTCTACTAGTAATGAAATTATAAATAAATTATAACTATCGACATTATGGAAATGTGTAAACGTCTACGTATATAGGCCCATAGATTCAATACTAACAAAATTCATATCTAATTCCGTTGAGGTGAATAGTCATAAGATAAAAGTTAAAAATTAAAATGTACCTTTTGGTAGGTGCCGTCGTCCTCAACTTGTTAAAATGGTGTATATAAAATTAACTGGAGCGCTTTCGGAAGTTAACTTCCATCCTCGGCAGGTTGAGCTTCTGCTACTCGTTGTTGTTTCACCAAATGAACACAATACTCTCACAATAATCCACAGGGAAAACATTCCAGCTAGGATAAATATATTGGAAGACCTCGAAATTCTAAAGGAAATAAGAACACTTCACTTCTTAATGAGAACGCACCCCAGTGAAACCCATTATACGAGATCGTCGCAAACAAGTCAGTTGCTGCTACAAACAGTTGGAGTATACATCACCGTACACAACAACAACGAGTAGCAGAAGCTCAACCTGCCGAGGATGGAAGTTGACTTCCGAAAGCGCTCCAGTTAATTTTATATACATCATTTTAACAAGTTGAGGACGATGGCATCTGCCAAAAGGTAGATTTTAATTTTTAACTTTTATCGTTGGCCCATAGATAATATTTGTCATAAATAAATAGGAATTGGAAGTTCCTAATTATTTGCACCAGTCTTACCTTGTATTCAATTTTACTTTCTGTAAAATACGATGTGACCTAAGAACAATGCTTCTATCGATGACAGTTACGTACACAATTCAGTCATGTGGTGAGTAACAGTAGCACCACGGTTCCCCAAATGGATGGTGACGGCGAAGTAATACCTTATTCAAGTCTGTTTACAGTACAACTGGAAGTTAGCTTGGAATTGGTATAGGAAATAAGATATAATACTAAATGAACAATATTGTAACATTTTTCTGTGAACAAATAAAGGCTGTATAGAAACTCTGAATGGTTAGAATCAATATTAAATAAAACTACTCAATTGTAAACTTGTTTTATAAAGAAAAGTCATCAGTTTAAGAAATTTAAAAAAATCAGTAAATTGAAATATTGATGTTAAATTCATTAACCATATTTAGAGGAATCTTAATGGATGTTCTGTATTTTGTTACATGTTAATATTATAATAGAACTCCAGATTGTTTCTCTTTATTTCCTAGTACTTAGCTAAAGTGGACTGAAGCCCTTTCTTCATGAACCAATTCATAAGCGGCCTGGGACTATAGCTCTTGATGAGTGGAACTTTGTAATTCGTCAACCTCGGTTACTCACCGAGGAGATGAGTCTTAACTCATCATTTTCATCTCTCAGCAATTAAATTATCTACCGAAGCCTTCAACGGAGGCCAAACTAGTTACAAGGATCACACACCAGCAGTATTCCGCTGCATTGCAACATGACCAAAGTTCCCTTTACTGTACCTACCAAGGAAATCCTCTGGCTTTAAAGGAAATCATGGAATATTTCGTCGTAAGATCACAGTCTGTTTCTTATTGAAGGTGTAGCGGCCCGACGCTCGGCTCAACACCTACATCTTTAAAATTGCGCATTGTGTAAACCCCTGTTTTAGATATTAACTGTTATACTTTCGAGCTATACATTTCGTATACTGGAATGGTTATTCACATAGTGGTGTGTTTCATGCGCTTCGCGCGCGAAACTCTGCCCTGAGTTAGCTTTTTTGGCCATGGTGATCTCCTTGTATACTTTGGGACAAGTATTAAGATATTTTCTTCCAAGCTGTCGTAAGTCTCTCTAACGAAGCCGCCCCTAATGGAGAGATCATTGAGGAAAGGTATCATACCTACAAACCCTCATTAGTGCCAGCACTGAAATTTTATGAGGTTCTCAGCGTTTCTCATTTTTAAGTATATTGTAGCACTTGCATAGAGTTCGTCTTCACGTATTTACGTAATAAATAATCGCACACAGATGTGTAATATTTTCACAATCACTTTATTTACGTCTACAAATTACTAGTAATAAATGAATCACAATTAGCAGTAACAATCATTCTCCATTCAATGTTTATCTCACACAATTATTTCACATTCTCTGATGAGTACACGCACTACAATTTGTCCTCTCTTTGTTGCTAATCCATAACTGACTGGCCTCATGCATTCGGCACAGATACGAGTATATAGGGCAGGGCAGGGAAACTCTAGGCCCAAGACACTTCCACATGGAAACCTCTCGCCATGGATATTTCCCGAAAGGGAAAGGAGATGTTCGTACAGATCCCTGGAATGAGGGCCTAGATATTTGGATGATCTGCGCGGGCCTTTCGACTCGTGAATGAGCTATTCGAAAACTTATTTCGCTAACGCGACACCATTATTCTCGCCTTTGCCCGCGTAATTTGAAGGATGTCATTATGACGTGTCACAATATTTTCTAAGTTTCTGTCACTCTTTGTTTGTTTACTGGTAAAGACGACAAATATCTCAACTTTTTTCGCCACGTTCTTAGGAGGGTGTGAACTGGGTTTAGGTAATGAAAAAGGGAGCGCTTGAAAGAAGATATGTTAAGTCTAATGTTTCACTAATAAAGCTAAACACATGCTTAACTTTATGGGTGGATCTGAGCCCCCTGATGGCTATACCACAGATATAACGCGGCTCTTCGAGAGAGGTTACATCGAGGTTACACTGTATTATTGAAACTAATAACAAGATGTGTTTTAGGAAATGGATGTGACGGGGAATTCGTGTGGTTGTAGCTTCGTGGATACGAGTTTCCTCCCCCAGATATGTGGATCTGGGTTTCTGATGTTCATGGGGCTGGTGGAGCACCTTCTGAAGGACCAGTGCAGTATATCAGATCCCTGTAGGCGAGAGGGACTTGACTACATACCAACATACAGTCACTATGACTTCATAGTTGTAGGAGCAGGGGTAGCAGGTCCTGTGGTCGCTTCCAGACTCAGCGAAATCTCATCATGGAATGTTTTGCTTATAGAAGCAGGTTAGCAATATGGTGGTGTTCCTATTTAATATACATTTTTATTCTTCTTCGAAGAATGAGTGTAAAATATATATTTTTAGCAAATTCCGAAGGAATGTAGCTACTGTGTTCTCATGAAATCATTTTCAAATATCTCGACTATACTTCATCGATCCTCTTTATTAGGCGTATATATATATATATATATATATATATATATATATATATATATATATATATGTGTGTGTGTGTGTGTGTGTGTGTGTGTGTGTGTGTTACCCTATCGAAGTTCATGGCTGCGCGGACATAATTTATCTTGAACTAAAGTTTTCCGATAATCCCTTATACAATTTACCTTCCTCAAACCATTGATTATTCTCCAACGTTGTTCTTGGTCTACCTACCGACGCTTTTGCTATAGGGAAGTTCCTAGCCCTTCTTTCATTCCCCATTCGTGCCACATGTCCTGCCACGAGACTTAACTGTTCTTTTTGGGCCTACATTTAGTTTCGCATATAGATCATTAAGCTCATTGTTATTAGTGCTCTCTATTCACCTGTATTTTCATCTCTCTTAGTCCAAACATTTTCCTAAAACTTTATTTTCAAAGTATCTTTATCTTGTCGTGGTGGAGTGACTTGCGTGCTTAAATAACCTCGAGAGCTATATCGGCGGTAGCATTGTTGCCAAAAGAGTAACTCATGCCGACTTCATGTCGGACAGGTCAAAGGCAGTAACCAGACAAAAAAAGTACCTTGGTTGAAAGATGAGTTCCACTGGGATAAAATTTTTCGGAGGTAGAATATTCCTCCATTCGGAACTCCGGCAAGGATATATGGACTACGGGACGCGGAAGGATTGAGAAACATACTAAGCGTAGTACCGGAAGACACCCTAAATATATGTGACATTCTCGTCCTACCAGAACCATTCACTGCCAGTCATAGAGAAGCACGAGTAACCAGGACTTACGCCACACACGCACTAGGAACACAAAAATCAGAAGGCAAGCCATCGCGAGTAATATCGTGCTACATCAACCCTAAATTAGACTAAAAATTGTTCGAATTTACAGATAGGAATATAGCAGTCGAAAACCGCCACTTATAATGGTCGAATTTAGCTATTTTATTTTGACAGTTCAGTACTTCATTTGTTTTATTTCAGTGCCATATATCCAGTTTCATTACGAACAATATTGAAAGTACAATTTTGAAATTTAAAATTTTCGGTTCAGGTAATGGACTGATTTGGTTAATGAACTCTACCTCACTCTTTTAAACGAATTCCGAAGGAATTAAGTTATTGAGGTTGTTCTCATGAAAATATATTTAAAAAAATACAGACCGTGTTCCATCCTATTAGTAGACACCAAAAATGATCATGACCAAAATAAACATTATATATATATATATATATATGCGTGTGTGTTTGTATGTGTGTGAAGAATATGTCAAGAATCAGCTCCTTTGACCGCCTGACCAACTAAAGAATCTTCCCCTTCATTTGTCTCATGTATCGGTTCCATGGGTCGAATTTTGGAAAATAACCTTAATGTAACTCGGTCATTCCATGTTTTCTCTCCCATAATTTTCATCCATTCAATTTTATTTTCAGAATTTCTCATAAATTGTTCTTCCCATCTATATCTCTCCAGACCTATTTGTTTATTCCCTCCTAAACCAAATTCCAGTGCTTGTCTTGTCATCCCACCATCATTCATATTTTTAACCTTTAATGTAGTCATACCATCTTATTCTACTATTCTATATTTGAACTTAGATTTTTTGTCTAACTTCAAAATTTATCTTACTTTAGTGTTCTGTATTCTATCTCGTAGGTTTCTCCAAGTATGCGTCTTAAAAACTTCATCTGTGTACCATGCTAACATCAGAAGAGTAACCACTGTTCATTTTCAGGTCCTCATGAGCCCACTATCACTTCTGTGCCAGCCTTCGCAATGACAGCTAGGGGAACTGTTCTGGACTGGAATTACCAGACAGAAAACACTACCTTAGCTTGTCTCTCTACTGGAGGTCGCTGCAAGTGGAGTAGAGGTAAAATGGTAGCCGGATCTTCCGGTAAGTTATATCAGAAATGCTTTTTATTTACGCTATAATATCTAAGCTAAATTCTCGTATATCATCTTTTGTTGTATCCACTAAGCTGTGCATTTTTATTGTATTTGCCACATGTTTTTGTAAAGACATTTACTGACTTTAATTTCGATAATATAAAGAAATTGCGTAAAAAATGATATGCACAATCTACTCTGCTGTTCTGTTTTGTAGAAAAGAATAGCATGAAATCTTCAGAGGATGGAGCAAGTGTATAACTCTTCTTCTCTTCTTCATTCGTACAAGTAATAGGCATATGATCTCACTGATGCATTTTGTGACCATCGCTTCCACGGACGGCCCAGAAATCTGTTCCCTGTTAGACAATACAGAAGCATGACTTTGGGAATTCTATCTGAACTCATTCGTTGCAAATTATTCATCCAGTTGTTTTGGTATTCACATATGCACTTAACGATTGGTTCTAACGTAGTTCCTTCAAAAGACAACTTCTTTGTGTTTGTAAATTCCACTTGGTGTTCCCTGCTGTATATCTCATGAATCTCATTTCACTAGAAGTTATTCTGCTCTCCTCTCCATTCCTCAAATCCATGCTCACTGCCATAGCAAAGTGCAGGTCCTGCTAAGGGTTTTGTATAACCGTACTCTCGTATCTCTCTGGACTATTGAAGATTTCATTACTGAATTTATTATTCCCATGGTTTTATTGAAATTAATAATTTTATTTGATATGTCTACTTCAACCAAATATGTTAATGTTTACCAAGGTAGGTAAATCAATTTACTTTTCCAGTATTTTTGAATCTATACACATTTTGCTACTTACTGGTTATTTTCCATGGAAATCCATTACAACTCAATGGAATTAATCAGCTGTTTGTATATGTTGTTGATGTAGAAACTCCATCCGTCTCCCCACTCGGGACGTGTGTGTTATACAGATATAGATATCCCAGGGAAAGAAAGTCCCAAGATTGAATGCGGGTGAGCACGAGACTGTAAGGCGAGTCTACGTTGTATTGAACACTCCGAAAACATAGTTTGGTAATTTAACATTTAATACTAATCGCTTTTTAATTATTATCAGATTAATACAATAAATATATCTAGTAGGCTTGTTTTATAGGAACAGTTAAATTTCGTAGATGCGATATAAGGATATGTGGAACGAATGGACAATGAAAGACGTGTGTGGAAGCTTCTTGTAGGAAAACCAGAGGGAAAACGCCCAGTTCGTAGACAATGAATGAGGTGGGAGAATAACATTAACCATGATTTGAGGGAAGTAGATTATATAGGGAATGATTAGGAAACATTAGCTCAGGATAGGGGTGTATAGAGAGCTTATGTCCGCGCGACCATTAACCTACGGGTTCGATAGTGCCAGTAAGTTAGTTAGTTGCCTTGTTTTATAGAACACGATAGCAGGAATCTGCACCAACTATTATAATTTGTTATCAGTAGTACAACGGTACAACATTCGTCATGCCAACACTAGTCAATGATATTCGAGTAAATACACTAACATGTAATATGAACACTTAGCAAAAAAAACAGAATGAGCCGCTTCAAAAGCGGAGTCCCTGTTATGGCCCACTGCGCATGCCCGAAGAGCTAAAGCTGCGGTTCACGAGGTAACGCATTGTTGATTGTTTTAAATACGCTCTATTTGGTTTTAATCGTCTTAAATAGTTAAAGAAACGTGAAGGAGACATGTTTCTAGATATTTAAGACTGTTCGACAAATACAATATTACTCAAATTGCGACATTTTATATAAAGTTGAACTCTCGTTCATAGTGTAAAACCCGGTTTAGGCAACTAGTATTCGACGTTCGAATAGCGTAGATCGTTAAACCAATTACTAAAAGATGAAATATAAATGAGAGCCAGGGTTCGAATCCCTCGACAATGTTGTTTTATTCATTTGCATTTTCGCAAAATACCTACTATAACATTTGATTCCTGCCACGTAATCTACGTCCAGTTTACACTATATTGAGTAATATTCCTGCCTTCGTAAACTCTATAACACTATTTAGCTACCGGTATAAATTTAATTGTGTGTTTAGTAACACGTTTTAATAATAATCCTATAAATTTGTGGAATAAAAAATAATATCCATCCATCCATAGTAATTCTGCCCGAAGTCAGGTCCTTCACTGCAATCATAGCATTTTCATGCTATGCTTGCAGCTTTACTAGGGAATTGTAAGCGTGGTAGCTTCCCGTTGCTTTCCACACCGATGAAGGATGATGATGATGATAATGATAAGGATGATGATGATAATGATAATGATGATGATGGTCATATGATTTAGAGGACTATTTGGTCCTTAAAGTTTTCCTGACATTTGTCTTACAGGTGAGGAAAAACCCGGATAAAAACCTCACCCAGAAAATCTGCCGCGACCGGGGATCGAACCCGGGCCCCGCTGCGTGACAAGGCAGCACGCTACCTCGAGACCACAGCGGTGGACAAAAAAAAATATAGCTTCATATTTAGTTTATATATGTCGAGTCGAGCCTAATGATAGCCCATAGAGATGGTGGGCAATAATAAAGATAATAATAATAATAATAATAACAATAATAATATAAATTGGAGGGGTCTCCTCCGACTGCGGAGTTCATCACCATAGTTTATAAATTGCAGACTACTGGAGGACTGCAGAGAACTTTCCCTGGAAACTCGTGGCAGACCAAAAGTTGTAATGTTGCATTAGTCAAAATAAATACTTTTGATAAGTAATGATTTTTAATTAAAAACACATGATATTAATATCCACTGCACTGATGTTAATTTGCACCTTTTAATATACTGTTGCACTTTAAATGATTAATTTCTAATTGAGTTCAGAAATACAGCAATGTGGTGGACACATCCGCTCTTAGTAATAATAATAATAATAGTAATAATAGCAATAGTTAGTTTGTTTTTTGTTTAAGAGTAGAAAAGCATAATAAAATAGAAAGCATTTTAACAATTAAAAAGTTTAACCTCATCGGGAATCAAACCTGTGACCTATTGCATACGAATCAAGCAACTAAGTACTGAACTAAGCGTTCGTTGGCTTGCTGTGCTTGAAAGAATGTTCTTCAAAGGAAGAAGGGAAACGTATTATAACTCTACTTAACTCTTGTGTGAAATTAGTTTACTCGTGTGAATCGCGCGTTAGAACTTAATATTCGAGCTCAAGAGTAGGCCCATTATTTTTTTTTTGCTAAGTATACGCACCCGTGCCGCATTAGACCGTCATCACCGCGCGGATATTTTCTTTCTCTGGGACATCAGTACTGGCCCAAAGAGCGACGAGATGTGGAGTGGTCAAAATAACGGTGGTATGACTAGTTCTAGAATTCAGTTATTATTGGGACGGAACAGGCTAGATCACCTAAGCCATAATGTTGTTGATGACAATGATGATTATAATATAATCATTATAATTATTGTGGCATTAGCGTAAAGTACATAAGCCCGATTTAATGATTTTTATTTTGTAGTTTCTATTCTATTCTATAGTGTTCTGCCGAAGGGCAGGTATTTAATTGTAATCATAGCATTTTCATGCTATGCTTTGCAACGTTACTAGGGAATTATAGGTGTGGTAGCTTCACGTTGCTTTCCACACCGGTGAAATAATAATGATGATGACCGATGATTTTCGGGGACCGTTGGGCCTTAGGATTCCTGACATTTGTCTTAGAGGTGAGGAAAAAAAAACGAGAAAAACCTCACACATGGGCCTGTCCCGACCGGAAATTGAACCCGGGCCCGCTGCGTGACAAGGCGGTGAACTAATATGTCAGAGCATACAGCATTTTGTTCCTCTGTCGTAAGGATAAAGTCCTTAAATAATAGCTAATTTCTTATGGTAGATATCTCCTGCTCAGAAGTAATGAAAATCTCATCATCATCATCCGGTATCATGGCAGCTGCCGCCGTCATCCGGAAACCAAACGCCATTCCTCTCTGTCCATCCATTGATACTCCTCCAATCCTGTGATGTTCATAGCTGCTTGTACCCTTTCTATCCAAGTTTACTTCGGTCTTCCTCTCTTCCTCCTTTCTATTGGGATCCACTCCATAACAATTTTAGGCAATCTTTGCTCTGGCATTCTTTGGACATGGCTGTAATATTTTCTTTTCTATAATGTCTATGATGTCTGGCTCCTCCTGTACATCCATAATTTCCCTTATTTCTTTATTTAGTATTCTATGCATTCTAGATTTTCCAGCTGATCTACTTAAAACATCCATTTCTGTACTTAAAACTATTTTCATTTCCCTGGTAGGAATTTACCAGACTTCAGCACCATATGTTAAAAATGCTCTTAAATATGGTTTGATAATCTCTGATTATTATTTATTAATAAATCATCATCATCAAAAACAACAATCACGGATTAAGCCCATGTGGCTTGTTCCGGTCTCATAGACCCTCATTAAAAAAGTTGAATGCATCTCTTTTTGCGTCTACCAACATTCCTGTTTACTTTTGATTTGTAATTAAGTATTTTTTTTTGTATGCGTTCATCTTTCGTTCTTTGAACATGTTTTTTCCAGTTTATTTCTAGATTATTTTATTTTATCTAAAATTTTAAAAATATTAATAAGTTATTTGAATATAAATAAACTCTCGTGAAAAGTTACGTTTACAGATTTAAGTATTGTACCTTAACGGTGCGGTGGTTCAAAATTACTTTTAAAATATTGAGAGTGGGTAAATGCCATCATAATCGCCAACTCACTCTATCGAATGGTATTGTTGATTGGGTTATAGCAGTAAATTTGCCATTCTCTGAACACAAATGAACAAAATATCCCTTCAGTAATTAAAATGGATTGTTATACGTTATTACAATTTGATGTGTTATCGGTAATTAACGTGTTTGGTCATTAACAATTGTAATTAGGTTGAGACATTGAACACAATACATGTAAGCGTTCAATATGTCACATGAAGTTATTTTAATCAGGTAAGTGGACAAAAAAGGCGTATTTAATCGGTTATTATAAATGTTCAATTATTTATTTACTTTAATCTATTAATTAAATACATCTTTAAAACGTCACGTTATTTGGCATAAGTTACCGAATCTTGAAATATCGGCAAATAAACAAAAACAATGTCTTTCCAACGTAAATATCCTCTTAGAACCAAAATTGTAATTAATCAGATTAGAACAAGTCACGGATTTTAAGTACTTCGGAACATATGTCAGTTATAAATGAGGGGTTCAGGGCAAAAATAGACCATGTCCAAAAATTGAAAAATCTATTTTTATGTGCATTTGGATTCAATATATTAATAATTGTTCAGAGTAATGGTGAACCAAATATTGTATTTGTTCTTTTTTCAATGTAAAAAAAGTAATGGTTAATTCTTCATATGCAATTAAATGTATAACTTTAACTTTATATAAGTTTTTCTCGAAAGAATAAAATATGGACTTGGTCTACATTTGTTGTGAACCTCTGAAATATTAAAATGATTTTCGAGACTATTTAACTCATGTCGCAAATGCTAGTCAATGACCAATCACGTTTCAATGAATTCTGTTTTACACCAATGACAGTCGTGTTTCACCTCGCTCTTTATCGATTTCTCTTTATCAGCTCATGCTTTTGTGATAAAGAAAGCTCCTCCTTTTTTAATATTCTAAATAGGTTAGACCATTATTTTTCTCGAACAAATACATTGAATATAGCAAATAATGAATAGATTCAGTGATTTTACTGAGTTGTTTATTCAAAATATAAATTATTAACCTATAATGTTGATTATAATAGTTTGATGTGTTTCATTATTTCTCCACTAGAGTGCATTCTTACAATATTGCGATCATATTTGGCAACAAATAAAATTATCGAATTCAAGAGAATATACATAACCTCACATTTCTAATTTGTTTTCAAACATCGCCGTTTACATTAACTATATAAATATTTTAAAACAGCGGTAACTATATTCAAATAATTATTTTTTAGTAAACAGCTTAATTTTATTCGTTAAATAGTCCTAACAAACGACACTCTTGATTTCCAAATTCTCTAGATAAATTCACTCCTCACTTCGTGAGTCGTGAATTTATCGATAATTTGGAAATCACTCGTGGCATTACTTATGACTATTTAACTCATGCCCCAAATGGGAGTCAATGACCAATCACGTTTCAATGATTTCTCTTTTACAACCAATCAGAGTCGTGTTTCACGAAATATTTATCAGTGTTATATTTACCATATTAAAGAAAGCTCCTCCTTTTTAATATTCTGAACAGGTCTGACCATTATTTTGCAGTGACTGAGCGTACAAGAAATACGGCTACCAAATTCTATATATAGTGCATAGATGTCAACACATGGCGCTTGCAGGAGTTAATATAAAAACATTTGTAGCAATTGATTATACCACCAAAAAAAGAAACCACTGTTTGCACTTTCTTAAATGTATTTTATCCCAGGTAATAATCCAGAAAAATATAATTGTCATATTTACATCATACGACATCAGAAATGAATTAATATACAGTTTGATGTTTCATTTTTTCTCCACTAGAGAGCATTCTTACAATATTGCGTTCCTTTGGCAATAAATAGTATGATCTGGTTGCAGTGATAAACAAAAGAATCAGACGAAGCGTTTCTCATTAGTTTTCAAACATCGCCGTTTACATTAAATATATAAATATTTTAAAATAACTATAGTTAAATAATGATTTGTGAGTAAACAGCTTAATTTTATTCGTTAAATAGTCCTAACAAATGCCACTCTTGATTTCCAAATTCTCTAGATAAATTCACTCCTCACTTCGTGAGTCGTGAATTTATCGATAATTTGGAAATCACTGGTGGCATTACTTATGATAAATTACCAATGTCCCAACAAAAATGTGGTACAATAAAAACTAAAATATATTAGAGCAGGGGCATCGCTAGAATCTGAGGACTGGGGGTGTGAAAGGGGTCCAAGGTCAAAAATAAGGGGGGAAATTGTAGTTTAGGTTTCCCAATACATTTTATAAGTCCTACAGAATAATAGTGCGCATAACACTACCCTAGCAAAAATAGTACTAACAGAGCTAGTGTAATTGTGTTGTTGATTGTAGCAACATTGGAAGAGGACGGAAAATAACATGTATCATCAGAAAATTGTCTAAAAATGTCATAATGTTACTGTGTATTGCGTAAATAAATACATAAATACGTGAAAATGGTAAAATAGTGTTATAAGTATCGTTGAAATACGTTTAAAATATTACAAATATTAGCAAAGACAGAAAAAGTAAGTAGAGCAACAGTATTACAAGAATATACTGTGGAAGATCAAGGGGAAGCTAATCTACTTTTGAGCCAAAATTTGGGGTAGGAATAAAACAGCGAAAATATAATCTAGTAAAATATGCCTATAATAGTATAAAACAAGAGCTTATTTTACTTTCAAAGTGCAAAACTATGCGTCGGTTCCTATGTACATTGTCAAATTTATTGACGATTTCCTCCACATCCAGCGTCTTGGCGATGCCCTTTTCTCTAGGTTGCTCACGCGTTCATGGGAGATTCTACTACGTTTTCCCCTGGCGTAGATAAGAAAAGTCACAAGATCACAACCGACAGTCTGTAAGCTGGTGTTGCGACAGAAACGTAGCTTCGTGAATCACGTGAAATACAAGTTGATAGTTATCAAGAAATGCAACAAATATGAAGATGTAATCTATAATGACATATTCTACTTCTCGTAGAGTTCTATAGTTCTCGGTCCACAGTAAATTGAAGTCCTCGAAATTAATGCAAAAACATTCTCTACAAATCCAATAAGTGCAATTCAGCAGTTTTATGACACATGTGCACTCAACTTTAAGAAAAAAACTCTCAAATTGTAATGGTCAGCAAAGATTCAGAATGCGGACGACGTTTTAAAGAAATGTGCATTTTTCAATCTTAGCGGAGACAACACAATACATATTTCAGTCGATCTACGGACTCCCGTAACTGACACGTAGCAACGTTAGAGCTAATGTTCTAAAGAAAAATGGTTATGACATTTTGGGATGCGGGATGGGGATCAAAATAAGGAGTGCTGGTGTACCCTCCTGGCGACGCCCTGTGTCAAATTAATTTTCATCTGAAGTTATTTTAATTTGATAAGTGCATAATAAAAAGTATATTTAATCGATTGTTATAAATTTTATTTTTTATTTCATATAATATACTAAAAATTAAAATTACAAAAAAATTAAAAATAGAATCTCACAAACAAAACAAGCAATAAATGCTTTAAACTCTGTTTGGTGGAGCAAAAATATTACAAAAAATAAGAAAATTATAAATATATCAAACCACAATTCAGAGCATTTTAACATATGGTGCCGAAGTCTAGCAAATACCTACCAGGAAATGAAAAGTATTTTAAGTACAGAAATGGATGTTTTAAGAAGATCAGCTGGAAAATCTAGAATTGATAGAATACGAAATAAAGAAATAAGGGAAATTATGGGTGAACAAGAGGAGCCTGACATCATAGAAATTATAGAAAAGAAAAGAATACAGTGGTATAACCATGTCAAAATAATTCCAGAACAAAGATTGCCTAAAATTGTTATGAAGTGGATCCCAATTGAAAGGAATACCGAAGAAAACTTGGATAGAAGGGGTTCAAGGAGCTATGAATATCAGAGGATTGGAAGAAGATCAATGGATGGACAGAGAAGAATGGCGTTTGTTTTCCGGAAAACGGCGGCAGCTGCCATGACACCGGATGATGATAATAAAATAAGTACGTTTTTAAAAGTCATGTTATTAGGTATAAGATAAATTACAGAAGTTATGTGAGAATTGCAATTTTAAAATTTCGACAAATAAAACAAAAACAATGACTTTCCGAAGTAAATAATACAACCTACTGTTAGAAACAAAATTGTAATTAATGATACTATAGAGCAATTCACGGGTTTTAAATACTTACTAACATGTCAGTTGTAAATATGAAAATGATTTTAAAGTTAAATTACCCATTTTCTAAGAACATTTGTGCTACAACAAACAGAAGCTTAAAAACTAAAACTACAAAAGAAAGACATATCAAGTTGTACAATAACAATGGTCGCAGCTCATTTTCTTTAAGGATCTGAAATATGGACGTTGACGAAACTGTTAAAAACAAAATACAGGATGCCGAAACTATATTTTTAAGAAAAATAAAAAGATGTGCCCTTTTAGATAAAATCTCAAATAAAATTAAAATTATAATATAAATTTATAAAATTGTTACCTAATAGGTCCGTCTTGATTTATATAGACCTATGGAGATTCTGGCACTACATATCAAGTAGTCCACTAAAACCTATAGTAATAACAAACGAGGGAAATTTTGAAGAAGTGGACGAATTCAAATGCTAGAAACAATAATTTCAGATAGGAAAGAGGTGCAGAAAGAATTTAAATGTAGATCAACTTTCTTAACACACGAATACCTGTTATCCGAGCTTCTCTCATATAATGTTAATCATCATCAATATTATCATTTTAGTAGGATCTGTTCCCTGTAGTTTTCTCAAGGTGATCTTGCTGAATCCATACGTCGTGGCTTCCCCAAATCTAATATATTATAAAATTGTTATTTTTCCAATTGTTTGGATGAGAAACATAATATATTTTCTAAGAGACCAGAAAATATTACGATTATTTCAGAATAAAGTTGTTACGAATATTTTTGGACCACAGAGAGGTGAACAGATAAGCAAATACTAGAAAACAGTAATCTACATGCTATTTATGGGAAACAATATATAATAAGAATATTTAAGTTTCGTGTACTGTGATGGGTAGGATATATATAATGAATGAAGAATGAAAGAGCGGCATGCAACTCCTTGTAAGAAAATCAGAAGGAAAGCGCCCAGTAGGTAGGCCAATAATGAAGTGAGAGATTAACATTAACCATGATTTGATGCAAGTAGGTTATAGAGGGGATGATTGGAAAACAACTCAGGATAGTGATGTATGGAGAGCTTATATCCGCACGGCAATGTACGTACGGGTTTTATAGAGTGTCATTGAGTTAGTTTAAAATGTAATTTATGTTATCATTATTGTAGTATTTGTAAATTCTAAATTTATATTTTATGCTCCCGTATTTCGCTCTCAGCATTGTTTAAAATTATGTTATTGTTCTTTCTTATTTTTATTTTTCATGAATACGACACACATACCAAAAGTAATATCATAATTAACTATGCGAATTTTTGTATTTAGAATTCTGTTATGCTGTTGTTTGTCTTTATGCGGTGCCCGAGCTGGAACTCGTGATCACTCGTTTTATATTCAAAATGTACAATCGTAGCTCGGCCGGACCGTTCCGTAGCGCACTGGGTCAGTATTGGCGCGTCTTCCGCCAGAGTTACACATACACGACCAGTAAGTCATTGGTACGGAGCACTACCTACTGTGCTAAAAATACAAATTACTAATTACATTAGGCCTACCTGCATCACAACAAATGTTAAAACTGATGACCTTGAAGGCAAACACATTCTGTATATCTCCGAAAATAATTCTGGTTTACTTACAAAATTTCATGTTGACTGATTGCCTGTACTTCTCTCGTGATGTTGTCCTTCAATTCTTGTAATGTGTGCGGATTTGATGTGCACACTTTATTCTTTAACGTTCCCTATGAATAACAATAGCACGACGACAGGTCAGGGAACGAGGTGGCCACAATCCGCGACTAATTATACTGCACACTTCGCAGTCAATGTACGCAGCAGTGTGCGCTGTCGCTGGATCCTGCTGAAACCAGCCAAACAATCGTTCATTTCTTGTTAGTTGCGGGAAAAAAAAATTTTAAATTGAAGTTATATAAACGTGTGAATCAACTGTTGAGTCGAAAATATTTTACCGATAATTTTATGGGCATTCCCTGCGCACCAAATCCCAACTTTTGGAGCATGATGTGGAACTTCGTGAATAATATGAGGATTTTCCATACGTCAGTATATATTGTTTTGAGTAGAAACAGTGGTAATTTGTAAATTTGTCACAGTAGGTAGTGTTCCGTACCAATCAAATACTTGCCGGTCGTATACGTGTAACTTGGTGGAAGCTCATAAATACTCATCCCGAGCTACCAACTTATTGCATTCATGTTCTTAAACTATGAGTATATATATATATATATATATGTGTGTGTGTGTGTGTGTGTGTGTAGGGTGTATATGAAATATGTTTATCGGATCATACTGAATTTACAAGTAAGTTTATATATATATATATATATATATATATATATATATATATATATTGTGATCCCACAACAGGCCTCAGGAGGCCTTTGGGGTAGTAGGAGGTTAAGGCTCCCACTTTTTCTAGACAATCGGCACTTGATGTCAGCCAGGTTGTCAGCCCTGCGTGACGGCCGCCTTTACCCCAGAACAAGCGTCTGGTACTCATTTCCGTTAGAGGCTGAGTCGACCCCAGGGTCATAGTGCCGCCTGAGGGTTTGGGTCAGTTTAAAAATCCTGACCCCAACGGGACTTGAACCACCGACCCTCCGGCTTGTAGCTCAGTGCCTTAACCACTACGCTACGGCGTGCCCCCTTATATATATAGCATATTATTAAAGCCAGGTCATAGTTTTTTAATCTATTGCACTATTTTAAAATAAAATAAAATGAACACCAGTTGAAACCAACGAATCTATGATGTTTTTACTTCTGTGTATGTGAATATGAGAACTTTTTTATTCTTTTTTTTAATTACAATGTGTGTTTTTGTCACTATCTCTATTAAAATGACTTTTAAAACAGGAATGCAAGGCATGATGTACACCAGGCCTCATCCAGCCATACTTGATATTTGGAATGAAAATGTCACTGGATGGAGTTTCTCTGACGTATTGCCATACTACATCAAATCAGAGAATAATTTAAATCCTGAAATGGTGGAGCCTGGGTATCATGGATTTAGTGGACCCATGACAGTTCAACAGTTCCCTTCTCGTCCAGAAATGGCTAACGCTGTAGTTGAAGCCGGAATAGAATTAGGATACAGAAATGGAGATCTTAATGGCCAGAATCAAACTGGAGGAGCTGTGGCACAAATGATGGTCTTTGAAGGTCTACGCATGAGCACATCCAGGGCTTATTTGAGACCTTTCTACAAGGAAAGAGATAATCTGAAGGTGATAAAGAAATCTATAAATAATTTAGCACACTTTTTATAAACGATTTCATTTTTATTATAACAAATTATGCATTGTGTAACAGACTTTTTTTTTACAAACAATTAAATTTTTTATTACAACAAGTTATGTATCATGTAACAGATTTTCAACAATGTGTTGAAACATATATGTTTCATCATCATCTTCTTCTTCAAGGTATGGGCCTGTTGACCCGTTCCGCTCCCCCCAAATCTCATGTTTTATAACTTTTTTTTGCAAAATAATAGTTATTGTATTCTTAACTTCAACAAGGATTACCAACTTAATAATTAAATAAAGTTATGACTTAATCATTATAGACTAAAGCTGCGCTGTTATAAAATTATATATATTTAAGCTAATAATTACGGTCATGCTATCAATAAAAGTAACCTCAGACTGATTCGTTCGGTCATTGATTTCAAATTCCTTGACGTCCTTGAAAGTTTGGAAATTTATAAAAATAAGGATAAAATCATGAATAAAGACAAGGGCCCTATTCCGTACAGCACCCTCTTTTCTTTAATTGAAACAAAAGAGGATTAGTTTTATTATGTTTTATTGTTTACTTATGAATGTTGCGTCATGTGACGTAGTTTGTTTTTAAATGGATTTGTTTATTTATTTATTTATTATCAATTTTGTCTTCAGTCAATATCTGGTCTTGAGAATGACAGCTTGGCTGTGGAAACTTGTTGACCATTTTAAAACATTAATTGGTGAAATGGGCATATTGACTGTATATATATTTTAATATTTTATCACCAAGAAGATCACTTGTGTATTTAATAATTAATGGATACGAATTTTTAATTTCGAATCTGAATAAAAGTAATTGATTGGTTTAATTTTTACAGCTGTTAGTGAATGCTCAAGTTACCAAAGTATTAATACATAATGACACTAAGAAAGCTTATGGAGTGGAGTACGTTGACACAAATGGCGTAACACACACAATATATGCTGAAAAGGAAGTTATTCTATCTGCTGGAGCAGTGAATTCTCCACAACTGCTTCTGTTATCTGGTATTGGACCCAAGGAAGATCTAACAAGTGTAGGAATTGAGCCTATAGTAGACCTACCAGGCGTTGGTCAGAACCTACAGAATCACGTGGCAGGATCCGTTTCTTTCCACATTAACGATGATTCTAGAAACACGTTGACATTGGCTGCTGTCAATGAATTCATCAACAGTAGAACTGGGAACCTCTCCAGCACCGGGATCACTCAGACAACATTATTCATGAAGTCAAAATATGTTACTGATGACGTACCAGATCTACAGGTAATTTTATTTTGGAATATTACCTTAGTAATAATGATCATCTAATTGAATTGCTTAATGCTAGAAGGGGTTTGGTCCAGTGAAAGCAGAAAATGAGATTAAGGAGTTTTATAGATCCTGGGGTAAAGTTACAAAGGGGTAAGTCCAACGATCAGTGTCTGTGATGAGCTCAATTTTTTTGTGTATTTAATGTAATGTTATGTTATATTCTCGTGTGTAATACATTTTTGTAACATTTTACGAAGTGAAAAATACAGTTTGTAGAAATGGAATACGAGTGAACATCAAACGGCTTGACTGAACCTTTTTATATGTTCAATAAGTTCAGAAATAATTTTCTTGTGTTTAATACATTGACTTGTAACATTTTAGGAATATATGTGGAAAAAGACAGCTTTTAGTACAAAAGTTCTCTCATATTATCATTTATATGCAAAGATCTATGAGTCCAGGATATTTCATATTTGTTTTTTCAAAATTAAAAATAGTAATTTACACAATAATTTTCTCAACATGTGTAACTTCTACCATGCTGTACTAGCTTTGTGTAAAAAAGTATCAATAATACTGTACGAACTGGAGGTTTGCCACTTTTTAGTTTCCCGAAAACTGTACGTTTGGACTGATCCTCTTTAAACATCAACCAATTCAATTGTCGCGGTCAGAGTATCTTAACTCATGAGGTCCCGGATTTAATTCTCGTTCAGATCTCAGAAAATTCCTGTGGTCGTCCATGGTGTGGAATTTAAGTTGACTTTAGTTTTAAGGACTCTTCTGGTGTTTCTGTATCATTTATTATTCCTTGAAGATAACGTAACTCCTTCTTCCAGTCGACTCAAGCTCCCAAGAGGGTTACAACACCGCCAATCCCACAAGATAAAGCCAGAAATCTCTGTAAGAAAACCTGGTGGCATTGAAAAAAGCTATTGGCATTATTTCATTAATATTTATAGTAAAGTTAACATTTATTTCTTCTGTCTTTCTTATTCGTACTTTAACATCTCCCTTTTAGGTAATTTTACCTGTTCCACATCACTCGGAACTTACAATGACACAACCTGGAACACATACACACTTTTTGATCACAAAAGCCTTGTCCCTAAGCGGGACCGGGTTCGATCCCCGGTCCTGGGTGAGGTTTTTCGGGGTTTTCCTCACCTGTGAGATAAATGCCAGGAAACGTTAAGGCTCAAAACGGTCCCCGAACATCATCTGGCCATCATTATCATCAATATCATATTCGTCTAATTAGCTTAAGTTTAGTTTGAGGCCTCTCCTGGCGCATCATTGCCACCATCATCAACTCACATATCATCGGGGCAACGTAACCCATCTTCCAGGCGTCCCAACCTCAGAAGTGGATTACAAGTATGCCATGTCAGGAGAGAACATCAGAAATGTCGAAATGAAAACCTGGGGCATTTGGGGGAAAAAATATGGAGTGCCTCCCCAAATGAGGGATAAGCTCAATGTGGGACCATCTCCGTGATAGCACCAACATTTAAGACAAGACACACAGTTTACATATTCATTCATAATCAAATAAAATAACCTCAGGTCTAAATCAGAGCCTCTGAGCAAACTGTAATCGACCTTCTTCATACCCAAGTGATACCTTAGTTGCCTGTCACTTTGAGACCATGAACTGTCCGTTAGTCACTCTATGGTATCTATAAGGAAATAAACGTTACTAAATTAGCTTGGTTAAGTAACTCCCGCAAGTAACATCCTATGTACATGTGGCGATTCTCGGGTATGAATACAGACAGAGACACATTTTTTGTTTGCAAATGCCCCAGGTTGTCTTTCGACATTCCTGGTGTTCTCTCCTGGCATGACGTACTTGTAATCCACTTCTGAGGTTGGGGTGCCTGAAAGGCGCGGTTACGTTGCCCCGATGATATGATGGGAGATGATCATGATAGTGGTGCGCCAGGAGAGTCCCTAATCCTAAGATCAATCTAAGATGAATATGAATGATGATGAAACCGATGACCATATGATTTCGGGGACCGTTTGGGCCTTAAAGTTTCCATTACATTGTCTTACAGGTGAGGAAAAAACCGGATAAAAACCTCAACCAGAAAAACTGTCCCGACCGGGGATCGAACCCGGGCCCGCTGTGTGACAAGGCAGCACGCTACCTCGATACCACAGCAGTGGACGAGACACATAAATTAATCACAATATATTTACCAAACAACATATATATTACAGAATTTAGGCTTACATAATAATAATAATAATAATAATAATAATAATAATAATAATAATAATAATAATAATAATAATAATAATAATAACAAAAATAAGAATACCAATAATAATAATAATAACAAAAATAAGAATACCAATAATAATAATAGCGACCTTCGTATATTTTATAACAATGCATTGTACAGAGTTTGGGGACACCCCGCAGCTAAGTTCGTTAAATCTATACGGTAAAATCCGTAAGATCGACGCTTCGATTTCCTATGGGGTTAGGATATTTAAACTGGCCTAAACCTTCAGGCGGCACCATGACCCTGTGGTCGATTAAGCCTGAAAGAGTACAGATTTATGTCTGGGAGTAAAGGCAGCCGTCGCGCACTGCTGATCGACTTAATCTCGTACTACCCTTAGGGTCTCCTAAGATCTGTAGTGGGAGCAATTTACCTTTTTACATATACTGTATTATTAAAGTATACATGCGAAAGCAATTAGCATGTTCAGCTTCATTTTCATACGTTATGTTTGCCACAGGTTTTCTTCGATGGATATTCATCTTCATGTTCCATGACTGGGAATGATGGTGAGTGCACTGGGACTGGTTTAGTTGGAAGCTGTGCACAAAGGCTTATATACGCCAGGCCAACCAACGTGCGACCACTGAGCCGCGGTTATCTTACACTGAAAAGCTCAAATCCCCTGGATCCACCACTCATCTACCCTAATTATCTGCAAGAACTTCAAGATGTAGACGTCCTTGTGGATGGACTGAAACTCTGTCTTCAAATGGCCAACACAACAGCAATGCAGAAATACAATCTGGAATTAAATGTAAACCCAGTGAGTGGTTGTGAAAACTACACATTTGCTTCAGATGAATATTTTGCTTGTAGTGTGCGGATGGCAACAGGAGCAGAGAATCACCAGGCCGGTACTTGCAAGATGGGAGCTGCAACTGATCAAACATCTGTTGTAGACAATGAGCTTAAGGTTCACGGAGTGTCAAACATCAGAGTTATTGATGCAAGTATTTTCCCTGTTAATCCTAACAGCAATCCTACTTCTGTCATCATTATGGCAGCGGAGAAGATTTCTGATGTCATCAAAGCATCATGGGAAGAATCGGCTCCAAGCAGAACTGTCTAATTTATGAGGAATAATATTATTGGGTGTGTTATCGTTAAGCATGTTTGTATTTTTTCCTCCTTCATAATTTCAATTTCTTCAGTAATCAACAAATTAGTTAGAAAACAAAGAAAAAAAAATTAACAAGATTAACAAAACTTGAAAAGGAAGATAATATAAAGACAAAAAATTGGATCACATTTACTTACACAGGCACTGATGTACTGAAACAATAAAACTGGCAGAATTCATCCAAAACATAAAAATACCTTACAAAACAAGTAATAAACTAAATAAACTAATCTCTAACAAAACAGAAGAAAATAATAAATATGAAAATAAAGGCGTATATAAACACAAATATAACGACTGTGAAAAATTTTACATCCATAAGTTTTAAAATAAGATTCAATTAACATATCTCAGACTTCATTAAAAGAGAGGGATAATCAAGTTTTGCAGAGCACAATTCAGAAATCGGTCATCGCTTTAACAACATCGATAATGCAATGGCAATAATTCACAAATAGAACAACGGACACAAAATCAAAATTTTCGAAGAAATTGTAGTTATCAAGGAGGCAAAAAATACGAACATGCTTAACGAGAACACTCCCAATAACCAAAATCCTCTATATGAAATATACAAATAATTCAGAATAATGCTATGTAAATATCAATATGATATAATATGTATGTATCTTATACTCTGAATTTAACAATAAATTCGATCATATAATTTTCAAATACTTATTTATTTCGTAATCAAATTACAGCCTGACAGCTTTCAAGTAAAAGCCCAGAAAATATGTGAACTACTGATCTCTCTCCTTCATTCCATGAAGTAACAATCCATTATTGAGGATGTAACCTTCACAGCCAATAGAAATACACAGTAATTGTCACAAGAACGGTTCCTTCACTTCTTCCTTGAATGCATTCGAGAGAGGATTTGA
Organism: Diploptera punctata; assembly: GCA_030220185.1. NCBI lineage: Eukaryota > Metazoa > Arthropoda > Insecta > Blattodea > Blaberidae > Diploptera > Diploptera punctata. The sequence continues at coordinate 517,059 of JASPKZ010001964.1, read as the reverse complement.
AACAATAGCATTGGAGCGAAAATGCCGACCGTCAATTATTTTGTATTTATTCATCTTCACTTTCTATGGCGCGACAACCCTAGAAGGTCCTTGGCCTAAAAAATATCCGGAACTATAACAAATTTTACACCTCTGTCAACTACTCTACAGGAATAAGCCAGCTGCTGGCCTCATATCTACACGTGTTAATCGCAGAGGTAGACGATAATCTTGCCAATGTAGGGGTGACATATGGTCAGCATGTCAAGCCTCCCCTTTATTGTTTTTCTCAATCTGTATCTGCTACTTATTGTAGCTACCCAAATTCTTCAGGATTCTGGGTAGGCATCGGTCCCATACTGACCGAAATTCCATGAGAAAATTTCTTCCCTAACGGAGACTCGAACCAGCGAAAGTCCCGTGGCTCTGCGCCAAGGCCTCTTGCCTTAACCACTAGACTACGGCGCGGGACCTTTATTTTTCTTTTTATTAGGTTTGACAAACTGATGATGACCATCTCTGTTATAATTAACACGTGTGGATGTGAGACCAGCAGACGGATTATAGATCAAGGGTCTTCTAGGCCTGTCACACTATGGAGAATTTACGAAGAGTTCCATTGACAGTTTGTCAAACCTAATCTTCTTGTACCTTGTACGAAGTGCTCCATTGACAGTTTATCAAACCTAATTTTCTTCTATCTTGGACGAAGGGTTCCATTGACAGTTTGTCAAACCTAATCTTCTTGTATCTTCTACGAAGAGTTCCATTGATAGTTTGTCAAACCTAATCTTCTTGTATCTTGTAAGAAATCTTCCATTGACAGTTTGTCAAACCTAATCTTCTTGTATCTTCTACGAAGAGTTCCATTGATAGTTTATCAAACCTAATCTTCTTCTATCATGGACGAAGGGTTCCATTGACAGTTTGTCAAAACTAATCTTCTTGTATCTTCTACGAAGAGTTCCATTGATAGTTTGTCAAACCTAATCTTCTTGTATCTTGTAAGAAATCTTCCATTGACAGTTTGTCAAACCTAATCTTCTTCTATCTTGGACGAAGTGTTCCATTGACAGTTTGTCAAACCTAATCTTCTTGTACCTTGTACGAAGTGCTCCATTGACAGTTTATCAAACCTAATCTTCTTCTATCTTGGACGAAGGGTTCCATTGACAGTTTGTCAAACCTAATCTTCTTGTATTTTCTACGATGAGTTCCATTGATAGTTTGTCAAACATAATCTTCTTGTATCTTGTAAGAAATCTTCCATTGACAGTTTGTCAAACCTAATCTTCTTCTATCTTGGAGGAAGTGTTCCATTGACAGTTTGTCAAACCTAACCTTCTTGTATCTTCTACGAAGAGTTCCATTGACAGTTTGTCAAACCTAATCTTCTTGTATCTTGTAAGAAATCTTCCATTGACAGTTTGTCAAACCTAATCTTCTTCTATCTTGGACGAAGTGTTCCATTGATACTTTGTCAAACCTAATCTTCTTGTACCTTGTACGAAGTGCTCCATTGACAGTTTATCAATCCTAATCTTCTTCTATCTTGGACGAAGGGTTCCATTGACAGTGTGTCAAACCTAATCTTCTTGTATCTTCTACGAAGAGTTCCATTGATAATTTGTCAAACCTAATCTTCTTGTATCTTGTAAGAAATCTTCCACTGACAGTTTGTCAAACCTAATCTTCTTCTATCTTGGACGAAGTGTTCCATTGACAGTTTGTCAAACCTAATCTTCTTGTATCTTCTACGAAGAGTTCCATTGATAGTTTCTCAAACCTAATCTTCTTGTACCTTGTAAGAAATCTTCCATTGACAGTTTGTCAAACCTAATCTTCTTGTATCTTGTACGAAGTGCTCCATTGACAGTTTATCAAACCTAATCTTCTTCTATCTTGGACGAAGTGTTCCATTGACAGTTTGTCAAACCTAATATTCTTGTATCTTCTACGAAGAGTTCCACTGATAGTTTGTCAAACCTAATCTTCTTGTATCTTGTACGAAGTCTTCCATTGACAGTTTGTCAAACCTAATCTTCTTGTATTTTGTACGAAGAGTTCCATTGATAGTTTGTCAAACCTAATATTCTTGTATCTTGTGCGAAGTCTTCCATTGACAGTTTGTCAAACCTAATCTTCTTGTATGTTGTACGAAGAGTTCCATTGATAGTTTGTCAAACCTAATCTTCTTGCATCTTGTGCGAAGAGTTCCATTGACAGTTTGTCAAACATAATCTTCTTGTATCTTGTACGAAGTGTTCCATTGACATTTGTCAAACCTAATCTTCTTGTATCTTGTACGAAGAGTTCCATTGATAATTTGTCAAACCTAATCTTCTTCTATCTTCTACGAAGAGTTCCATTGACAGTTTGTCAAACCTAATCTTCTTCTATCTTGTACGAAGAGTTCCATTGATAGTTTGTCAAACCTAATCTTCTTGTATCTTGTACGAAGTCTTCCATTGACAGTTTGTCAAACCTAATCTTCTTGTATCTTGTACGAAGAGTTCCATTGATAGTTTGTCAAACCTAATCTTCTTGTATCTTGTGCGAAGAGTTCCATTGACAGTTTGTCAAACATAATCTTCTTGTATCTTGTACGAAGTGTTCCATTGACATTTGTCAAACCTAATCTTCTTGTATCTTGTACGAAGAGTTCCATTGAGAGTTTGTCAAACCTAATCTTCTTGTATCTTGTACGAAGTATTCCCTTGACAGTTTGTCAAACCTAATAATCTTGTATCTTGTACGAAGTGTTCCATTGACGGTTTATCAAACCTAATCTTCTTTATCTTGTACGAAGTGTTCCATTGACAGTTTGTCAAACCTAATATTCTTGTATCTTGTACGAAGTGTTCCATTGACGGTTTATCAAACCTAATCTTCTTGTATTTGTACGAAGTGTTCCATTGACAGTTTGTCAAACCTAATCTTCTTGCATCTTGTGCGAAGAGTTCCATTGACAGTTTTTCAAACCTAATCTTCTTGTATCTTGTACGAAGTCTTCCATTGACAGTTTGTCAAACCTAATCTTCTTGTATCTTGTACGAAGAGTTCCATTGATAGTTTGTCAAACCTAATCTTCTTGTATCTTGTGCGAAGAGTTCCATTGACAGTTTGTCAAACCTAATCTTCTTGTATCTTGTACGAAGTGTACCACTGACAGATTGTCAAACCTAATATTCTTGTATCTCGTACGAAGTGTTCCATTGACGGTTTTATCAAACCTAATCTTCTTGTATCTTGTACGAAGTGTTCCATTGACAGTTTGTCAAACCTAATCTTCTTGCATCTTGTGCGAAGAGTTCCATTGACAGTTTGTCAAACATAATCTTCTTGTATCTTGTGCGAAGTGTTCCATTGACAGTTTGTCAAACATAATCTTCTTGTATCTTGTACGAAGAGTTCCATTGACAGTTTGTCAAACCTAATCTTCTTGTGTCTTGTACGAAGTGTTCCATTGACATTTTGTCAAATCTAATCTGCTTGTATCTTGTACGAAGTGTTCCATTGACAGTTTGTCAAACCTAATTTTCTTGTATCTTGTACGAAGAGTTCATATGACAGTTTGTCAAACCTAAACTTCTTGTATCTTGTACGAAGCGTTCATAGGACAGTTTGTCAAACCTAATCTTCTTGTATCTTGTACGAAGAGTTCCATTGAGAGTTTGTCAAACCTAATCTTCTTGTATCTTGTACGAAGAGTTCCATTGACAGTTTGTCAAACCTACCCTTCTTGTATCTTGTACGAAGTGTTCCATTGACAGTTTGTCACACCTAATCTTCTTGTAACTCGTACGAAGAGTTCCATTGACAGTTCGTCAAACCTAACCTTCTTGTATAAGAGTTTCATTGACAGTTTGTCAAACATAATCTTCTTGTATCTTGTACAAGGAGATTAGGTTTGACAAACTGTCAATGGAACTCTTCGTAAATTCTCCATAGAGCGACAGGTCTAGAAGACCCTTGGCCTATAATCCGACTGCTGGCCTCACATCCACGCGTGTTAATTATAACAGAAATGGTCGATCATCTAGCCAGTGCAGGGGTGATAAGAAGTCAGCATTTCGGATCGCCCAACCGTTATAGCTGGTTTACTCAGACTTGCCATTCCCATGCTATAGTTAACACAGGTAAAGAGAAAATTGTATGCCTGAACTGAGATTTGAATTTATGATCTCCAGCTTTGCGCGCTTGGACAGTACCCTTCAACTACCCAGGATCCCATAGACGCACACAAATATTTCTCACTATTAAACCTCGTGCACTCTTTGTAGTGAAATTCCTCAGGCCATCCGTTGGGAAGGATTTTAAACTTTTTGAGAAACAAGGACATAGAGAGCTCAATGTCAGTGAGACCCTCGAGACAATACGAACATATAAGACAAGACAAACTATCCACTCATGCATTCAAGTTGAACAATACGAGTGAGATATGGATGAGTATAATGGCCAGATGGTATTCGGGGATTATATGCACCATAAAGATTCCTGACATTTGTTTTACAGGTGTAGGAAAACACCCAAAAATAACCTCATCCAGGAAACTTATCCCGACCAGAGATTGGAACTCGACCCGCGACGTCTAAGACAACGACATTACCGCTAAGAACACAATTGTCGACTCAATGATATTATCATAAGTAATGCCACGAATGATTTCCAAATTATCTAGAGGTTTTGGAAATCAAGATTGGCATTTGTTAGGACTATATAACGAATAAAATTAAGCTGTTTACTCAAAATCATTATTTAAATATAGTTACCAGTATTTTATAATATTTGTATATTCAATGTATACGGCGATGTTTGAAAACAAATCAGAAATGTGAGGTTATGTATATTCACTGCAACTTGATCATGTTATTTATTGCCAAATAGAATCGCAATATTGTAAGAATGCACCCTAGTGGAGAAATAATATAACACATCAAATTGTATATTATAATCAACATTACAGGTTATTAATTTATTACTTTTAATAAACAACTCAGTAAAATCAAGCAATCTGTTCATTGTTTGCTATATTCAATGTATTTGTTGGAGAAAAAAATGCTCTGAGCTGTTCAGAATATTAAAAAGGGGGTGCTTTATTTAACGCAAAAGCAGGAGCTGATGAAGAGAAATCGATAAACAGCGAAGTGAAACACGACTGTCATTGGATGTAAAACAAAATTCATTGAAACGTGATTGGTCACTGACTAGCATTTGGGGCAAGAGTTAAATAGTCATAGAAATGTGCATTATATTGCTCTGTTACTCAGAATTATACATAGCCTACCAATACAACAAGCTACTTTTCCACTCGCTTCCATATCCAAATTTTCAATCATAATTTGAGTATACGATCTCCCCATAATCTTCTTCTTCACATCCAACAACACGAGCCTCTAATATTTCCAATTCCTACGCCATATGTAGTAGACTCTGTATCTCCTTATCACAAGAGATCAGAGACTTCCAGACATTCTATTATCTGTAATGGCGTAGCCTCTCCCTTGTCAGGAGCCACTAGAATTTATCTTCCTTTAAAAGAAATTTAAATCTTTTTCGTTTGTAATTTTATTGATCTTTCATCGAATTAATTTATAGTTTCTGGTTTTTATATTCTATAATAATATCGACTTGTTCATTTTAATTTCATTTTCATAAATACTTATTTATAACGTTATGGCGGCTCCGTGGCGCAAGCGGTTAGACGCTCCCCTCTCATCACTGGGGTCCCGAGATCGAGTCTTGGTCACTCCATGTGGGTTTCGTGGTGGACGAAACGGAGCTTGGGCAGCTTTTTCCTCAGCCACAATTTCATTCTATCATTTCTCCATACTCATCTCATCCATTTCATTTCATTTCATTCATCTGTCCGTGTGATGGTGCGTCAGGTGTGGTCGGCCGGCACCCTTGTCATTCACAGACCTCTATATAAGGGGTTTTATCTCATCCCTTCTTGTACCCGACCATGAGTTGTACGCGATTTCAGGATATTACACTTATTTATATTGTTATGATCTTATATATTTTTTTAAATTTAATACTTTTCAATGGATGTAGTATTACTGCCTTAAATCTGACGGTTAAAATTATTATTATTATTATTATTATTATTATTATTATTATTATTATTATTATTATTATTATTATTATTAGAACAAAAACTTATGTCGATGTAAATGCATTTCTTGAGGAGAGAGAAAATCAAGATGTTCAAAATTAGAAAAAATAATAAATGCTGTAATAGGAGAAAAAATGAATTTTAAATATTCAGCGTTATTATATATAAGATATAAGCAATTATATTGGTATGGTCATGTACGACGAATGCAAGAAGAAAGGTCACCCAGAAAAAACATCGGAACGGTGTCCACGTGGAAGAAGAAGGAAAGGAAGACCTCTATAAACTCGTGGATGCAAGAAATAAGAACTGGAATCAGAGGAAGAGGACTGGAGAACATGGCGTGGGTGGATAGAGACGAGTGGAGAAGAAAAATAAAACTTTAAGCACAGAAAGATATGTAAACATTAAAAATCTGTATATATAATTATTATTATTATCATTATTATTATTATTATTATTATTATTATTATTATTATTATTATTATTATTATTATTATTATTATTATTATTATTATTATTATTATTATTATTATTATTATTATTATTATTATTATTAGATAGATAGATTAATGACTTTGATATACTCTGATTCCCAATAGCCAATTTGACGGTCCATCCAATCTCCTGGTTATACATGTTTCTTCTTCACGTATAAATATATTCCCCGACTCCAGGAGGTTTTAGGTCTTCCTCTGCCTCGTCTTCCCTGAGATTTCAATTACAAAATAAATTTTGGTAGCCGATGCTCTTCCATTCGCTGGACATGTCCGTACCATCTTATTTGCTGAGTTTTAATATAATCTAAAATAGTGTCTTCAATCTTCATTTTTTCCCTTATAACTGAGTTCCACTTTTTTCTCTTCTTCAAATTCTTGCTGCCCTTCGTATAAAATCCATTTCCGTTGCCAAAAGGTACTTATTTGTTTTTGTTTTTAATGGCCTAAGTTCTGCTCCATAAGTAATGTTGCTTTTAACAATTGTATGATATATGTTCATTTTATTTTATTACTTATATTTTTATCCCAGAATATTCCATTGAGGCAAGCAATAGCAAATTTTCCTTCATTATTTCTATTTTTTATTTCCTCTTCATAACTCCCATTCTGATTCATTTTAATTCCTAAATATGTGTCTCACTACAAGATTTTATTGTTTCTCCTGTCTCCAAAATTAAATATTGTTCTGGTTCACCAATTGATTTTGTTTCTTCATGTTCAAAATTAATCTGCATTTTTCATATTCTTCTATTAATTTTTTAGTCATATAGTCTATTACTGGTTTTTCCTCACCTGTAAGACAAATGTCTGGAAAACTTTAAAGCCCAAACGGTCCCCGAAATCATATGGCCATTATCATCCTTATCATTATTATCATCATCATCATCCTTCACGGGTGTGGAAAGCAACGGGAAGCTACCACACCTACAATTTCCTAGTAAAACTGCAAGCTTAGCATGAAAATGCTATGATTGCAGTGAAGGACCTGCCTTCGGGCAGAATTGCTATGGATGATTGGATACTCTATTATTATTATTATTATTATTAGTATTATTATTTATTATTATTATTATTATTATTATTATTATATTTACTATCGTAATTTCTGTTTCTATTGTCATTGCCATTTTATAATAATTCCTGTCAGAGGACATTTTTCATGAGTCATTGCAATCATTTGAAATGTCGCCTGAGTCTAAGTTGAAGATTAATTTTCCAAGGTTATGAGAAAACGTGAAGTGTTGGTTTGACATGAGAAATACACAGTCATTTGTTTGTAAATAATGCAAGTTCATATTTTGCGAGGTATAAAACAAGAGATAGTATGTTGGCATCATCATGGATGTTCTGTCTTGAAGATATATGGTACTGTTTTCTAAGTAATTATTCGAACTTTCCTCGAATAATTTTGTGTGGCGTTCGTTTTTGTATCGACTCGAGGAAGATATAAATAAACAATCTTCTAGTTAACAGTGAAGGAGTAACGAGACTGAGTGAAATCAGCTGTACAGGTGGGTAACAAGTACCAACTAAAAAAAAAGTATAATTCTAACTAACTAACTCACTGGCACTATCGAACCCATAGATTCATGTCCGCCGAACATAACCTCTCCATATATCCGTATCCTGAGCTAATATTTTCCAATCATTCCCTGTATAATCTACTTCCCTCAAATCATAGTTAATGTTATTTTCCCACCTCATTCTTGGTTTATCAACTCGGCATTTCCCTCTGGTTTTCCTACAAGAAGCTTCCATGCACGTCTTTAATTCCTCATTCGTGCCACATGTCCTGCCCATCGCAGTCTACGAGACTTAACTGTTCTTATTATATCTGGCTTCCTATAAAGACCATGTAGTTCTCTGCTATGTGGTCTCCTCCATTCACCTGTTCGTTCATCCCTCTTTGGTCCGAACATTTTCGTTAGAATTTTATTCTCAAATACTAGTAAACCATTTTCCTCCCTTAAAGTAAGAGTCCATGTTTCGCATCCATATAATATAACTGGTAGAATAATAGTTTTGTTTATTTTTTTTTCATTTTTACGTTTTTTTTAAAGGAGTTGGGAAGTCAAGCGTCTCTGTAATGCATAATAGCACGCATTTCTAGAAATGAGCCTGTGTTTAATTTGCTTGTGCATCTCATTCCTAGTTGTGATTATTGTTCCTAGGTATTTGAATTCAGCCACTTCCTCAAAATTTCCCTCATTTGTCATTAGCTGACCATTTCCATTATATAATGTGTTCCTATGTGTGACCATTTTTAGTTTTATTGATATTTACTTCCAATCCCAATTTCTTAGTATTACTCAATAGTTTGTGCGTGTTGGCCTTTAGTATCTCCTCGCTATCGGCCAGTAGTACTACATCATCAGCATAAACTAACAGCTTATTAATGCCATTCAGTTGTAGACCTTTCTAATTCTAACTAACATTAATTTTTGTGTTAACGATGAATTTAGGTATAATTTTTTTTTCCGGAATTTATCCAGAATATAGTGTTTTTTTATGATTATCAAGAAATTCGTTTTCGCCAGTTGTATCGATTCTGAGCTTTCTCATCTGGAAATCCAAGTTTACTCATACTTCTTCTCACACCATCCAACCTTATTTTTGTTTTCCTTTTCTTTTTTCCCATCTGTTTTGCACTCCAACATCTTCTTAGGAATTCTATCAGATACCAACCTCTTGAGATGTCTTTACCACCGTAATAGTTTCTATTCAATTGTCTGTAATACGTTTTTATTAACTTTAATATTTAATTAAACTTGATAATACATTCACATATTTCATGCAGTTGTTGATTTACATACATTTTTAATGTTTATATTTATGAATAATTCATAGAACTGTGGAACGTAAATAATAAACTGCACAGTTTGTAATCAGATTTAAGCTATGTATGTTTGCGAGTATGTGAGGAAAGGGCGATTAAAATAATTCATATTTTAAATAATACATTTATTTATTTAGCCTAGTAGAGTTAAGTTCATGTGATCTTCTCTTCCACTTACCAGGATAAACATATGTTACATTGAAATATAACTAACTGGCTCTATCGAACCCCTAGGTTCATTACCGCGCGGACGTAAGGTTTCCATACATCACTATCTTGAGCTATTATTTTTCAATCCTCTCCATATAATATACCTCCCTCAAATTATGGGTAATATCGTTCTCCCATTTCATTCTTTGCCTGCTGGGCTCTTTCCCTCTGGTATTCGTACAAGAAGTTTCCATGCCACTCTTTCATTCCCTATTCGTGCCACATGTCCTGTCCATTGTAATCTACGAGACTTAACTGTTCTTATTATATCTGGTTTCCTATAAAGACCATGTAGCTCACTATTATATAATCTTCTCCATTCATTTGTCTGTTTATATTACTTTAATCCAAATATTTTTCTAAGAACTTTATTCTCAAATTCTCGTAATAATATCTCCTCCCTTAAAGTAAAAGTCCATGTTTTGTATCCATAACTGGGAGAGTAACAGTTTTATATATTTCCAGTTTAACATTTTTTTAGAGAAGTTGGGACAAGAGCCATTGCATTGCATAATACTCGTAGCATGCAGTTCCAGAATTATGCCTACGTTTAATTTGTTTACAACAATCGCCATCACAAAATATTAGATATTAAACTAAACTTTGACCAAACTGACAATAAAAGTAATATTTAGTGATACAATAATAGGCTTATTGAAACTAATAATAAAATATATATAAAGGAAGAACAATCCCTATCTAATAGCTCGTACATGAGATAACAATAGAAAAAATAATAAAATATAATAAACAAATTTATTCGTTATATAAGCCTATTATAAAACAGCAGCTTGAAATATTGAAAAACCTTAATATAATTTTTATAAAAAAATCTAAAATATATATTTTAATATAAATCTTAGTAGGAACTGGTTCCTTGTAAAATAAAAGCCACAATGTTATTCCTGTCGCTAGAAATTTCCATAATGCATTTATCTGCTATTGGTTTCGGATCTTTGTAAATTGTCTTAGTAAGAACTGGTTCCTTGTAAAATAAAAGCCATAATTTTATTCCTGTCGGTAGAAATTTTCATGCATTTATCTGCTATTAGTTTCGGATCTTTGTAAATTGTCTTCTGAAGAGTTTAACAAGTCCGTCGCCGTGGCGTAGTCGGTAGAGTCCCTACCTTCCACTCCGGCGACCCGGGTTCGATTCCCGGCGGGGTAGGGGATTTTAAATCTCCACCTTGGGTCTGGGTTAATCTTTTCCTTGTGTTTATATGTGAGAATAAAATAAAGTTAACAAAAACGTAAAACGAAAAGATAAAAACAAGAAGGAAAAACAGTGTAAACAAAAAAAAAGCTAAATTATTCGCAAATAAAAATACGCCTTGTTTATATAGTAGTAAGATATGTTATTTATTTACTATCATGTAAGCCGTATAAAAGGCACAAGGTTGCTAGGCGAATTAAGCTATACCATTCCCAAGCTAAGTTCTAGTTGTACTGTAAACAAATTTGCATAAGTAAATGTTTAGCCGATACCGTCTGTTGAGGGAACCGTGGTGTCCGCCGCCATATGACTGAATTCTGTAGGGAAATGTCATCGATAGAAACATTGTTTTTAGGCAATACCGTATTTTTAGACAAATCAGACTGAATACAGTGTAAGATGTTACCAATAATTAGGAACTTCAATATTCTTATTACGCGAATTTACATATTTCTGAAAAAAGTCATGTATGGGTTTACCTAATCAGACTTTACGTTTTTTTTCAAGATTTCGATAGATGTTCTTTATTTACAATTTCATTACGAGCAGAATTTATACTCCATCCTGATTTACCTGTAAATTCTGCTGTTATTTTTACCACATCCTAACTGGTTAATATACGATATTTTTCACTATACTATTTGGAAACATTAACAATAATATATTTCTCCCCACTATTCAAACGCTTTACTTTCCATTATTGTACAGAAGTTACAATATATAATATTTAAATTGTAATATATATATCCAACTATAGTAATTCTGCCCGAGGGCAGGTCTTTCACTGCAATAATAGCATTTTCATGACATGCTTGCAGCTTTACTAGGGGATTGAAGGTGTGGTAGTTTTCCATACCGGTGAAGGATGATGATGACCATATGATTTCGGGGACCGTTTGGGCCTTAAAGTTTTCCTGACATTTGCCTTACTGGTGAAGAAAAACCCCGATAAAAAGTCACCCAGAAAAATTGCCCCGACCGGGGATCAAACCCGGGCCCGCTGCGTGATAAGGCAGCACGCTACCTCGAGACGACAGCGGTGGAATATATATATATATATATATATATAATCGGCCGCGGTGGACTAGTGGTTATCCTCCTTGCCTCTGGTACTGAGGGTCGCGGGTTCAAACCCGACCGGGGTCGATGATTTTTTTAGGATGGAAAAATCCATGGAGCAAGTCCTCCGGGAGGGACTTTAAGCCGTGGGTCTCGAGTCTGAAGATGTTCAGGCTCGTAAAAAATCCTTAAGCCTGAATAAAAAGGCCTCTAAGCAAAATTTACCGAATTTTCCCGTCCTAGTACAACCTTGATTTCCTAGATGTCAGTATGAGGCGGAACGCTGACCACGGACCACTCAAAATTACATCTATACGAAAACAAGTGTAACTAAATTAGAATGGTTCAAATTCTTCCCTGTAGGGGGAAAGCGCCTAAATCTCAGTAAAGGGAAAACATGGGCTTACAAAAAATAATATATATATATTAAATTATAACATATTGCGCATGCCTAAGAATTTAATAGGCCTATGTTCATTTAATGTATAAAAATTATAATTATATTTTTAAATTCTCCTATATACCTTACATAGACATATATGTGTTTATAATTTTATTTTCTCTATTTTAAATGTTAGAGAGGGAACTACTATTCTTATACATTGACACTCAGAGGTAAAATCGTTATTCGACGAATGAATATGCAGTCGTATATCTGCTTTGTTTACATTACAACTGGAACTTAGCTCGGAAGAGGTACAACTCTCTCACGTTTCGATTGTCGATCGGAGTCGCAGCGCTGTTATCGTGTTTTGACTAGTGCACACGGTTGAAGATAAACACCAGACTATTCAGTCTAAAGATTAGCTAACGTAACTGGACCCGTATACACGCGTAATACGAAAGAAAGAATCTCGTACAGAATTTAATACGATAAATGAGAGTAACCTAATATAATGTGCAGCGATTATTTTCTACTGACCTGACCTCTACCTCCTTCCTACTTCAATAGTTCCTACTTCTGCCGTTGGTAATGAAAATGTAACAGAGCTATATAGAGGCGATTTATTGAAAAAACAAGCAAACATTCTATATTGGAAGCAAGAAAAATAATAAAAAATACTGAACACAGCCCGCTTCGCTGGGTTTATTTTTGGTATACGTTTAAAGTTTTTTTTTTACCTAATGTAGAAGACATGTTTTAAAATATTTCTTTTTTTGGTGTACACACATCTTACTTTTTTTTTATAAGCCAATGTTTTCCCTTTACAGAGATTTAGGCGCTCTCCCCCTACAGGGAAGAATTTGAACCATATTAATTTAGTTACACTTGTTTTCGTATAGATGTCACATGTTACATACTAAGTAATTTCATAAAAAAAATGATTATAGACTACATTTTTGGTGTCATGTTATCTGACTTTCATATCCTTCTTCTGTCTGATTATCTCTGTCCGTTGAGAATTTTCTCGTAACAATACAAGACGTGCTCCTCTACCGTCTTGTTTCATTTATCCACGCCACATTTTGTCTTTGCGATATGATCCGGGATCTCGAAATTTTCTCTTTATGCTTTGGCACTTTTCCTCGTTATATTTTCACTTTAAAATTTTTCATTTGTATATTTAACTTTCCTGTTCTTTAATTTAAAGTTTTTCTCTTTCCGATTTTTCACTTTACACTTCACCAGTTTTTTTTTTATTTTCTATATTGAATTACGGGTCAGTGTTCGGTAGTGTCTGTTAAATAATAGGTGTTCGGTCGCCGATGGTCGAGCCGCAGACCTACATACACCAAATTGGAGAAATCCAGAATATTATGGGAGATTACGAACATTTTGAACAACACTGGTGAAAATGTAAGACAATGCCTGAGGTCGACTACTTTCAGTCACCATATCTCCCACACCTCTGCAGCTAACTAAATCTAATCACCATAAATGCACGATATGACACTCCAGGCAACTATCACACACACGTACCAGTTGTTTGGGGTGGATGGTTGTGGCTGCAAGTTGAAATATATTGACACGCACATATATTTTTAATATAGGGCTATACAACGGTCACTCAGAAAAGTTTTAGATATACATCAGTTAAATAATATAATTGAAATATAACCATTACATTTTCTCAAACTACTCTCCCTCAGCATCTATGCATCGCCGCATCCTCCTGAACAACAACTGGAAGTATCAGCGCCAGTCACTTTCATCCAGTGCACAGAGCTCCCCTTGGTATGCTGCTAATGTTCCTTTAGGTGTTGAAAACCGCTCCCCACCCAGTCATACCTTCTCCGTTGGGTACAAAAATAAATCACAGGGTGTCAGGTCCGAACTGTAAGAAGGATGGGTCAACAGTTGCACAGGACCCTCCTTCAGAAAATCTATTCTCAAATATGCGGTGTGGGCAGAGGCATTGTCATGGTGCCTCTTAGTCAAACTTTTGGACGCTTTTCTCGCAATTTTTTAATACCTGTGGGAGGGCAACTGTGTACTGGTACTGTTACCACCCGGCCACCTGTAGCAAAGAAAATGACCGTCATTTTCTTCCCAACACGTTTTGCTCTTTTCACTTTGACAGATCGATCGTCATTAGGAAAGACCCATACCGACGACTGACGCTTTGTTTCTGGATCATATTGTTAAATCCATGATCTCAGAAAAATAATATCTACGTCCATTCCCTAGACAACAAGAACAATTCAATACAATACACACCATTCGCTTATAAATTATTTCTAAACAAGGTAAATATGATGTGGATGATTGCGATGAAGATGATTTCCTTACATTTATCATAGAAGTGAGGAAAAATCCCGAAAATAAACCTTACCCAGCAAACATGTCCCGTTCGGGGATCGAACCAAGGCCCCCTGCGTCTGAGGGAATGACGCCTTTACCATTAATGCACAGCGGCGGATGATTAAGATATCTAAGCATGCATATATTTATTCTCTATGTTAACTTTTGTACTAAAGGATGCCATCAAATCTTCAGAGGGTAAAGAAGACCTACAAGTCAATTATATTAATAATCTGTTTATATATATATATATATATATTATTGAGTACTATTAAGAAAATGTGGCTGAATTAAACATCAATGAAAATAAGTATATGTCCACATTTAGAAATAAATTATACCGGGTGTACACAAAATAATATAGCGATTTTAAAGATGTCGAATTATACTTGAACTAACAATGACAAAAAACGAAACTCGTGTTAAATGAGAGTTGTATTTCCAGTTTACATTATAAGTTCATAGGTGTTCAATATGAGTCCTGTTTGTTACATGACACACATCCAACCTATAGGTTAATTCTTCCCATACATTAATAAGCAAGTCTGGTTTGATGGCAGCAACAGCTTCTTGAATCCTGTCCCTCAATTCGGGCAGGTTAGCACTGGACATAAGCCCTGTCATCTGGACCTTGACATCCAATCCAGTAATGACAATGTAGAAGGTTTACATGTGTCCCTACCGTTTACAATTGTTACAGGCTCTAAAGCCTACTGATTACGGTGACTTTGCGCTTGAAATGTTGCAGCAGCAACATTCTCCTCAGACACACGTGGTCGTCCCACACTTTTGACTTTACACAGACAACCGGTCGTTGCGAACTGATTATGCCATCGACTGTCTACGAAACGCACATTGAACTGTCACAACTGATTTACAAATCTCAAACTGCAAAACACAAAATACTTTCTGTCGAGGAGTTTGCCTTCTTTGTTAATATTGTTGCCATAAAAACAAAACAAAAAGCTGTTCAAAATCAGAAGTGCTAATTTACTACAAATTGGTTTAAGAGATCATTACTTGCTTTCAGTCATCTGATAATTCGCTATCCAATCACTCACACAACTAAAACTATATTTGTTTTCTGTTTCATTTCAGTCCACAAACAACTTTGTACACCTCATCTGAGTGATTATACAATTACATGAAACTTCTATATTATTTTATGTACACACCGTATAATGGGAACGGACAGTCAATGACAAATGCGGTATATTTGAAGTAGTGACTGAATTCAGATACATAGGAACGTAATTACGGAAATGCATAAAACTTTTAACATGGGATCTGTTTTGGAAATGAGTGCATTACAGGACTCTTGTCCCAACTTGTGTCAAACAACGTTAAACTAAATATATGAATGCGAAACGTGGACTCTTATTTTAAGGGAGGACAAAAGATTATGTATTTGAGAATACATAAATATTTTTGGTCCAAAGAGATATGAACAGACAGGTGAACGGAAAAAGCTACATAATAATGAGCTACATAATCTTTTGGGAAACCAAACATAATAAGAAGAGTTAACTTTACTAGACTGCGATGGAGAGGGGATGTGACACAAATGGGGAATGAATGAGGGTTTTGTAAGAAAACAAGAAGGAAAGCGCTCAATATG
Organism: Diploptera punctata; assembly: GCA_030220185.1. Lineage (NCBI taxonomy): Eukaryota > Metazoa > Arthropoda > Insecta > Blattodea > Blaberidae > Diploptera > Diploptera punctata. The sequence continues at coordinate 500,783 of JASPKZ010001964.1, read as the reverse complement.
AGGTGAAAGAATAACATTAACCATGATTTGAGGTAAGCAGATTATATAGGGGATGGTTTTAAATCATTAGTTGAGGATAGGGATTAATGGAGAGCTTATGTCCATGCGGACATAAACCTACGTGTTCTATAGTGCCAGTGAATTAGTTAGCTAGTTATATCTTATACATTTTGATAATTATTAAATTTTTATTCCTCTTCATAACTACTATCCCTTAAAAATAATAATTAAACATTAAAATCTCCTATTCGATACGCATCAGAACCTGCAACGTCTACAGTGTCTTGACTACAAGTAGCGCACACTCATCCTGCGGATGATGGGAAGTTAACTTCCGAAAGACCTCTAGTTAACAATATTTAACATACATCATTTTAACAGAGTTAAGGAAGAACGACACCTGCCAACAGGTACATTTTAATTTTCAATTGTTATCTTAAAAAATAATTGGGTTTGTATAGTTAATGTGTTATATAACTGTAAGGAGAAATTTGAATCAGTTTTGTTAAATATAAACACTTCTGTTTGTTTTAAGTACATTGGACACGTGTGCTTATTAAGTTCACTTATCTATCACCTTATCATTGTTGATGTATTGATAGTACTCTGTGATATATCATACACAAATATGATTGAAAATGAACTTTACACTCGCAAGAGAACATTCAACATTGTAACATATTTTAATTGTATTACTCAAAGCTGTCATTTATACTTCAATTTCATATATATATATATATATATATATATATTATATATATATACACGAGGGTCATTTTATAAATCATGACAACTATTTTTTATCAGTTAATAAAGCTGCTGAAAAAAAAAATCAGTATATATCAAGTGAGAGTCACTGGAATGTGCTTCAAAATGGTGGTACAAAACTGGAATTCAGATACAGGAGGATATGGGTGAGGGACATTGAAAGATGCATGAGTACAAATCATTGTTTTACTTCTATTACATGTGAATAAAAAACAATATTCATGTAACTCATAACTAACACCCTTCAAAATGATCCCCCAAGGCTTACACACACTTCTGCCAATGGCGAGGAAGGTGCTGAATACCATTAACTGATTGAGATGTGTCTATGTGCACGATTCTTCGTTGAAACACTGTTAGGATTTTCTCCATATTTGTAAACTACTCCACATGCAGCAGCATCTTCAGTTGAAATTTTGAAGTGTGCTAGTTGTGGTTATATGAATATTATTATTTTTCTTCACTATCTGTCTGTCTGTCTGTCTGTCTGTCTGTCTGTCTGTCTGTTGGCGGCACGTAGCGCCGCCGAGTGAGCCGCGTTTGGAGCCAGTTGTAGCTCCCTGGCGGCTAATACCGTAGTGGCTATCGTTTTGTGGTTTCGTCATTTGGCGCTAGTTAGCGGCATCAGTGTTCAGTGGGATTTATTTTTATTTTTATTTTATTTAGAACGTAGGGTGAGATGAGGTGTTTCCTCTCTAGGCCATTTTTTTCATGCAATAGAAGTAAAAGAATGATTTCTATTTATGCATTTTTCAATGTCCCTTACCCGTATCCTCCTGTATCTGGATCACAGTTTTGTACCACCGTCGTGAAGGATATTTCAGCGACTGTCACTTGTATATACTGAATTTTATTTCTTGCAGCTTTATTGGCTGATAAAAAATAGTTGCCATGACTTATGAAATGACCCTTGTATATATTTAGATGCTATAACTATATTTTTGACATTTGGCAATGGAGGCAAATATGATATGAAAAGAAAAATGAATGCTTGACTCGGGATTTGAAGCCGAGTCTCTAAACTCTGTACGTTTAGTGCTCTAACGCCCTGATCTACCAAAGTATTCCAACACAAACATACATTTTTCTTATATATGTAGTATTCTCAAATCCCGACTCAAGCATTAATTTTTCTTTTCATATCGTATATATATATGTAATCCACCGCTGTGGTCTCGAGGTAGCGTGCTGCCTTGTCACACAAGGGGCCCGGGTTCGATTTCCGATCGAGACAGGCTCCTGGGTGAGGTTTTTTCGGGTTTTTTCCCCACCTGTAAGACAAATGCCAGAAAGCCTAGCGTCCAACGGTCCCCGAAAATCATCCGGCCATTATCGTCATCATTATAATTTTCATTACCATTATCACCTTTTCACCGGTGTGGAAAGCAGCGGGATGCTACCACACCTATAATTCCCTAATAAAGCTGCAAAGCATAGCATGAAAATGGTATGATTGCAGTGAAAGACTTGTCCTCGTGAAGAATTGCTATGGTGAATGGATATATGGATATATATATATATATATATATATATGGTATGATAGGAAAAATAAATGCCTGGACGGGATTCGAACCCGGATCTCTGAGTCTGTACCTCAGTGTGATATCCATTACACCAACAGGCGAATCCAATTCAAACATTTATTTTTCTTATATATGTATTATATTCTCCATTATTACTAGATGTCGCGAGAACTCGGTCTTCAGTGCCATCTAGTAGCTGATTATAACAAGTAAGCAAATTAAAGAGAACATTTTTACTTTATAGCAGTGACGCTTTATCGATGTATATATATGGATTTATATATATACATATATAATATATATATATTGTAACAGCGCTTTTGATAAAAAGTCACGTAGGAACTGCGTAAACTAAACGAATTCCTTACTAAATCAAATTTATGGTCCCAATTTACTTATTTACGGAATATATATTTTATTAAATTTGGAGAAACTCCTTTTCCGACACCAGGTATCGAACTGCAGTGAAAACAAATCATACAAAACATTATACTTATCGTATAAACTACTGTTGCATAATTTGAAACAATCACAGTAGTGCCAGGAACACAATCTAGAAGCACTCGCCACGGAAGATGCCTCCGCAGTCGAGGGAGAAGCACCAGACATAGTCCAGAATCTCTTAATATTATAACTAACTCATTATCACTATTGGACTTATTCATGAAGCTCTCCATAATCTCTCTCTTGTGCTAATATTTTCCCATTATTTCCTGTATAATTCTTCAGCCACTCCTGAAAATCTGTCGGACAGATTAACAATAAATGACTTCCGTAATAGAATACTGTAGATATAGACTATGTGTTTCTTATATCAAAATACTCATCAGCATCACTCTGTAATCCCAAGGTATGAAAAAATAATTTTCTCTGTCCGGGTTTCGTCATGTAGATCACTTGCTATTGCTAATTTTGACAAATGCGACGTTCAAAAGATTATTCGTCCCAATTCGCAACAGTTGGTGCCATCTCACATCTGGATAAAAAAATAAGCCAGGCGACTATTTCTTACAAGATGCTTTCCCTTTTTTTTCATGTTGTTTTTCTTTCCTTTAAGTAGGGTCTATTCACAGCCTCCAGTCCACGCCCCAACCTCTTCGGTTACTAGTGTCGCATTCAAGAAACATTAATAATATTAATAATTATTTTAAACTGGCCATAAGTCCTTCTTTTCCATTCAACAAATATAAAAACGATTTACACAAGATCATAACACATAGAGTTATAAGTGAATGCGAAACATGGACTCTTACTTTAAGGGAGGAAAGGAGATTGCGAGTATATGAGAATAAAGTTCTTACGAAGATTTCTAGACCAAAGAGAGATCAACAGACAGGCGAATGGAGATGACTACATAACAGGAAACTACATGGTTTTTATAGGAAGCCAGATATAATAAGAACAGTTAAGTCTCATAGACTGCGATGGGCAGGACATGTGGCACGAATGGGAAATGAGAGACGTGCATGGGGTTTGAGGAAAGTAGATTATACAGGGAATGATTGAAAACAGTAGCTCAGGATAATAATAATAATAATAATAATAATAATAATAATAATAATAATAATAATAATAATACTTTATTTATTCTGGCAGAGTTAAGGCCATAACGCCCTCTCTTCCACTCAACCAGCACAAATACAAATAAATATTTGACAAATATAGATAGAGATGTATGGAGAGCTTATGTCCCATCGGCCATGAACCTATAGGTTCGATAGTGTCAGTGAGTTAGTTAGTTATTTATATAAATTAGGGGTACGATGTAGCGTAGTTGGATAAGGCAATACGCTACAATCTGGAAGATCGAAGTTTCGAGTTCCGGTGGAGTCAGGATTTTTAAACTGGCCCAAACCTTCTGGTGGCACCATGACTCAACCTCTAACGGAAATGAGTACTAGACGGTTGTTCTGGGATAAAGGTGGTCGTCACGCAGGACTGACAATTCGGCTGACATCAATTGCCGATTGTCTAGAAAAAATGAGTGCCTTAATCTTCTACTAACTCAAGGGTCTCCTATGGCCTGTAGTGGGATCACTTTACACTTTTACTTTTATAAATTAAACTAAGAGAGACATTTCTGTGATGTATTAAAAATAATTACTATAATCAATCGATTTGGCGTTTACCTGATGAAAACTCATTTTTATGTTAATTAAATAAAATAAAACTTAACTTTTTATATGATTTTCATATTTATTAAAGTGCAAATTAGTAACAGCTGTTCCTTCTTCAGACGAATTTTATCAAATTATTATTGTAATAACAAAATTAATTTGTAATCAAGATAAAATTCGCCAGCTGAAACGAATTTGTATTTTAATAAATATGAAAATCATATAAAACGTTAACAGTTTTACTTTTACTTAATTAAAACATAATTAGTAGTAGTAGTAGGACTTTATTAGACAAAAGTAAGATATTTACAATATTATTTACAAATATGGGTCGCACGGGCAGTAAGCCGTACGTGCCTTTGACAGTCCGTTACAATAAAGTAATAATTGGTACTAGTGTAAAGAAAAATAAACAACAAAAAAAGCAATAACATTACAATTACATAAAGAAAACTTAATAATATTACAATTAAATAATAACACAATAGCATTATACACTAGAAAACATTAACATTACAATTACATAAAGAAAACACAATAATATTACAATTAAATAATAACACAATAGCATAATACACTAAAAACATTAATTATACACTAAAAACATTAACATTACAATTAAATAAAGAAAACACAATAATATTACAATTAATAATAACACAATAGCATTATACACTAAAAACATTAACATTACAATTACATAAAGAAAACACAATAATATTACAATTAAATAATAACACAATAGCATTATACACTAATTAATTTATATATAATTGTTAAGAATTAATGGTATTGCATTTTGATAACATATATTTATTCATGAATGAGTGTTGTCCTTATTTTCCACGTTTTATCCAGAAATTTATCTAGGTTTATCCAATTTTTTGGATTTACCAATAACTCGTAGCATGCCAATCTTTCCCGATTTGAATTTAGAAATCTTTCCGGTATAACTGACGTCTCCAATATTCTAAATCATTACATTTTCCTAAAACATAATTACTATAATATCGAAAGTATTTTTTTTTCACTAAAATTGACCTATTCTGTTTAGTAAGATATTGGATATCTTCTTTCCTCATAACAAAACACTCATGGAACATCTCTGAAATTCGATCGGTACATTTATCTTACATCCGTACATATTTATTATAATTTTCCAGTGAAATTGGAGATAATTTGTGGACATGACAACGGATTATTTGCTAAATGATATGTGATTACGTAAGATACCGGCATCACCGTTCTAGTAACCTATTAAATATTGGATTAACAAAAACAATCAAAATTCAAGCATATCTCTCAATCTTAATGTCATTAAAACGTTCATTCATTACAAATACTAATTTAGGAATGATAAAATATTATCTGTTTTTTATTTTGGATCACTTAATGATGAAGTGTTATTTATTATTGATACAAGTATGAGTAGATCAATTAAGACAAATTGTAACACCTAAAATTACATTTCTGTAAATATCAAAATTTATTATATTGACTTAGGCTTTCACGGCCGGAGTTATTATGTTGATGTTGTAGAATATTTTCGGGCTGTTGGCCGTGGTCTTGAGGCTTGTGGTTCCCCGACGTTTTCGCCAGAGACTTGCGTCGGCATCAAACGAAACCCCCCAGAAGAAAAAAGAAAAAAAAAAAAAAACCTCAAGATACGAAGTAGCGGACCGCGCAGAGAACACGTCGCGGATAAATGTAGTAGTAGGACTTTATTAGACAAAAAGTAACATATTTACAATATTATTTACAAATATGGGTAGCACGGGCAGTACGCCGTACGTGCTGTTGACAGTCCGTTACAATAAAGTAATAATATAAATAGGGCAGGTAGTCGACAAAATTGCCAGTCTCAAGACAACCCTTGAGGATACCGGACGCAGTCTCGGAGAACCACAAGCCTCTAGACCATATTCTACAAGATCAACATATCAAAATTTATTAAAACACCTAATGTACATATACAGGGTATAGCTAAATTCCCATAGCAGAACACCTAATATACATATACAGGGTATAGCTAAATTCCCATAACAGAACACCTAATATACATATACAGTGTATAGCTAAATTCCCATAATAGACTTTGAGGAAAAATAGTGGAGACAAAGACGGATACGTTTAGCATAGGAACTCATGTCCGGAAACGTACTATTTCCCCGTTACTCGCACTAAAAATACCATCCACTTTCAACTCTCCCGTATTTTCGGCACTGAAGACCCTGCACGTTCTTCCGACTTGACCCCGCTATACTAATATCTGTGCTGTCATGTGAAATCCCTAACTTATAATACCCCTGTGGAATCGAACGAAGGCCCTCTGGCTTGGGTTATGCTGTAGCGGATGTTGCAGGACCAAGGATTGGTGATCATGTGTACCAGATCATGGTACGGAGGTACTGTATCTGTGTTGGCGTAGATGGTTGTCACATCGAGCCCTTCTTGTGGACCCAGTCAACGAGCAGCAGGTGTAAGAGAGAGCAACGTGTGTTGTGGTATTTTGTGTGTAGCGGGAAAATGGAACGTTTCCAGACATGGGTTCCTATGCTAAATATAACCGTCTTGATCCTCACTACACGTCCTCAAAGTCTATAATCGGAATTTAATTATACACTGTATATATAGTATATTTTATTTATTTATACTCTACTAGTTTATGGTGTTACTGTCCATGGAGGACCTAATCTCTCTTATAATGACATTCCAATCCTCTATTTTGAAAGCCTCAAATCTCTATCTGCTGACATGCATTCTTCTTAAATCATCCCCTGCATCATCAACCATCTAGGACCTTGGTCTTCCTATCTCTTTTACCGCCCACGAAAATAAAATTCCAGCCTAACACTGCATCACTATATGTGTGTGTGTGTGTGTGTGTGTGTGTGTGTGTGTGGTGTGTGTGTATATATGATGTTGCAAAAAACGCAGGCAAAGGAGGTGAGGTAGTATATTGAGATATGTTGATCAATTTTTAATAAGGTACCAATGTTCGGAAATGATGCGTTTTCACACAATGACTAGTTAACTATGTTTCAAGATCACTGTTAGTTCGAAGGAATTGAAGACTCATTACTTGACAACTCACAGGTTCGGGACATATGATACGTGGCTTCGCAAAGGAATCTTGCTGCAACACGACGGAGTTCCACCTCACTTCGGTGCCAATGTGAGGAGACATTTGGATACCACGTATCCAGGTCGATGGATTGGAAGAGAGGGACCAGTCCCATGGCCTCCGAGATCACCTGATCTTAACCCTCTCGACTACTTTTTGTGGGGCGACATGAAACAGTCTGTTTATCAGAGTCCAGTAGAGTGACGTATGGATCTTATAACCCGAATCCACGCTGCTGCAGAGAAACAATTCAAACGAGGCCAAGCGTATTTGAACGTGTTAGCCAATCACTCACAACCGCCGATGTACGCTTTGCAATGAGATGGGAGGTGGATATTTTGAAAACTTGATGTGATTGTGACAGTATTGTCAAGTATTGATTCATGAAATCCAACTAACGGATCTCTTGAGGAGTTAGCTGCTCATAGTGTGAAAACGCATAATTTCTGGACATTGGTACCTTATTAAAAATGACTATTTAACTCATACCCCAAATGTGAGACAATGACCAATCACATTTCAATGATTTTTTATTTACAACCAATCACAGTCGTGTTTCGCCTAAAATTTACTAACTAAAGTTTATCATAATAAAGAAAGCACCTCTATTTTAACATTCTGAAGAGGTCATAGCATTATTTTGCAGTGACTGGCCCTCCAAGAAATACGGCTACCAGAGTGTATATATAGATGAATGTCAGCAGAAAGCGCATGCGATAGATAATATAAAAACATTAGTAACAATTGATCATACCACAAATAAAAAAAAAGAAACCACTGTTTTGCATTTTTCTTAAACGAATTGTTTTCCAGGAAATGACGTTGCAGAAAAAAATATAATTGACATATTTACATCATAGGATATCAAATTAATTAATAGCTACAACGTTGGTTATAAATTTCTCCACTAGGGTGCATTCTTACAACATTGCGATCTTTTGGCAATAAATAATATTATGATATTGTTGCAGTGATGAACAAAAGAAGCAAATGAAGCGTACCAATCGTTTCTCATTTGTTTTCAAACATCGCCGTTTACACTAAATACATAAATATTTAAAAATAACTATAGTTAAATAATGATTTGTGAGGAGACAGTTCAATTTTATTCGTTAAATAGTCTCTACATAAATTCACTTCTCACTTCGTGAGTAGTGAATTTATCGATAATTTGGAAATCACTCGTGGCATTACTCATGATAAACATATATTAATATACCATCTCACCTCCGTTGTCGGTGTTTTTTGCGACACCCAGTATGCATATAGTGACGCAGTGTTTGGTTGGCATTTGATTTTCGCGGGCGAAGGCGAGGTTTGTCACGTATGGTGGGGAGAGATGCGTGAGCTGACGGTGAGACCGCGGAGAAATTTCAACATGCATATACACCTGCATTCTGCAAAAGTACGTTGTCGAGTCTGAGAATTGTCTCGACTAGATTTCCATACTATGTATTCTCATCATCATTTCTGGCGCTACTGTCCTTTGAGAACAAGGTCCTTTGTCGACTACTTGTTCCCGTCATTCAAGCCTCGTTGCTTCCAACTACTTTCAATTCTGAATCTCCAGACTACGCAGATCCTACTCTATGTTGTCCATCCATCTATGTCTCGAGTGTCCGACCGATCGGCTTCCTTCTGGTATTTAATATTTTTCTTCTGGACTCAATGATTTCCCACCCGTTCCACATGTTCCAATCATCTGAATCTGAGAGTCTTTATGTTCGCTAGAGTTATTTCAATTCACTATTTGTTCTTATTCTCCATTCACCCTGAATACATACTGCATCCAACCCGTTCCACATGTTCCAATCATCTGAATCTGAGAGTCTTGATGTTCGCTAGAGTTATTTCAATTCACTATTTGTTCTTATTCTCCATTCACCCTGAATACATACTGCACCAAATATTCTCCTGAGAATTTTCCTTCCCCGTGTGTTGAGGACGTTTTCATCCAGATTATTCTACATTCGTATATGTAACAAGATGTGAAAGTTGGACCAGCCTGTTGTAGTTGTGCCCGAATAGTGGACTAAAGAAGTGAACTCAAGAGCGAAGACAAGAAAAGTTATAAGTGAAATCGGCAGCGAATATAAAGAATAGGACGATCAAATAAAATAGACTTTATTAGCACATCGATGGATTATTGTGAAATAAATAAAGTGAATTTGGAAATTTTCTTACTAATTGGAAGATCAGAATTCGAGTCCCGGTGGAATCAGGATTTTGAAACTGACCTAAACCTTTTGGCTGTACAATGGCCCTGTTTTCGATTCAACCTCTAAATGAAATGAGTACCAGACTTTGTTCTCGGGTAAAAGCAGCAGTTACACAGGGCTTACATCTCGTGCCGATTGTTCAAAAGAGGTGGGAACCTTAACATCTTACATTCCCAATGACCTCCTAAGGCCTACAGTTGATACGCATTACCTTATACAAAGTAGAGATAGGGAGAACTATGTTAATCCATTCATGCGCATAATGAATGGATTCCATCCGTTCCCATCTATCATTGGTAGTAAAATGAAAACCAAGACTTAGATCATCTGTCTATCGGTCGCAATTTTCGTTTTATCGCAACGGAACTCGGAATATAACATTTGAATAAGACAATTAAGACGATGTTAGTTAATTAATACAATCGGACCATTAGGAGAGGGGGTTAACAGTCTTTGATAAAACTACATTAGAAACATTTTCAACGCTCTAGCGGCCGTAATTTTGTTTTCGCGTAACAAAACTTAGTATATGCGATTAAGTTATCGAAAGAAAACCATATTCTGTAAAACAGCAAAACACTATCACAGATGACGAGGGGTTTTCCTCGACATTAATTCGGCGTAAATGAACAAACACATGTTGTTTAAGATCTCACTTAACTCTTTATATTCTTCTACAAATTATCAGCAAACGTTTAATCACAATTTTCACTCGCAATTAATCTTCTTTCTATTTTAATCTCAGTGACACTTATTTCACAGTCACTGATGAATCCGTTCACCACAATATCTCTTACAGTTAACCTCTCGCCGCAACACAAGACTGACCAATGTCTGCCCTTGCCGTATGTTATATAGTCGCGAGGAAATTTCCAAGTGTAGATTCGAGATATTTCGAACCGAAAGGAGAGCGAGATGTGGTGGAGACGTCTGGAATGGCAGCCCAGAAATGTCGGTGGTTTGCGCTAGTCTTTCAACTTGTGAATGGGCGACTCGCAAATCTATTCCGAACAATGCGACACCACATCCGCGCCTTGCCCGCGTCATTTAAGCGTTGTTAGTACGACGCGACACAATATGATCATTAGGAGTGGAAGTTTACTTGGAGCTGAAAATTTGCAAATTGTTTTAGCGGCCATATTTTCTGTTTCTTCCAAAAGAAACTGGTTACATGCGATTTAATTAATAATTTAAAGATATTTTTTTTATCTTATTATGCTATTTTTTTATGTAAATATGTTAACATATATTCTTATGCTATTCATTAAACCAACAATTCGGATCATAAATTCCACTTGGCGAGGAATTCATTTACTTTACAGAGCTCTTGCGTGACGGATATTTATTTTAATTGCAGTAGGTGGACCTCTACATAATTACTTCAGAAATATGTTAATCTATTTGAGTTAAGTGCTTGATAAATTAATTCTGATAACATTCTATATAAATACATTTTCATAGCACTTTTTTCACGCTTCATTACATCAAGAGTAAGGAATACCGACAGTAAAAAAAGTATGTATACAACATTTTAGTAATTTACGATATGTTTTGTTACAGTTGTTAGTGTAAAGATACGCATTATCTTGATCAGTTATTCACAAATAAAAATAAAATTAATACCAGTTAGGTGACGTCTTACTCAAATTGGTTAAAATCTTTTAAATTCTGAAGGCGTTTCGGAAAGAGTATCCTATCATCAGCAGGAAGTTTAGGACTAATATGCTCTCCATACCGTTTCTGATTTCAGTACTTAACGGTTTTACAAAAAAAGCCGGAAAATATCATATAATATTCACAAGAAAAGATCTAAGTTTCACCCACATTGAATAACCCATGTGAAACATCATCATCACTTTCGATGCATTTATTCTGCTTTCAGCATCCAACATTCACTGCCGTATAAAATGATCCCACATGTTACTGTTTTATAACATTTTAATTGAGTGTTTTTTTCTTGTTTTGTTTCTTAACGTTGTTCTGATTGTTCCACACCAAGGCCTACTTTAAAAATGTGAGATTTTTATTTATCACATCTTTCTCATAATTATAAGAAATAAGACTTCCAATATAGTCACAATTGAAATTAGCTTCATTATTATGTCATCTATTACGATTTTATATCTAATTGAATATTTACTCATCCCGATCGAAACTTATTTATTAAGTTTACAACTAAGGAAAGTAAGGAAATATTTGCGTATAAACAGAGGAACTTCGGGTAATTTGGACCCCTGTTTTGAATGTGTTGTTTTTCTTTTTTTAATTTGAATTTTGTTTAATTACAGTGACTATTTAACTCATGCCCCAAATGGGAGTCAATGACCAATCACGTTTCAATTATTTCTGTTTTACAACCAATCAGAGTCGTGTTTCACCAAATAATTATCAGTGTTATAATTACCATATTAAAGAAAGCTCCTCCTTACAATATTGCGTTCCTTTGGCAATAAATAGTATGATCTGGTTGCAGTGATAAACAAAAAAAGCAGTAGAAGCGTACCTATCGTTTCTCATTTGTTTTTTAACATCGCCGTTTACATTAAATATATACATATTTTAAAATATCTATAGTTAAATAATGATTTGTGAGTAAACAGCTTAATTTTATTCGTTAAATAGTCCTAACAAATGCCACTCTTGATTTCCAAATTCTCTAGATAAATTCACTCCTCACTTCGTGAGTCGTGAATTTATCGATAATTTGGAAATCGCTCGTGGCATTACTTATGATCATTATTAGTGTTGTAACTATGAAATAGCTTTGTTATTTTATTCAAATATGGAAACACCTTCATAATTTATAAACTTTTTTTACATTACAAGAAAGGTCCACTTTAACTTCCATATTCGGATAAAGTGGATCCCAAAGTCCACCTTAGATTTTAGTCTATTTTTAAGTATATTTACTCTATTAATTTATACAGAAAGGTACATATTAATCTGAAAATATCTATGACTTATCGTAATTAGAAAGCATTGGTTCTTATTTGATGTTTTGAAAAATTATTGTTGATTATAACATTCACACGTTATTCAACGGCAGAAAGCGACAGTCTTTGGGTTTAATAAAATTACAAGGATATTAAATAAAATTAATTAAGTGAATGGTTTTTATAGATAGCATCCTCATTAATAAAATATACGTATTCGTGTAAAGTACCCAGAGGGTCCACATTAAACCAATATCTCTGTTATGTTTAATTTATTTTATACAGCCTCCATGTCACATAATATCAAACCAAACCCGTCAGTATATTAAAACAGCATCTATATAATATAATATATTTAGGACTTTATTTCAACATTTGTAATATTCAATAGTAGAAATTAAGAATTGATTATTAGCTTGAAAAAATTTTAAAGTGGTCATTTTCATAAATACCGCAAATAAACCCTTCTTCGCACAAAGAATATCAGAAACTGGCCTTGAACCCGTCAAAGTTGATGAGGGGAAGAAGTTAAAATATTTTCTCAAGGGCGGCACCAATTAAAGAAAATATTAATAGTGTCCACTCAAACAGAAGGGTCCACATTACCGGAACTTCCCTTTACATCCATAGTAATTCTGCCGGAGGCAGTCCTTCACTGCAATCATAGCATTTTCATGCGATGCTTGCAACTTTACTAGGGAACTTCCCTATAATAAGTCTATATAATCATCAATTGCTTAGGAACATTTTTTGGACCAAAGAGAGAGATGAACACAGATGAATGGAGAAGACTACATAGCACTGAACTACATGAAGTGTTTGGGAAATCAGATATAATGAGAACAGTTAAGTCTCGTAGTCTGCGATGGGCAGGACATGTGGCACAAATGCGAAATGAAAGAGGGGATTGAAACATCTTGTTGGAAAACTAGGGGGAAATCGCTCAGTACGTAAGCCAAGAATAGATTTGGAAAATATTAAACATGATTTGAATGAGTGAATTATACATGCAATGATTAAAACACGTTAACTTAGAATAGGGATGTATGAAAGGCTCGGACATGACCTTTCGGGTTCGATAATGCCAGTGAGTTAGTTAACTTCCTTTCCCGATTCCTTAATGTTACTCTTTAGAATGCACGTGTTAGCCCTTAGTACATCTTCTCTATCGTCTAATATTAATACATCATCAGTAAATTCTTCTTCTTATAAGCCTATGTTTCCCTTAACAGAGATTTAGGCGCTCTCCCCCTACAGCGAAGAATTTGAACCATACTAATTAAGTAACATTTATTTTCGTATAGATGTCATTTGAGTGGTCCGTGGTCAGTGTTCTGCCTCATACTGACACCTAGGAAACCAAGGTAGTACCAGGACGGGAATATTCGATAAATTTTGCTTAGAGGCCTTTTCATTCAGGCTTAAGGATTTTTTATGAGCCTGAATATCTTCAAACTCGGGACTCACAGCTTAAAGTCTCTCTCGGAGGACTTGCTCCGTGGATTTTTCAATCCTAAAAAAATCCATCGACCCCGGCCGGGTTTGAACCCGCGACCCTCGGGACCAGAGGCAAGGAGCATAACCACTTGTTAACACTTTATTAATGCGATTTGTTTTAACAAATAAATTAAGTAACTCGCTGCTAGTGTTCTTCCTGTAAAAGTACATTTACTAATTCTTACGCGATCTGCTTGTACTGACAATTAATGGGGGTGGCATATACCGGTAGAAGATGCTTATAGTCAAACCGATACAAACGTTGGTACAGCCTAAGTCATTCTGCTACCTAAGGCTGGTTACGATACAATTTGCATTTACATTTATATCCGATCAAATTACCCCTATTTCCTACTGATCTTGCAGATTATTAAGTTCTTCACAAATTGTAAACAAGCGATAATTCTCAAATTTATAACAAAAAAATCCGTAAGTCGCAGCAATTGTTTAAATTAAGCAAATTCCTCAGCAAGTCGAATTTAAGGTCAATAGCGGTTTATGGAGTATATATTTCTTGTTTAAATTGGACAAAGTCACTTTCTGGTGTCAGTTTATTTAAAAGCGTCGGACTGTTGTGAAAACAAATTATACATAACTGTAAGTTATTATCTATGTGCATATTGTTGTTATAATTTGACACCAATTTAAATAAAATCTACCGATTCACTTTTCCATTAATTAATTAAAATATATGTTTTTTCCCAATGCCCAGGATATCGTTTAGACATTTATGGTGTTCTCTCCTGGCATGGCGTACTTGTAACCCACTTCTGAGGTTGGGGCACCTGGAAGGCGGTATTACGCTGCCCAGATGATATGAGAGTTGATGATGGTAATGATGCACCACAAGGGGCCTTAAACTAAACTTAATGTAATTAGGTGAATATGATATTTGTTAAAATATTAAACGATTAAGTTTTCCATTATTTTATTAAAATATTAAATAAATTAAACTAGTGTGTCTTTTAGGAGACATTGCCAATTTCAGGGTTAATTAGATTTTATGTTAAATATTACGACGAACCATACATGGCGGTTGGTAGAATCAATTTTAAATTTCGAATTAAAAAAAAAAACTCACTTCTAATGATCGGATTTCGCTGATTTTTGGACAATTTATTCTATTATCGCCTGTTTATCAATTAAATTGTAATGGCTATTCAATAAAGAATGGAGATTTTTACAATCATAATTTAACATGCAAACATTTGGTTTTACAATATTTGCCAGCTTAATGCACACATGGTCTACATTTCAAGGTCATCTCTCAAAGTTCCTGACTGCGAGTGGTATGCATGTTCAGTACCGTCTATGGATACGTTGGAGGCGATCGAAAGTTTATTTTATACGAATCACTGCTGAATGAAACCTGACTACATCATTTCGGTCCTGAGAGCAAGCAGCAAAGCTCTTAGTGGATTTTTCCTTCATCACCAACACGAAAAAGAAGCAAAAGTGATTTTTTATACTGAGAACGTTATGGTCATCGCAATTTGTTATATTCATGGAATGGTTTATCAGCATGTCATACCAGCACACACGAAAGTAACTGGAGAATTCTATAGAGATATTCTAATAGTCTTGTAAGGTCATATTAGGCGCAAGAGGCCATATTTCTGTGAAACAAGCTGGATGCTCCACCATAATAATGCGAATTCGCATATCGCAAATCTTGTTACTAAATATATTACATAAACCAAAGTGAAATTCATTCCTCATCCTCCCTAGAGTCCGAATTTAGCTCATTGTGAGTTTTTTCTATTCACTAATCTTAAGGAACACCTTAATTGGAGACATTTCCAGCTTCATATTTAGTTCTGAAAGCTGCGAAGGCGGTTTTGAAAGAACTGTAAAAAAAGTTGTTTTCAGGATGTCTTTGCAGGATGCGTTGCATGTAAAGGAGACTATATTGAACAATAACCATCAAAATTATGAGCACAAATAAATTTTTTTTGGCAAAAAAGATAATTATAATCCTTTATTCAACGACTCTAGTGCTTTGTATAAATAACTCATTATTGGTACGTATTCTCCATCTTTGATGATCTTTTTTGGCCTCAAACATTTTCGGAAGGTTTTCGTTAACATTTGCTCTAAATATTCTCAGCGTCTTTAGCAAGAGTCCATATCATTGATTATATAAACCAACCGACTTTTTATTTGATCTAATTCTCCATGTTTTGCCGCAAGGCTCTGACGCTTTGCATTATTTTTACAGGAGAAGATAGTGACGTAACTGAAAACAAAAGATGAGTGTATCAGGTTGTAACTGCAGTTTTCCTGACACTCCGTTCCTCACAGACGTATGTGGGGCCGGTTTGTTCATGATGTTAACCGAGTTACTTCTGTTGAGGCAATGTGACATGGCCGATGCTTGCAGACGACCTCAAGACGAAGAACTTACCAAGATACAAGAATATGACTTCATTGTGGTGGGCGCTGGAGTTGCAGGTCCTGTGTTGGCATCCAGGCTCAGCGAAAATCCAGATTGGGATGTTCTCCTCGTAGAAGCAGGTGTGAACATAATTTATATCGTATTATACTTTCTGTTTTATACTCCTCTTGATCCTAGAGAGTTCTTATAAAAAACTTATCCAACATCCAATAATAACCCCTGAAAATATGTCTGGTACATCGACATCTAATTCTGCTTCGATGGTACTACGGTCCTTATAGTCTGACCTTGATCTTCTTTTTAACTGCCATCCATTCACTTTGATCGCTTGTTGTTGATTCTCGATTTCAGCCTGTTTTAGAACTTCCTGTACATCATCCAACCATCTCAACCTAGGCCTTCTCTTACTTTACAGTTTAGAGTTTAAAGCGTTTTTAGGTATTCGATCAGTATTCATCGTACAGACCAGGCACAGTCAATCAATTCTACATTTAATGCCCGTGATGATGTTAATGTCTTTCTATAGTCTCTGAAGTTCCACATTTGTTCTTATTCGCCATATTCCATTGTCACAAACTGGTCCATAAATCTTTCTTCAAATTTTCCTTTTCCAGGTAGATAAGGCAGAGGCCTCTGTACCTGAAAGTGTCTAGGCTTCACTTTCATA
Organism: Diploptera punctata; assembly: GCA_030220185.1. Taxonomy (NCBI): domain Eukaryota; kingdom Metazoa; phylum Arthropoda; class Insecta; order Blattodea; family Blaberidae; genus Diploptera; species Diploptera punctata. The sequence goes on along the minus strand of JASPKZ010001964.1, from coordinate 483,540 downwards.
GGTTACAATGATGGTTATATGTTATATATAATGTAAATTTTACTTTCGTGAATACGTATCTTGGTTTCATAACGTTGCCAAGAGCTCTTAAGCATCTATTACCAGCAGCTATTTTTTTCCGTTATATCCGTTAATATATCCACAGATCTTAAATATTTAAAACTGGATACTTGTTCTTGCTCAATCCATTTAAAACAATGTTATTTATGTTTTTATTATTAATTTAACACTTCTCACTGAAAGATAAATTATCCTTTATCCTTCAGTGAGAAGTGTTAAATTAATAATAAAAACATCAACAGATGCCCTACTGGGTTTATATAGTACCGGTAGAGGCCGCCAAATGCAAAGAAAGAAGCAACGGTTTTAAAGCATTTGGCGCGAGGGAATTACAATGTATAAAGAGAAATACTTGCGTCTAGATCGCAACTCGCCTCGGTAGCTCAGTTGGTAGAGCATTTGGCCCGGAATGCCAAAGGTCCCGGGTTCGAGTCTCAGTCTAGGCGAACAATTTTTCTCTTCAAAAATAATATTATTTATGTTTGGATTTATATTTTGAGTATACTTAGTTTTCGTTCTAACTCAGCTATTTGTGCTTCAGTATCAAATTCATACAATGAGTTTAAATTTCTAGTTAAAAGCACAACATCGTCGGCATACGCTAAGTATTGTACTGTTCGATTAATAATGGTACCTCTTGGATTAATGGGTCTGCTCCTCATTATCTTTTCTAAACCGATATCGAACAACATCTAATTACTGTATAATAAGGCACTGGATACCCTGGGTTCCTTATATCAAAATACATAGCCAACATCTCTGAACAAACTCTGAAAGATTGACTGATTTATTATGTTGTTGTTGTTGTTGTCTAATGTGCTGCATCTAATACTGAAGTTATTAGCAGTCTTGCTCTCCAATACTTTGAGGTCTTAGAATCTTCATGTTTGACAGCGATACAGTTGTTGAGATGACCTTCAATTATTTCTTCATCTGGGCGATTGCATAAAATACATTTCAGTTAAGGCAGAACATTTTGTAAAGGTGTTTTGCCAGACATTAGTAGACCATTGTAATTCTAAAATGTGCTACTTCTGTTCTTCTTGGTATGTCTGGTATATCAATATTTTTTTTATTAGGCATTCCCATTTTTTGTTTCTGGCCACTGTTTGAAGTCTATTGTCATTCATAATTTTAGATTTTAACTTTATGTGGCGTTTCACTGAGGAGTAAGGTGTAGGTTTAGATCCAGGAAATTGTTCTATGCGAGATCTTTTTTTTTTGGCGATCCCACAGTGGGAGGGTAGCCATTGGAGGACAACTTCTTTACCACAGTTTCGCAGGTCAGTAATAATGTTGTACTGATTTATTATTTATTGTTTAATAAGGTACTGGAAACCATTGGCTACTTACAGCAAAACACACGAGCAATATCCCATAACAACGTGTGAAAGTTTTCTGACACATAAACATCAAATTACTGTTTAATAAAGTACTGAAATTCATGTTTCCTTGTATCTAAACACTCAAACAATCTCTGAGTTAGTCTCACACATCATCAAAATTCTACCCAGAAAAGATATCAGCATACATACAACTTGAAATAACAAGGCGGAACCAGATTAGGATGTTATTGCTGAGGACGGGGAGCAGGGATAGGTGTACACAGTACAGAGCCACTGTAGGCATCTGAATAAATTTCAATTGTATTTACAGAATTGTTTGAATTAAATCCATTTAGTATTCTGTCCAAAATTATATGCTAGTTGTTTACCTGAACAGAGAGCCCTTGCTAATGTCACAAACTACAGAATAATAGCTTGTTTTTAAAGTGTTTGATTGGAGTTCATGCAAGTTGATTCCAAAGTAGATTTTGTCACAGCTCTGATAATAGGGTACTCGAGATGGTGGATTTCTTACATCAAAACTCTTATCAACGTCCGTCAACAACCCCCATATGTTTGTGTCACATATGAATACCAATTGCTATGAAATAATGAATTCCTTAGAGCAAAATACTCAGTCAGTATCCTTGAACAATCTCTGAATGTATGTGTCATGTCATATATCATTACCAATTGCTGTAATATTGGATTCCTTACATAAAAGCACTAACCCAACAACCTTTAATATTTTATCTGACCTAACAACATAAAATTAAAAATAAATAAATCTATGCATGACAGGTCCGGAGAGCCAAACCAACTAACTGGTTGCTGTCATAAAAACAGAAGACACCATAAGTAACTCGTGGTCAGTGTGACATATTCCATCAAACTTTAATGTATGTTGCTGTATCTGATTTTGCTACTTCTCATATTAAGTGGCTACCAGCTCAGTGAACCTCAAGCCAGACCATTATACACAAAGAAACAAATGAGTTTAGCTGGAAATTGAACCAGAGACACCTGGGATATTAGAGAGTTATACTGTTATTGCCGAAGAAGTAGACCATCAACATCAAGTTATTGTGTAACAGTGGACTAAAGATATATATCAAAACACTAATACAACTTCTGAAAGTTTGTTATCTTTTTCTTATATGGTGCTTCAGGAGTTTGTCCCATTATGTTGAGTACTATCTGTGTAGTTCTTGAGTTTGTGAACATTTTTATTGATTTTTTTTAGAATTATTTTTGGTCACAGTTGAAACTGGACTCCTCTACATTTTTCATGTTTTCAGTTAAGTGTACATTTGATATCTTCAAAGATAGATCTATCATTGAACTATTACTGGAAATATACCTATGAGCAGACAAAATTATGAAAAAGAAAAAGAGTACATAATTAATGGCAATAGAAAAACGGATTTGAAGAAAATATGGTATACAAGAAAATAAATAAGTTTAAAAGACAAAAATGAATTAATGAAAGTAACACTTATAAATGAAATAGAAGAACACATAACATTCAAGAAATTCACTTAACATCTAATGAAGCACCACAAGTTTAAAAAAATAATTAAAAATTTGATATAAGATTTGTGCCGAACAATGATAATAGGATAATTAAAACCAACAAAAAATGACAAAATTGAAGAAGAAAACAAATTGGAAATTTACCAGATTAAGTACAGAGATTGTGACACAATTTATATAGGGAAATAAAAAATATATTTAAAAAACCAGGGTGAAAGAACATCTTAGGGATCTCATAGATTGTCATGTGGAAAAATCAGTATTAGCCGTTCATGCTTGCTCTGAAAAATATATAATTGGAAAAATGGTTAGTTTAACTGAACAAATAGAAACCCAAAAGAGCTCATAGTTTGGGAAAAAATCTTCTTCTTCTTCTTCTTTCAAGGATTAAATATTTTTTGGTTTGTTCCAGCTCCAAGTATTATATCTGCTTTATCCATCTCTTTTCGTCATTTTGGTTGATAGTTAAGACTTTTCCTAGGCAATCTGTTGGTATCCGTTCTGCAGACATGTTCATACCATTCTCTCCTGTACTCTTCTATTTTATCTGTCAAACTGAATATTTAATTCACAATTTGAATTGATTCAGAGGTCCACCAACTGACGGAGTAAAAAGTAGTTCTCCTGATGATAGAACATTGGTTGTGAAATTACTGATGATGAAACTGCCTAGGTTTTGTATATGGGGTGAGGTGTAAAGAATTGTAATTTAAATCATACATCTATCTGTTGTGACAGAAAATATACTTCTACAGCCCCTTTATGTACTCTATACTGTAGCATATGATTTTATATTTCTCACAGAAACCAGATTTATCCATGAGATGTCCACTTTCTGCTTGTATGTTGTGAGATATCATCTATGCAAAATCTGAAACTTCCTGTGATCCCTGTGCAACAGTTTTTCTCTCGGGCAGTTTAACGTCAATATTTTTTATATCCACTGTTATCAGTGAATTGGAATGAAGCTATTGAAGTTGTTCTCATGAAAAGATTGAAACATTTTCATACATAATTCATATCAAGGTTATGTAGTTGGCTTCAGTGCTATTGTTTTCTTCAAAATAAACTTAATTGCTATAATAGCTAAGATACTTGTATATTTTCATACTGAAATTCTGATACATTACAGAAAGTGGACTTCTTCATGGAAGTTGTTAGTCTATATCAGCGGTTCCCAATGGTTTTCGACTCACGAACCCCTTCCACAATAATCTGAGTTGGGTGAACCACTGAATTTTATTAAACATAGAGTAGACATGCATAAAACATAATTCCGAGCAATAGGTTAAAACCTAAAGTTACTCTAGTTACGGCTTAAAAGTTAAAGTTACACAACGTGTAGGCCTAGTTGTAGCAAAATCAAATGCATTCCTAAAGTTGTTAAATCAGGCATTCGCAGTAAATATTAATATATTGTGGAAATAATGTGATAAATTCCCATTGTTACACATATACAACAAGGAGCATTATAGGGTAAATTTAATTTTAAAATAATGTAGTAATAATAATAATAATAATACTAATAATAATAATAATAATAATAATAATAATAATAATAATAATTAAAATGCTACAGAAATGAAGGAAACAATGATAGACCAAACCTCAAAACCCGCCATAACGGAAAAGTTTTGGCGAATCCCTTGAAATATTTTGCCTGGGGGTTTGCGAACCACAGGTTTGGAAACGATGGTCTATATCCAAGAAAAGAAAGACCTAAGGAAGCTTATACTGTGCAGTGAGATTGTACCATTATATACCACTCTATTGAGGCCAAAACAGATCAAATGATAAATTTATGAATAGACATGGTGATGATGATAAAAAGTTTGAATCCATTTGGTTAAATTTTGAATAATGTACAATTGTACATGTATGTTCAATATCTCAGAACACAGAAGCGTGGTGAAGACATGTTTCTGAAATAACCAATTCAAATGAGATAACTGTTTTAAGATAAATTGTAGAAATACACCTGAGTTACCCTATCATCCTCAACTACTCTTTTATATTGTATAGGTCTTCCGAACTAAAATAATTCTGATGATTGAATAATTGCTGAAAGGTGTATGCAATTTGATCCACAGTTGAAGACAAATGAGTCGCTCACATATGTTTGTATAATTTAACCTTACATTTCAGGAATTGATCAGAATGTTTGATGCCATCTTCCATTTTGCATAAGAAATTTTTATTTTATTCATTCGTAATTTTTCTCATCACTGAGGTTTTTCTCTAACCAATCTTAATAATTAACATGAGTTTTAAAAAATACATAAATGGCTACAGACTTATAGATTTGCCATAAATCCATTGTTTCCAAGGCTTAAGATTCGGTTTTTAACATTTTATGTTTTTTACAATGAGTGAGGAGCTGGCCCACACATCAACCTCTAACCTGAAGGATCGGGTGCTTTTTGATCAAGGTTGTCTTCTTCTAGCCTTTGATGAACCAACATCAAACTACAACGCAGCAGTACCTGTAGGGGCTCTCACAGGGTACTTTCACCTACCATACTGGATCCTGGTTTTTTAACGAGTTTGTTATTCCTCCCCTTCAATAATAATAATAATAATAATAATAATAATAATAATAATAATAATAATAATAATAACGACAATAATGCTTTGTTTAAGCTGGCAGAGTTAAGGCTTTTAAAAGACCTTCTAGTCTACTCAACCAGCGAATAATAAAATAACACAAAATTTTATATACTTATTTTAATTTTAAAATATTGTTAAAATATAGACTAACAATGCACAATACAAATGTGGTTTAATATTAACACAAACAAAATATAGAATGGAATAAAATAAAGTAAGAAAATCTTCCTAGATGAATATTTATAGGTACATGCAAAATGCTTAATCTATTTGTTATGCAGGTGCATTTTTAGGTGATACTCTTATTTTATGTAGATCTGGCATGAGGTATATTAGAAGAACATTACTTGCACTTTGAATCATTTTGTAATGCATTTAGCACTACCTAGGAGAGGTAGCTTACCATGTCCCCCATGAAAGTTTGTTGGTAGAATTAATTTTGCTATCTGTATAATGTAGTTTTAACTTTCAGGACCTCAAGAACCTACTCTGACACAGATTTCCTGCTTATTCAATGAGTTCTACTGGAACAGTTCTGGATTGGAAGTATGTCACACAACCTTCTACAAAAGCTTGTCTTTTAAGTGGAGGAAAATGCAGCTGGCCTCGTGGAAAAATGATGTCTGGATCATCTGGTAAAATAACATTTATTTTTAACATTAATAAAATTCATCATAAAATTCCTTTGAGGTATTAGTCATATAATTAGAATTGAATCCTTTTTTATTCAGGATTGTTTCTGTTTATTTACACAGGTATCCTCAACCAAAATATACTATTTTTTTTCTTCCACACTTAACGATCTTGTGGGTCTGCTTCTGTTATATTTCTCTTCTTCATGTTGTCTTGAATTCCCTTTATCTATGTTGGCTTTGGTCTACCACGTTTTCCTTTTCTAGGCGGTATCCATTTTAATACTTCTTTGTTTGCTTATATGACCGTTCTTCTCATTATATATCCACAACATCTTAGTTGGATTTCTTCAATCTCTTGTACAATATTATTTTCTACATTCATAATTTCTCTTATTGTATTATTTTTTATTTTGTCTAATTTTGATATTCTTGCCGACCTTCTTAAAAAGTCCATTTATGTGACTAATAATTTATTTATGTGTTTTTGCTTCAACGTCCATGTTTCCACACCATATAATAAAACACCTTTCATAATTGTGTTATGTTTTAATAATTTAGTCCTCTTGATTATATTCCAGTCCATAAAATTTAATGTGCCAATAACTTGTTTTGCCTCTGTTATTCTTTTTTCAATGTCTAAATTCACATGATCCATCTGTTTCAATTATTGATTCCAAATATTTGAAATATTCTACTGTTTTAATCTTTGTTCCATTTATTTCTAATTCCTCAGAAAGATGTGTGCTCATATATTCTGTTTTATTATAATTAATTGTTAAACACCATCTTGAGTATTCTTCCCATATAGTTAGCATCTTCACATCCTGAAGTGACTACCACTTGGTCTGCGAATAATAAGTTATGTTTGAATCATTAAAACTATTCAACTTTTATAACATTCATGATCTGTTCCATTGAGGTTTATTCAAAATTAATATAAAATTATAGAATATTCACCTGAAAGGTCCGTCTCCTCAACTTGAAGGACATCGCATGTTAAATATTGAAAGCACCCTAACAGTAATGCACAGAGAAAATAATCCAGCGAAGATAAACGTACTCGAAAAGATGGAAATCATGAAAGCAGCTCACAACGACAGCCTGATAAACGAAAAAGAACCCAATACATGCAACCCCCTCTACCAGATCTTCAGTGAAACACCAGTTTTGAATCCTGCCGATGATGGGACAAGTCCCGAAAGCGCTACAGTTAAATGATTAATTAAGTTGAGGAGACGGACCTTACAGGTGAATATTCTATAATTTTATATTAATTAAAACTATTATTATCAGAAAAATATTTAAACTTTATATTAAATAGAGTAATATAATTTACTCTGTTATAAATAAAATGGATGAGTTCATATCATCAGTACTTACTTCATTAGAATGCTAACTAAACATTAATGATTTCAAATTACAAATTTATGTTACAATTTTCACTGATTTTGTCAGTTACCAGTGGCAATTGAATTAGTTGTCATTTGATAACAAGTTTGGCCTGTGTGTCTCTTACCTCATATTATTAGACATATTATGTTTGAACAATCACATTGACCAAACTTATTGTCAAGTAAAACCTCATAATGTTACTTCTTATTGTATTTCCAAATAGTTCTCATTTATTTCATTGTACGCTTATATTGGAATGCCTGACTGTGAGTTTGTGCTTGGATGGTAAGGAAGCTTGAATTACCCTAGTGATAGAAAATCAGCAAATAAGGATAATAGTTCAAGGTTCAATTCCCAGTTCAGGCAGAAATGTTTCTTTTTACCATTGATTACAACTGTTATTTTCTTTTCTGGCACACTCTGTATGCTGCTGCTTTGTTTACAGGAATGGAAGGGATGATGTACACCAGACCTCATCGCTCTATTTTGGACAAGTGGAATGAAACCAATCCAGGTTGGAGTTTTGAAGATTGTCTTCCATATTACAAGAAGTCAGAGAGTAATTTAAATCCAGATCTTGTTGAAACAGATTACCATGGATTTGATGGACCTATGACAGTTCAGAATTTCCCAACAATACCCAGTTTGTGTGAAGCGGTACTGGAGGCAGCAGAACAGATGGGGTATGAGAGAAGGGGATTTATCAGGTAGCGAACAGAGGCGAGTTGGTGTTGCACAAATGATGGTGTATGAAGGACTTCGCATGAGCACTTCAAGAGCTTACATAAGACCATACCTTAATATCAGAGATAATCTTGAGGTAAGTCTTCCACTGTTTTTATGTAGGGTAAACAAAAATAAAAGGTTAAAACAATAAAATATCTTCCTGAGATCTCAGTTGTCCTCCTCAGCTAAGAGCTTCGTTAAATAAAATATTATCAACTCCATTATGTGACAAAACTTCTTAAATTTCCATAAAAGGTAAAAAAGGTAAAGTGATCCTTCTTACAGGCCATAGAAGACTCTCGGGTAATAGAAGGTTAAGGCTCCCACTTTTTCTAGACAATTGGCACTTGATGTCAGCCGGGTTGTTAGCCCAGTGTGATGGGCATCTTTACACCCAAAAAAAGCATCCAGTACTCATTTCCATTAGACACTGAGTCAACACCAGGGCCATGGTGCAACTAGAAAATTTGGACCAGTTTAAAAATCTTAACTCCACCAGGACTCGAATCCTTGACCTTCCGGTTTGTAGCATATTGCCTTAAGCATCTATGCTATGGCATGCCCCTTTAATTTCCATAACTTTACAAATATTAAATTTTAAACTCTTTTTAGCTGCATAGATCAGTTAACAGTGATTTCATAATTTACTTAACTAACTATCTCACTGACACTATCGAACCCATAGATTCATGGCCGCATGAACATAAGCTCTCCATACATCCCTATCCTAAACTAATATTTTCAAATCATCTCCTGTATAATCACCTCCCGCATTCTTTGCCTACCTAAGATGCTTTTCTTCAGGTTTATCTAAAAGGAGCTTCCCTACTTGTACCACATGTCTTGTCCATCATAGTCTATTATACTTAAGGGGGGACCTACACCTGTAGCCATTAAAAATATGGCATATTTCAATATTTTTTTTCAGCAACAGTGGTGGTTACCGAAATGAAATTTAGTGTGTGATATTTATATTACAATGTGAGCATGTTTGTGTACTTAAGTACAATCTAACTTCAGTCGTTATGGTTAATTAAATATTCAAAATGTCAGCTGAACATTTTGCATTGTCTTGCCGTTTCTCTGATAAATTTCCTAAATTTCAATATATTTTTATTATTCTTGTTTTATTTTACTCACTAATGTTGTAGCTACAAAATATACTACAATTGTTTAATTATGTAGAGTGTGAATATTTTATTTTTCATTTTAAATTGATGCATACTCATTTTTCTTAAAATTTGCATTAAAATATTTAAAAAAAATAAAATATAATAGGTACATTACTGACTGTTTATCTCTGTAAACTATACATACATGCAAAATATCATCTCAATGTCTTTACAATGTTGGGAGTTATCAGGGAAACCATATTGAAAAAATGAAAAGAAGCGACAAACTTACTTCTAAAATTAAAGGGCTCACTCAAGTGAAAGCATTGTACATTTAAACACAACTTTAAATGTAATAGAAATATCAATAAAAATCTTTCACTTGTTTAAAGATGAAGTTTCAATCTATATGAAAAAAAAATAAAAAATGACTTTTTTTTTTACCCTCAAAGGTGTAGATCCCCCCTTAACTGTTGTTTTACAATTGGTTTTCAATAATGATGATGTAGCTCACTGCTATGAAGTCTTCTCCACTTGCCTGTCTGTACATTTCTCTTTGACCCAAATATTTCCTTAAGAATTTTATTCTCAAACACTCATAAATGTTTCTCCTACTTTAAAGTAAGAGTCTACGTTTTACATAGCATATAATGTAACTGGGAAAGAAATTGTTTTATATATTTTCAGTTTAATGTTTTTTTAGAGAAGTTGGGACAATAAAAGTTCCAATACTGCATGAATTTTCAGAACTGAATATATTTGAATATGTAATTCTTGTCTGTGTTTATTATTGTTCCTAAGTATTTGAATTCAGTCAGTTCTTAAAAAATTTCCCTCATGTGTCATTAAGAATCCATTTCCATTACATAATGTATTTCTATGTGTGTACATATATTTAGTTTTATTGATGTTTATTTCCAGCCCCAATTTCTTAGTGTTACTCAATAGAGTGTGTGTGTTGGTCCTTAGTATCTCCTCATTATTGTCTAATAATAGTACATAATTAACATAAACTAACACTTATTAACACCAATGAGTTGTACATCTTCATTCTCTTAAGATGTCACGGCATGCTCTAGTATAAAACTGAATAGTAGAGATGATAGTGCATCTCCTTACTTTAATCCATTGTGACTTTCAAAAGTGTATGAAAACTGTTTGCCTATCCACATCTTACTCTTTGTGCCATTTAGACACATTCAAAGTTTATAGGAATTACGAACTCCAGCAGGATACTATGTAAGTTGTTTCTTTTAATTGAATTGTGTATTGTTTAAAGTCTATATACAGTTAGTAAATTACAATAGAAAGTAACATTATAAGGTTCTTCTTAATAAATAAGGTGGGTCTGTTACATCTTATCTCATAATAAGTACTTTTTATGAGGTGAGATGTAACAGACCCACCTTATTTACTACATATAGTTACCATAATATTATGAAATAACATAGAAGGCCTTTCAGAACATGTTTCATTCACAGCAATTAAAGAGGTACTTTTTAAATTTTCAAAGGCCAAAAAATTTTCTAACTGATATCTCTCTTAGTTGAGGACGACTGAGATATCAGGTACATATTTTATTAATATTTAATTTTAGGAAGTGATATTTTAAGGTTATTTTAATTATATTATTTTTGGTCTGATCATCTTACCTCAATATTAATGTTGATTTGTTCTTGAATATATTTCAAAACAATTCTGTTTTATTGTAAGCTTGTCCAGAATTGTTTTGAAACATGTTCAAGAACAAATCAACATTAATATTGAGGTAAGATGATCAGACCAAAAATAATATAAACATATTTTAATGTTCTAATTAGGATGTCAACCATAACACAGCATTCCACAAAACGAAGCAGTGTGATCACTTTTTAAAGATTTTTTTTAAATTTTGTGTGCATAACTTTCACATAGACTGTTGATTTCTTTGCAGAAATATGTTAAAACAAAATATGTTTCAATGGGGTTATCAAAATATTGGTAATTACTTGTCATGAACCTAATAATAAATTAGTTCTATTTTTTTTAACAGTACAGATAAAATTGTGAAATTTTGAGTATAATACCTTCAAATGTTACCTAATTAGTGGAACTGGAATTCTGAATGTGGGTGAAATGGTTATGTAGATTTATTTTTTCAACTCTGTTGAAAAATTTTAATTAAAAATGCTTGAAAGTTAAAAAAAAATCTTCTTAACTAATTGACCCACATGCAAAATTCTAGTTCAACTAATATTATTTGAAGGTATTTCACCGAAAAATTTACAATTTCACCTGTACTGGTTTCGGTGAAAATGGTACATATGATTTTTTTTAATATGGCAGTTCGTCCTTTTCGACATTTCTGGTGTTCTTTCCTAGCATTGGTGTAATTGTGATTCACTTCTAAAGTTGGGGCACCTGGAAGGCGGGGTTACGGTGCACCAGGAGAGTCCCTAATCCTAAACTTAATCTAAGATGAATATGAATTATGATGATTGCAATGGCCAAATGAAGTTCAGGGACCATTTGGTCCTTAAAGTTTCCTGACATTTGTCTTACAGGTGAGGAAAAACCCCAATAAAAACCTCACCCAGGAAACTGTCCCAACTAGGGATCGAACCGGGCCTGCTGCATGACATGGCAGCACGCTACCTCGAGACCACATCAGTGGACAGGTACATAATATATATTATTTGCTTCATCATATGAAGCTGCCAATATTTTGGTTATCCCTTGAAATATATTTTGTTCTAATAATTTTCAGCTAAGAGAGAAATATGTGATAATCATGTTCATAAAATATGGAAAATATATCTTTAAAAATGTAGTCACATATTTTTTTTTATGAAATGCTGTTTTATGTTTGATAACTGATTAGATCAATAAAACTGTACATCAGTCCGGCCTGGGGACACGCAGTGCACTGTCAGACTAATCACCTCCATATTGTCCAAAATATAATAACACAGATAATTACAAACAGGAAGAGGTATGTACCTACAACACACTTACAAGAGACACTGGATATATCATACATACAAGACACAAGTAAACACAGCATGAACACTCAAAACCAAATACAAACCTCGTATGATCAATAGGAACAACACAGACAGATAACATACCTAGTCAAGACTAAACATGTCTGACAATTAAGTTATGTAGATAGGAAATAACACTATGAGGTTCTTTAATATTGTTTATTTTTTATTATATCACTCACCTCATACTTCATAATTCATAGGAGACCCTGAGTTTCTTCACATAATTTGTGACATTGTCAATGCTGCGTCACGTTCACAACTGACGTCCAACGGCCTTCTATCCTGCAGACTGACCTCCGCGCCATCTGGTGGCCGACCGAAGAATTTCCAAATCAGTCCTCTTTCTTTATAACCGGGTATTTCAAAATTCATAGTTGTATTTTCATTCTTGCATATGTAAATTTTTTCCAAATTGTGAGTTCCTTCGGTTTTTCCAATTGTTTAAATAATTTTGTTTTGGTTTCTATTCTATGTTTTTCTGACCAGGCATGTGCAGCTATTGCATATTTTTCGGTTTCTCCATTTTTAACATTTCTGAGGTGTTCTTTTAAATTACTTAAACAATTGGAAAAACCGAAGGAACTCACAATTTGGGAAAAATTTACATATGCAAGAATGAAAATACAACTATGAATTTTGAAATACCCGGTTATAAAGAAAGAGGACTGAATTGGAAATTCTTCGGTCGGCCACCAGATGGCACGGAGGTCAGTCTGCAGGATAGAAGGCCGTTGGACGTCAGTTGTGAACGTGACACAGCATTGACAATGTCACAAATTATGTGAAGAAACCCAGGGTCTGCTATGAATTATGAAGTATGAGGTGAGTGAAATAATAAAAAATAAACAATATGTCTGACAATACCCAAGAAAAAGACTGAGAAACATATCAACCTATAAATAAGGTGAGTCTCTTTCATCTTACCTCATAAAACATTGTGTTCTTTTGGACATGTTTCAGTATGTCTGAATATCATCATCAGATTTTCCAGGCCATTGAATTTTATGTTGTCATCCCTAGATGTTCACTGCCACTCCATTTTTTGGTAGTCCCAAGAACTTGCAAATCAAAACTTTTTTCCCAGGAATCTATAAAAGTGGAGCGGGAATCAACATCCAGGGCAGAGAACATAAAATTCAACAGTCTGGACAAGCTGATGATGATATGTAGGTGTATTGAAACATATCAAGGTAACAGGATCATATTTAACAAGGTGAGGTATCAAGATTCCAATTCATATTCTTAAAACTAAAATGAAAATTTACACTGAACTGGAATTTGAAACCAGGAACTCCAGCTTTACATGCTGGCATTCTACCATATGAGCTACTTAGGCACACCTCCTGTAACAATTAGAAATTCCTCTCTCTTTCACTACTTACAAGAGACTTAATTATTAAATAGAGGAATTAGTGTTTGCTTTGGGAGGTGTGCCTAAGTAGGCGAATTGTGGAGTGTCAGCATATAAACTGGAGATCTTCAGTTCAAATTCTAACTGAGGTACAAAATTTCTCTCTATATATGGTAGCCATAGCCTTACAGACGACTTATCAGAAAACATTAATTTTCATATTTTTTATTTTAATACAATTAATATTTCAGGTTCTCATCAATTCACAAGTAACGAAGCTGTTGATAGATAAAGAAACAGTAACTGCAACAGGAGTTGAATATGTTGATAAATCTGGTAATAAACACACAATATCTGCTAGAAAGGAAGTTATTCTATCAGCTGGTGCAATAAACTCTCCTCAACTTCTCCTATTATCTGGTATTGGACCTAAAGAACATTTAGAAGAAATGGGAATAGATACCATAGTGGATCTTCCTGGAGTTGGTCAGAATCTTCAGAATCACGTATCGATAAGCATAGATTACTTGATGGCAACTGAAGAAAATATTAATACAGTTACATTTGATGCTGTGCAAGAATTTATTCAAAACAGAACAGGAAATTTGACAAACACAGGGCTGTCCAGTGCAACAATGTTTGTTACTTCCAAGTACGCCACTGACGGTGTTCCAGATTTACAGGTAAATAGTAAATTTGTATTTGATATTTTGGAATTCCTTTACAACATGCGACACGAAACATTTTTCCAAGTTCCAATCATACACCATTCGCATGGCCAACAAACATGAAGTGTTTTACACTTTAGAATCACATGATGTAGCCAACATACACACAATATTTAACAAATCTAAATGGTAACCTAATGCAATTTAAGAATTCTAACCTGTGAAAGTCCAACCGAAAAGCTAACCTAATGCAATGTAAACACACTAGGACCGGCAAAGAATTGCAATACCCCAAAATAAATAATAAATTCTGAAATTCTGAAGTATATATGTACATACTCTATGTTGTCTTCGTTGTTGCGTAGAATATTTGATAAATTCAATATGGCTGCCACATCTTCATTATCATTATGTAGTTAAATATCATTGAAAAATATATTGAAATAATCGTTAAAAAATTTGTAATTCAATGTAAATGGTGGGAACTAATTTCAAAATTGAAACCTTAAGTGTAAAATTAGACATGAGTTTATGAAGGAATTAAGAAAGTAGCATCACAGCATGTAGAGAATAGCTGATAATTTAAAGTGAGATGAAAAATGTGATTCATTTAATGATTTAAAATCATCAAAAGTAAATTAGTAAATAGTAAAGTTTTATTTGCTTCTCATCTAAAGAGTGGTCACAGGTTCAAATTCTTTGGGGGTTCATGGATTTCTTAGGATGGAAAAATTCAAGGAACAAGTCCTACAATAAGGATTTTAAGCTGTGATTCCCAAGTCTGAAGATTTTCAGGTTCAGAAAAGAACTTGAAGCCTAAATTAGAGCCTCTGAACAGAATTTAATTGGCCTTTCCATCAAAGAAATAGCTTAGTTGCATATAAGGTTTATCTTTGACATGGTGAGGTAGCCACATATCACTTACTGACATCTGTAGGAAAACAAGCATAACTAGATCAGCTTGATTAAGTAACTTTTGCAAGAGAGCACCTGTGTTGCACATGGCAATGTATTGGTATAGATAGGTAAACTCTATATTTTTATATTTTTAATGTTGAAACGTATGAGACATGATTTCTAGAAATTCTTCCATGTCACAAAAATGTTGACAAAAGTGAAAAAAAAACTTGTAATTTCATTAATAATGATGATGATGATGATAATAATAAATTAACCAGTTTCAAGAGAGAAGTCCTCCAGGAGGGACTTAAAGCAATGGGTCCCAATTCTGAAGATTTTTTTGGGCTCCTAAAGGAATTTCAGGTTTGAATAAAAATATCTCTGATCAAAATTTAACTAAACTTTCCATCCCAGTAATATCTTTGTTTTTTTATTAGGTGTCTCCTCAAGTCAATATAAAAATCACATGTCCCTCGCTGACATTTATTGGGAAATAAGCATAACTCACTGGTATTATCGAACCCGTAGGTTCATGGCCACACAGACATAAACTCTCCACACATCCCTATCCTGAGCTAATGTTTTCCAATCATCCCTTGTATAATCTACTCCCTCAAATCATACTTCATATTATTCTCCCACCTCATTATTGGTCTACCAACTGGGCGATTTCCCTCTGGTTTTCCTACAAGAAGCTTCCATGCATATCTTTCACTCCCCATTCATGCCACATATCCTGCCCACCGCAGTCTACGAGACTTAACTGTTCTTATTACATCTGGCTTCCTATAAAAACATGCAGTTCACTGTAATGTAGTCTTCTCCATTCACCTGTCTGTTCATCTCTCTTTGGTCCAAAAATTTTCCTAAGAACTTTATTCTCAAATACTTGTAATCTCCTTTACTCCCTGAAAGTAAGAGTCCATATTTTGCATCTATATAATATAATTGGTAGAATAATAGTTTTATATATTTTCAGTTTAACGTTTTTTTGAAAGGAGTTGGGAAGTCAAGAGTCTCTGTAATGCATAATAGCACGCATTTCCAGAATTAGCCTATGTTTAATTTCTTTGTGCATCTCATTCCTATTTGTGATTATTGTTCCTAGGTATTTGAATTCAGCCACTTCCTCAAAATTTCCCTCATTTGTCATTATCTGTCCATTACCATTATATAATGTATTTCTATGTGTGACCATATATTTAGAATAACTAAATTAATCATGGTTAATAGGCCTACATTGCTTCGAGGAGACAATCTAGTAGGCAATTAAGGTTTTACTTAGAAACATGAAGATTGGTTAAATTCTGCACAGAAGCCTTTTTATTCAAACTAGCTGTTCTTCAGACTTGAGTCACATGGCATAAAGACCCTCCCAGTGAACTTGCCCCTTGGGTTTTTCCATCCTAAAAAATCCATAACTCCGGCCGGATTTGAACCACAATGGCTGACATATAACAAGTACCTTTGATATTTATTCCAGTCTTCCTAATAATATTCTCCAGCATGTGGTGAATGAGGAGTAGCAAGAATTCTCTCAATTTTCCTTGAATTTTTACAGATGACATGGTTTGTGTTATTCTTGCTTTCAATTACTGTAAAAAAATATATAATTATAACCTGATAGGTGTCTTTCTTCCTCAACTATGTTAAAGTCTGAAGGAATTATGGAAACTGATTTCCATTGTCAGAAGGTTTCGAACTACTGAATGTTGTTTTGTATGATTCCAAAGAGAGGATTGCATGTACTGGGTGAGTTTTCATTTAGAATCATATCATTATTTATTTTATTTACAATTTCCAATTCGTCTAGTATATATATCTTTGCCAGATTTCTCTCTTTGTGAATTAAAGTCAGAGTGTTTTCTATTTTTTCCATTTGGTGGCCTGCACACATCAAATCTTTAAAATGATTATATTATTTTTGGTCTGGACATCTTACCTCAATATTAATGTTGATTTGTTCTTGAACATGTTTCAAAACAATTCTGTTTTATCTTCAGCTTTCTGGGAAGCTGAAGATAAAACAGAATTTTTTTGAAACATGTTCAAGAACAAATCAACATTAATATTGAGGTAAGATGTCCAGACCAAAAATAATATAATTAAAATAACCTCAAAATATAACTTCCTAAAATTAAACTTTAAAATGATCTTTGAATATGATATTAAACTTTGCTGGTTCTCACTGTATGTAAGTTGTTGTAGTCTCTACATGTTAATTTATAAACCCTTTTATTGTTGAAAATATTTACATCCTCTATGCTAATGTTTATTATAGGTGAATTGCATGGTAACTGATGTAACAATTATAAGAACGGAAAATAACGTTTTCATTTTTTTAGCCTTCATTTAGTGTGACAGTACTTTTCCTCTTTAAAATATATAAATTTCAATCTCTTCAACAGAAAATATGGAGTTTACATCCTTAATAATTATTGTACTTAAATGGTTTTATATTGGTCGTCATAAATTGCAGTCATGGATTTAGGCCATTGGCCTGTTCCGCTTCAGGATAGAAATTGATCCCTCCATCGCTTCTTAGGTCTTTCTGGGTCTCTTCATCCTGTGGGTCGGTAGTTGAATAGCTGCAGAGGTAGTCTATTCTTTGGCATTCTATGGAGGTGTTTATGCCAATTATTTTGGTATGTATTTGGATGATTTCAGTTATTGCTGGTGTGTTGAGAGCTTTGCGGATATCTTCATTTCACATGTGGTCATAAAGTGTATAACCCGCTAAAGGTCTTAATAACTTCATTTCTGCAGCTACTATCCTATTTAATTTATCTGTAATAAGAGCCCAGGTTTCAGAGCCATAAAGTAGAGTTGGAAGAGCCATTGCTTTATAAAATTTTTGAATTGTGTCTGGGCGTACTTTTCGGAGAAGAGTGTTTTTTATTGTTTTTCTTAAAATTTGATCAATTTTATGTGTATGTCTTTACATGTATATTGTAGCAAAGGTTGCAGCCAAGATAAGTAAAGTCATTAACTTGGTCTATTATATTGTTGTTAATAAAAATTGTAGTTTGTTAATTAAATAAAAATAAAACGTAGTTTTATTTGATTTTCATATTTATTATATAATTCAGTGACAGCAGTTTCGGTACACTGTACCTTCTTCAGACATGTTAAGAAATTATGAATTGTGTTCCAACTGATCTAAGCAACAATACAACAATATTTATTTAAATTTTTAAATTTAACAAAGGGGATTCATTCAAATCAAGTTGAGAATTTAACAGTTTTTTACTACTTTTAACTGTTAAATTCTCAACTTGATTTGAATAAATCCCCTTTGTTAAATTTAAAAATTTAAATAAATATTGTTGTATTGTTGCTTAGATCAGTTGGAACACAATTCATAATTTGTTAACATGTCTGAAGAAGGTACAGTGTACCGAAACAGCTGTCACTGAATTATATAATAAATATGAAAATCAAATAAAACTACGTTTTATTTTTATTTAATTAATAAATATGGATTTTCATCAAGTAAACACCAACTCAATTGATTATTGTAGTTTGTATCGGTATTTTCCCTTGAAATGCCATAGTTTTGTCTTAACGAAATTTTATATTGGTAACTGATGTAACTGTAGAATGACATTTTGTTTACAGAGTGAGAGTAAAATAATAATCTCTGTGAAATTTTAAATTTTATTTCCACAAGTAATTGTGGCTGTAGTATATATAGGTGGGGTTACAAGTATATATATATATATATATATATATAGGAGGAGTTTTATGTTCTAATGAACTTTAATCATGAATTATACGAAGTAAAGATAACTGACATATAAGCACCCAGAAGCTTGTGTGTACTGTAGAGTTGTAATTAGAATAAATAACATTTATGTAACTTTGAGTTTTGTTCATATTCTACAATATTTTGAGACTTGAAAATCTTTTTAATAGTCTATATATCACTTTGGAAAGCAGGGAAGAAACTTTATAGGTTGTATAACTAAGAGAAAAATTTCTGTTTAAATCAGGAAAGTAGATAGCTTAATGGATAATGAACTGGAAGTTAGATCCTGAGATCCTGGCTTCAAATCCCGGTTTAGGCAAAAAAAAATTCTCATGAAATATTAATTTGTTCTTTAATATAAGTGACAAATTTAAATGAAACCATCAATAAAAGAAACTTTAATTTCCATGTGTTATGAGTCAAATTTTACATGGAATTTACCTGGTATTATTTAATTTGTTTTCATTATTGTATGCTATGTTTATGTTTCTATTTTTTTTTCAGAGCTCTAGTTAATTCTTTGATTTTTTTCCCTTATATATGTGAGTGATATACACTTCATTTTATTTATTCATATAACAAATTTTGTTTTAACTTCCAGTATTTCTTCGGTGGATACCAGGGTAAATGCACAAGAACAGGCAGCAGAAATGAATGTATGGACACTGAACAGATTGGTAACTGTGGAGTAAGACGTCTTGGGGCTGTTCCTACAAATGTTTTGACACTTAGCAGAGGGTACATGAAGTTAAATAGCTCTGATCCACTAGACTATCCTCTTCTCTACACCGGTGACCTCGAAGAACAGCAAGATGTGGATGTACTTATTGATGGTCTCAAGTTTTCCATTGAACTGACCAACACTTCATCATTTAAAAAATACAATATCACCGTTGACACAACTAAAATGACTGGTTGTGAAGATTATGAGTTCGCAACTGATGAATATTTTGAATGTGTCATCAGAAATCACACAATACCTCAGAATCACCAAGCTGGTACTTGCAAGATGGGACCAAAGGAGGATACTATGGCAGTTTTAGACAAGGACCTTAAGATTCATGGTGTAAATAAACTTAGGGTTGTGGATGCTAGTTTTTTCCCGTTGAATCCAAATGGTAATCCAACATCAGTTATTATAATGGTAGCGGAAAAAATATCTGATGTCATAAAAGCAACTTGGAGTTCATGAGTTTGTTGATATCAAATATTCTTATAGCGTATTTCCGCACAGGAGTAAATGAAATTGTTAGAATTTTAAAACTATCAATAACTGACTTACTAGTACTATTGAACTTGTAGGTTCATGACCTCTCCATACATCCCTACCCTGATCTAATATTTTCCAGTCATCCCCAGTATAATCTAGTTCCCTCAGATCAAGGTTAATGCTATTTTTGTATCTCATTCTTTGCCTCTGGTTTCCCTAAAATAGTTTCCATGCACTTCTTTCATTCCCTATTCATGTCACATTTCTTGCCCAACTGAGTCTACAAGTTTAAACACTTATTAATGATGATATGTAACTTCATATGTGCTTGGAAAATTGTCAGAGAAGACCTTACATTATAATACAGGGTGCAGCTTAAGTCAATTAATAAAAATGTGAATATATTATTTTCTGTATCTTACAACATCTACACAAAAAACATCAACCAAAATTGTTCAAAGTGACCTCCAATGTTGTTTAAGCAGTAGTGTTTGAGATGTTATTCTGAAGGTCCCGTATTCAAACCCCAGTTCCAACCAATCTGATTTTTTTCCCTTGCAACCATGTGCCATTGTTAACTGACTTATGCCACACTCTATATGAAGTCTAGTGCAAATAACAAGTCCGTAATAATAATAATAATAATAATAATAATAATAACAGTACCATATGCTATACATGAACAAATATAATGTTAGTGAATTATTTTGGTTAGCTTTTTTTAGACTGATGAAGGTTATTCTTTTCATTTTTAACATGTTTATGCTTTTGTGCCCAAAACTCATAGCTGTCTTCTAATGTTACATACTGTTAATGAAGTGTAATACATTATTTCTCTCTTAACTTCTCTTTCAATTTATATGTATTTTCCATAATATCTTTAGACCAAAAATTGGCATATATAAATGAGTGGGTCAGTGGAATAAGGGCCCATCCCAACTGCACTAAGTTTGGAGAAAAATTGCATTTTATTAAATTCTACATCGAGTAAAATACATAGAGCACACATTGATAATATTTGGTGCATGTCTTGTACATAAAATAAGCTTTCTGCCTGCAAATGTATAGATCACTATATTGTTTCATATGTCTAATCAAAGAAAAAGAAAATTGAGAATATAAAAGAATACAACATAAATAAACAAATTAAATAACACTTTTTAACTTGAATATTGCATTAATCTACGTATTCTACGTTTGCAGCATTTGTATCGTCATCATCATCATCATCTGATATAAGGCTACTGTTAAAATGTCTGGTGTACAGGTGGTACAAATGTCATGAGAGTCATGATGTCTTCTTTATCATCCTACCGTTAGGAGATTTTGTTGTCAATATTACATCTCGTAATACAGGACACTTTCCTTTCCCTTTTTTTTAAAGCTTATTACTTCCTCTAAGTCGGCCGCGGTGGACTAGTGGTTATGCTCCTTGCCTCTGGTCCCGAGGGTCGCGGGTTCAAACCCGGCCGAGGTCGATGGATTTTTTAGGATGGAAAGATCCAAGGAGCAAGTCCTCCGGGAGGGACTTTAAGCCGTGGGTCCCGAGTCTGAAGATTTTCAGGCTCATAAAAAATCCTTAAGCCTGAATGAAAAGGCCTCTAAGTAAAATTTACCGAATTTTCCAGTCCTAGCACTACCTTGGTTTCTTAGATGTCAGTATGAGGCGGAACGCTGACCACGGATCACTCAAAATGACATCTATACGAAAACAAGTGTAACTAAATTAGTATGGTTTTAAATTCTTCTCTGTATGGGGAGAGCGCCTAAATCTCTGTAAAGGGAAAACATAGGCTTACAATACAAAAATACTTCCTCTAAAGCCAAATCACCGAAACTGGATTTTACGTACATTACATGTCTGTTTTCCACAAAACGAAACTGAGATGCTTTTCTGATGTCTACCTTATGCTTGTCCAGCGTCACATTTCTCTTTGTGAATATTTTATTTAAGTTATTCAAATCTTTAAACTCTTCTGCATTTATCTCAATTACTGTAAATGGTTCCTTTGTTCAACTCTTTCTTATAAGGTGAGCCCACTGTTCAGGTGTATAAACCACTTGTATTTTTCTTTTAACTTTTTCAATCACACCAAAGTCAGCATCAAGGGAAGGAAAGTGTGACCTGGTACAAGAAATTTATGTTCAATTTCTTCAAACCAACCACAGTCAATCACGTACAGCCAAAGTACCATTATTGTATAATTCTTGTTTTGAACAACACATGAATCACTATATACGTTATAAGTTTCTTTTTATTAGCACCTTTTTCAATCAGTGGCACAGCTTTTATATAAACAACTAGCAATTTCGTCCGCACCTCTTGAAGCAACTGATTCAGGCCGATATATATTCCTTTCCACTGTTGCGTAAAATGTTCTGCTTCGTTTTATTCCATTCCCTTGCACATTTATTTTTCTTTTCTTATATTTTATTACACTATTTCCATTTGCACAAGAACCTGCCGCATCAGCCATTATGCATTTACTGATATTTGCCGGCAATGCTAGTCAGTGTTGCAGCGGACTACAGAGTAGCGGACAATATACGGTCATGTGTCAGCAGTTGGGATGGGCCTTTATTTCCCGCGCGCGTGAATAAGTTAGAAATTTTTCTTAGACATAAAGTCTCATTTACCCTCTTTTGAGCAAAGTTAGAATTATGAGCTTCTAAAGATTAACAGAAGATGGCCATAGGATACATAATCTGCAAATAACTAAAAATCAACCATCGGTTAGGATGGGCCCTTATTCCACTGAGCCCCTCAAATGTAAACAAACTCCTTGGCATGACATGCCAAGAAGGCCCTTGAGCTACTATCAGCTGCTGATCTCACATCTACCTATATTAATGACAGAGGTGGACAATCATCTAGCCAATATAGGGTTGTACTTTGAGTCTCCCAGCAGTTACAGCTGATTTTCTCAACCTGGAGTTGCTACTTATTGTAGCTGTTCTTCACAATGTGCACTGGTTTCATACTGGTCAAAATTTCATGAGAAAATTTCTTCTCCCATGGGGACATGAAACAATGGAAGTCTCTCTATCAAGACATCATCATCATCACCATCTAGGGATTAAGCTTGTTGGCTTGTTCCGGTTTCATAAAAGCTAGAATTGTTAAAATTGTTCAGATCGTCTTCTGTGTGGTCGTCCAACATTTCTACTTCCGTGTGGTTTATAATTTAGCAATAATTTTGGAAATCTTTCTTCTGGCATTGTATCAATATGTTCCTTCCAGTCGTTCCTATATTTAATTATTCGGTCTGTAAGTTTGAAAATATTTAGATCCTTTCTTATATCTTCATTCCTTTTCTTATCCAGCAGAGTATATCCTGTATATATTTTTTAAAAATCTCATCTCAGCTGCTTCCAATGTTTGTTCTTGTCTTTTAGTGATCTTTTAGTGATCTATCAAGACTTCATGCCTTAAACTGCTTGGCTACAGCACAGAATATATATGTCATATTGTTATTTATACATTGTGACAGTAATTTGTATGTTTTTTTTAACCACAGTAGATTGTCATTTGCACTAGAATCCATGAAGTTATGATATGTAAACCATACAATGCTTTTTCTATTTTGATTGAAAGGATTTAATTTAGGTTTAATGTTATTTATGTTCCATCTGGACATATAACTTCTCTAGTTGATTGATGGATCTAAGAAATGTCTATCTGACATATGGCTCCTTAATTGTAGCCTGGGGCTCACCTCCTCTTGCTGCTGTTGCTATTACTGATGTCTGTCATTGTTTCTGAAGTTTCTTAACGTCACCGTGACCACTCATTGCTTCATTGGGAGTTGAACTCTGCCTCTCGGATGTCCTGTGATGCCATCTCGGTTATTTCCCTCGCAGGCAATGTCATCTCCAACTTTTGTCAAGTCTCTTCCATCTTTTATTTCAAGTTTATCAAAATGGATGAATGCCTGAGCTCCCTCTTTTCTTATGTACTCCAAATGTCGGTTCAGGAATGCTTGTTCTTCTCTCACTATCTGGCTATGGTCTTTAGACGCTGCCACTCCTATGCCTCACATATATCTTTCTGCCCTTATCATGTCTTCTTTATTCCTACAGTGTGATAACTTACACACTATAGGCCTGGGATACCGCCTGCAATCCATTCTATGAATGTACTTGATGTCTCAATTTAACAGCACTATTCCAATTTGCCTGAGGACATGCCTGTTTATAACTGCTGTAGTGTACCAAGACTCATTCTCCTCTTCCCACACACCATACAACACAATATTATTCTTTTTAATTGATTTTCTAAATAGTACATTTTCTCCTCTAGCCATCAAACTCTGTCTTACATACTGCTCCAGGCTAACTCATGTCCATTATAGAGTTCACCATAGAGACACCATCTCTTCTGTTTTCCGGAATCCCTGGGCCATCACCCTCCTTGTTTCTTCCAGCATTCTCTTCCTGTCCTGCATTCTTCACAATGTGACAATACCACACTGTTCCTGGGAGCAAGAAACATGTCTGCACACAGCCATGTACAATCCTTTTTCTTCTTCTTCTTCTCTTCATGGGCTAGGCAAATTGCCTGTTCTGCCTCACAGTTGTTCTGTCCATCTTTTCACTGGCCTTCCTATATTCCTTGAACCTCTTGGCTTGTAGTTGAATGCTGCTCTTGGTAATCTTGATACGAATCTCGTACATTCATTCTTTCCACATGTGTAAACCATTTCTCTCTATGTTCTCTGATTTTCTCATCCAATGGATATATACAGTTCTTATAGTGTAATTATTATTGGGAGTTACCATAACTAGATGGTAAGTAGTCAATATAACTTCCTAAAAATAAATTATGTTGAATTTGAATCAAATGCTCCTGTTGATTTATAAATTCCTTCAAACTCACAACAAAAGTTTGAGGCTTAATATAAAAATAAAAGTAGATAATACTTCATAGTTAAATATGGGAAATAATATGATGAGGTTCTTAATTCAATGATTGAATTAGTCATTTCTTATTTTACGTCATAGTTTATATTTTCTTAAACATGGAAACTGCAGTTTTCAAGAGGACATGTCTCTCAATTTCAACTGGTATATTTGTTTACAAGTATCAACAAATTATGAAAATGTTATCATTAATGTGAAAACAAATAAATTTGATTTCATGCGTTTTGATCTTGTATCTCATATGACATTATAATAGCACTAAATGCGATCAAGTAGGTTATTACAATACTTATTTCAACATTGTAAAGTTTTACAATCAAAGTAAATAAAATGTGTTTGCGTAATGGTCAGGATTTAACTTCTTCTTTCTAGGTACAACAGCTTTCTTAGATCAAGATGGTCCCAATGATTCTTTTCAATTTAGTTCATCCAGTTCTTCCTCTTTCAAACAACTTACTTGGAGAAGACTTAATATATTTTTATTTACATCATGTATTGTTGGTCTTTGAATCATCTTCATGTTAGATAAAGTGGATCAGTAAAGCAGTGGTGGACTCTTAACTAAACTAACTGCGAATTTAGTGGGTTATTAAAATTAGATTTAAATTAATTTAATAGGCTGAATATACAATTTGATAGGGTGAATATACAATTTGATAGGGTGAATATACAATTTGAAAAATCTGAAAAAATAAATATCATCTGATTAACCTAATTTATTTATATTAGCATAACAAAATTAAAGCATAAGACTTTTGGATAACTTGTTATTTTTTTGCAAGAAATTATATTTTTGTGAGGGTTATTCCACCAGCGACAAGAAAAGAAGTAGATTATCTTTCCCCCTGTCTCTCATGCATTTTACAAGCCAATGAATTGATTCCAGTAGGCTCATACAGAGAAAATACATATCAGCAGTTGTAAAGTTTGCTGTGCACAACATCTATAGGAGATGTTCATTTCAATTACATTTCAATAAAAATTACAATGGGAAATACCACAATTATTATATATCAATAGGATATTGTTTTTACATTGAGAAGAACAAATATAGATCTAAGAACTTTGAAGTTGGGTTGAGCAAGATTAAGTACAATTTGCTTCTTCTTTTAAAGCATTATTAAGAATATTGTGGATGGGATCTTTCAGATTTTGTTGATTTAAAACATGTAGACTGTTTGTTTACGTTCAGTTTAAGTTTATTTTTCTCTGGTCATTGTTTAAATTTGATGATGTTTAATTATCAATGTCACCGAGCATGATGTTTGTGTTATCTGAAAATAATATAATTTGGTTTTTGGCATGTTCAAGAGAAGATTGTTAATATAAATAAGAAAAAGAATTGGGGCCAAAATTAATCCTTGGGGTACCCCAAGCTCCATAGATGATAAGTTTGAATGGATATTGTTAATTTTAACTATTTGTGTCCTGTTGTTTAGATATGAAATAAACCATTTTTCTGCCAGTCCACTGATACCAAATTTATTTGGTTTTCAGATCAAAATCACATGGTAACTAAGTCAAATGCCTTATTAATATCTAGAAAAGCCCTATTGTTCGATTCTGTTATTAACTTTTCTTTTGAATATTGATTCTGTAAATGATTGTATAGCATTGTTGATTCCTTTACCTGTATCAAACCCCTACTGAGAACCAAAAAGCACATGATTAGATTCCAGGAAGGGAATCAGTCTGTTATACATAATGTTTTCAAGAATTTTAGAGAAAACAGATAGTAGGGATATAAAGCGTGTTCAGAAGTGATAGTTAATAATTTACACATGGAAAGTACAGACCGAAAGTAGCTAAAAACCTCCAATAAACATGGGTCAGCAAATCAACCGTTGTCGAGATATCGCAATAATTCGATTTGGGAACCAATTCTAAATGCCACTGGATAATCACGTTGGTATCTCAAGGTTTGGGATCGACTACCGGTTTGTTGACGTATGCGAAACAATTTATCTTTCTCCCTACGTGCACTGTGCTTACAGGCCTCACAATCAGTTACGAAAGTAAAGGACCGTGGACAGAGATTACACCAATTAAGAGTACGCTGACATGCACTTGATGTATGGCAAAGCGAATGTCAGTGCATTTGAGGATGCACGATTGTATGAAGAAGCTTTTCCTCGCCGTAGGCAACCCGACAGGCGTACAGCCTTTGAAGTAATTGATGGCGCAAAGATAATTTTGAAGTCCCAGAACGAAATCATTACGCATGATCAGAGCTCAGCTACTTGGTTCACAAGTGCACAACTATTTAAGAAACTAAAAGTCGTTCTATTTAGTTCTGTATCCTATAAGGGAAAATAATTTCACGTAAATAAGTAGTGCACTAAATGCGTAAATAAAACAACAAATACAAGAAAACAAACAATTAATTGAAATAAAGACAAGAGAGAGAGAGAGAGAGAGAGAGAGAGAGAGAGAGAGAGAGAGAGAGACAGAAGCTTAACAGCGGAATCGAATACGCGAACTTATGAATGGAAAACAGACATTCGTCCACTATACCACAGCAGTCCCTGCTAGAAACAGTCTGTAAGAAGCGATGCAGTTCTCCAGGAGTTACTTGTATATTGACATTAGATATTAACTTGACTTAGTTTAAATTAATGAGACGCGGTTTGCATTAGTAGTGGAAATAAACAATCTTGATATGCCTTGTACTTTGTAAACGAAGTAATGCGATGTTACAATAGTTATTCATTATTTCTATATGTGACCTGTTTCTTTAATTTATTTATTTCCCTACGTATAATATTAATTTATTTAACGAGGTCTGGTAACGTGTAGACATTATGAAAATTAACAACGTTATTAAAATAAAAATTATTCCTGACCAAAATCGAAACTGGGCCCGAGTCGTCGGAAGAGAGCTTCTTACTTACTGCTCCACTAAAGCGAACGATACGAATTCTGCATGAAGAAAGACTTACACCGTCCGATTTGAACTCAAAAGATACAGCACACGTAACACTTACTGGTGTGAATCGCTCTTTAAAACTTTTAACTTTCCTTCATCAAGAATTGAGTCATACATTTTTCAAAAGCTGTACATTTATCAGGTTCTATCAGCGCCTTACAAAAACTGGGAGTTTCGGACACCATGTACGCAAAGGTAGACCCAGATCCATAATGCATGATGTTGAGGATAAGGTGTTACGCAGTGTATACGAACGTCCGAGTACTTCAGCGAGGAGGATTGCTGCTCAGGAGCGTATCCTGTGTCATAGCAGTGTGTAGCGGATTTTACATAGGGAATTCTGTTTCCGCATTATCTCCAGCGAGTGCAAACTCTCAACAATGCAGACTTCCCTCCTAGAGAGAAGGATTTTAATAAAGGAGGCACGGCAATAACAGTATACCATGAAACCCTGATTTGTAAGCAGAATTCTGTTCACGGATGAAGCTGGGTTTACCCGTCATGGCATTTTTAACTTCTATAACTGTCATATTTGGGCCGATGTCAATCCTAATGCAACACACGTATCACGAAATCAGCAGCGTTTTTCGTTGAACGTCTGGGCAGGACTGCTTGGAGACCGCATAATTGGACCACACTTCCTACCACAAGACTAACCGGAGAGCGGCACAGGTGGTTTCTTCGGTCTGTACTTCCAGATCTCCTTCATCAAGATGATGTTCCACTGAACCAACGCCTGAACCGTGGTCCATGTATGACGGTACCCCAGCACATTTTCAATTACTTGTGCGACGACTTCTAACTCGAAGGAATGGCCAACATTGGATTGTTGAGGAGGGTCTGTGCCTTGACCTCCAAGGTCACCGGATTAAAATCACATGGATTTCTGTGTCTAGGGTCATGTCAAAAGCCTGGTTGTACGCTACTGAGACCAACTCTCTTATGGAATTACGCTTGCGGATTGAATCAGCTTTCCAGCATTTATAGAATTTTCTAGGACTGCCTTACAGGATTCGCAACTCATTTCAGAGACGAGTTCAATGTTGCTTTCAGACGCATGGACAACATTTTTAACACCTGCTTTAAACATTAGAGGTGCCATGTGTTCCTAGACAATGATGAACCGCATCAGAAAATGTGTTTTATTTCATCAACGATGGATTTGCGGACGCATGTTTATTGGAGTTTTTTTAGCTACTTTTGGTCTGTAATTTCCATGTGTGATTTAATGACCATCACTTCTGCAACATCCTGTGTGTCTATAATTTTTAACATTTAATTTAACACCCTTCTTGAATATTGGACGAAGTTTCGCTACTTTAAAAATTTTAGGATATTTCCCTATGAATTTCAAATGTCTAGTAACGGTGTTATCAGTAAAGCGGCACATACTTTACATATAGTGTTATTGATATCTGTGTGGTAGAAAGCGGTTGTTGAGTTACTGCTGTGATTTGATTCAGTGCAACATTTGCAAAGAAGTTATTAATATATCAGCTATTTCATACGGATTTTTAATTATTTGTATCATTTGACGGATATTTCAATTCTCTTCTTTTTCATTTTTTTTTTCCAGATTCTTTTCTTACAATATCACACATAGTTTTTCCTCTGTCCCCTGCTTTTATAATAAAATCCCTGCTGGGTTTTTGTTTTGTCTCATGAATTATATTCCCTAATATTTTAATATCTCTGCAGAAATCTGGTCCTCGCAATCCGAAGTAATTGCATCAATATGAAAGCGTCCATTTTTCGAAGATTGTTCAAACTTTCCTGCATAAACCCTTCATCCGACTTAGTTGGTACTAAATATCTGAAGAAGAATACAAAACAGAAAATAATATATTAGGACACAACATATGCTATATAAAAGAATAGCCCAGACTAATGCACTTGCCATACATGATTATATTTACATATAATACGCTAATATTTTCGAAAAATAGCTCTATATAGAACAACGTCTGTGCATGAATTAAATATACACTTCAAAATAAAACTAAACAAACACACAAACGATGCATTTCGCTTAAATCACATATAGATATTATTGCTTTTTTTGTGAGTAGTGACGTCACGGAGATGCTCTAAAATCTTCGGTTGCATTCGGCCAGTGATCGGTAGTCGCATTTTTTAAAATTAAATTACAAAAAAAAACTATTTAACGAAGAAATTTAAATTTTTTATTAAAGTTTATATCTTGCGGTTGTAGTGATATATAATTTACTTAAATTTGTGTTATTTTACGGAATCCTATTCAGATTGATTGGCATCGAGATTTGAGTATAGAAATACGTATCTCAAACTCTACCAGTTGAGGTAACTTGTTCGGTTATTACATAACCTGTATTATTTAAAAGCACTGTAATATATATATATATATATATATATATATATTATAAATATATATATATATATATATTATAAATATATATATATATATATATATCTTAAATATATATTTTGGTATTTTAAATATAGATAAATATATATTTATTTCATTTATCATTTCGTTAAAAAGGAGGATTGTGTTGTGACATCACCATTTCGCGCATGCGTATGAGTTATTACAGTGTTTCGCGCAACATGGAGACATTCAAGAGGCGTGTAGTATGTTTATGAAAGTAATTTCTTATACTTGAAGTAGTGTTATGATGTTTTATTGCTGTCAGTGTGTTCTTTAATATGTGAAATGTGTGTTTGTTTATAATTTAATGTGTGGTACTAAGTAATTACAGTGCTATGAAGTGATATTCAGGATGCTTGGAATCGGCTAGTTGAGGTAAGTCATGCCTAGAGCACATGGACTGTGATATAACCTCTAGGGTAGAATACGATTAATGTGACAGCCTTTATATTATTTTGAATGTTTACAGGTTGCTACAATATGCAATTAAGTTACTAGCTAGGAAAAAACAGCTTCGCTGTGTTTCCATATATCAGCATATGTTTTATATCTGATATAGAAACCGTGCATTAAAATGTATGTTTTTCTTTCCTCTTTTATTTTTATTTTTTGGAGAAACCGCAGTTTAAGACTGACCGTAATTTTGCTAAGCTCTGCATAATGGTAGTGCGCATGCGAAAGGGTTATCAACTTGCTCCATAGATGGTAGGAAGATCAGTGCAGTTGATTATGTTAAAACAGAGATAACTGCGTTTATTTAACTTCATAGAATGTTATGTAAAGATGTATTTTTTTTTCCTGTACGTAGAGAAGAAATAAATAAATGTACTTTTTTTCTGTGATATTTTTAAGTGTATAAATACTTTCTGCACTAACTGAACATGAACATCAAAGTCACCTATACTCGAAATGCATCATTTTAATATCAGTCGTAATTATAGTGTAATAAACGGATAGACCATTTTTTTGCGAGCGCCATTTTGTAAACATTCGGAAAATTATTTACGTTGTTATAGTGCGTTACTCATTGTCACTAGTGATATCACAATAATAATAATAATAATAATAATAATAATAAAGTGATCCCACTACAGGCCTAAGGAGGCCCTTGGGGTAGTAGGAGGTTAAGGCTCCCAATTTTTCTAGACAATCGGCACTTTATGTCAGCCTGGTTGTCAGCCCTGCGTGACGGCCGCCTTTACCCCAGAACAAGCGTCTGGTACTCATTTCCGTTAGAGGCTGAGTCGACCCCAGGGCCATGGTGCCGCCAGAGGGTTTGGGTCAGTTTAAAAATCCTGACCCCAACGGGACTTGAACCCTCGACCCTCCGGCTTGTAGCTCAGTGTCTTAACCACTACGCTACGGCGTGCCCCTCATATAATATGATTTATTTATTCTGGCAGAGTTAAGGTCATAAGGCCTTCTCTTCCACTTAACCAGCACAAATACAAATAAATATTTGACAAATATAGATATACACTATACTAATTATAAACAGTTAAAGATACATTAAATGCAGCAATGTAAATTTCATGTACAAACAACATTTTATACGATAACAACAATAATAATACTTACGATAATAATAATAATAATAATAATAATAATAATAATAATAATATAAATATGATAAATTATGCGAGAAACACCAATTAATATATATACTTTACACTGCGTAATAATGAAGTCGAGGTTAGAGCAAATGTAAATTTAGATTTCTTTTAAAAGATGCCAATGTCCGGCAGCCCCTTATTTCTTGTGGTAGGGAATTCCAGTTGCGAGAAGTGAAGTCAACTTTTAATAAATATTGAAAATTACCATTTTTCAGCACAAGACATTTAAAAGATACTTCTTCTTCTTCACTTCCTGGTTTAGGCAAGAGTTGCCTGTTCCGTCTTCACTAATAGATCTAAGACCATCTCTTCCGAGGACGTCCGACATCTCTTCTTCCTCTTGGAAAATAATGGAAGATTTTATTTGGTAATCTACTTTCTTCCATTCTTTCTACATGTTCTTTCCACTGTATCTTGTTGTTAAATATCTTTTCTTTTATGGAGTAGATCTGCAGTTCTTCATGGATATCCTCGTTTCTTCTCTGGTTCATTCTAGTGCAGCCTTTTACTCATTTAAAAGATATCCGGCCAGAATTCAACTTAATCAGTAATATACACTAAACAAAAACTGACAAATTTAAAGTCAGTGTTATTTTCGTTACATTTTTAAGTTTAAGTTTAAGAAACCAATATTTAAAAACTGACCGAAATGTAATTAGAGTATTATGAGCAACTGAAGCGAAAAAAAATTGTTAAATTAAGCAAGAATTATAAAAGAAAATATTTCATGGCTTCTTTCAAGTACACAAGAAGCATGCTTTATTTGCCTTCAAGAATTTTGGACTTAATATGTAGACAATATAAGGGATGCTCATAAAAGCCTCTCATGTGCTCATATTACCCAGATCATCAGTCCAATATGAGCACATCTTAGGTATTATAATGAGTATCTTGAAAGTCTTTACATAAAGAAATTTAAAAATAAATAAATAACATTTTAGTTATCATAGAATATTTATAATGAGCAAGCACCTAAATATACAAATTCTCTGTATAATTGAAGCCTTTAGCGCAACACTGGCCCAACCAACTTCTTAGGTTTTGGCATAAAGCAAACCTGAATATAATACTGCAAAATTATACCAAATTCTCTAAGTGTATGGATATGGTCTGTGCTTATCATTATAATAATAATAATAAAAAGAAAGGTTCGCCGCAATGGGCACTGATTATACTATAGTCTTTCCTGTAGTCGTTCAGCGATTTCGTGTTTCTTCGGCATTTCGGTATATGATATCGGTCGCACTGTCCGCCACTCAATACAGGCACCCGCTTCGCACTAGGTTCGTGATATTTCTTGATTCTGCACACCTTATGATGAAAGTCCTGTGTTACAACATGTCTTATCTCTTGGTTGGTTTTCGTCCAGTTTCTGTCCAGTATAGCTCCTGAGGTGTACAAATCAGCACCTATCATTCTGTGTTTTTCTCTCCTGTTGTTTAAAAGTTCTTGGTAAGGGCTAGTAGCATTCTCAGTCGTAGATCTTCTATGTAGTATGTTTCCTTTGTGAGTTCATAGATGTCGTGAGGGTGTAGTTTTCCTCACTCTCAGTGCTGTTTTTAGAAAGCGGACTTTCAAGTTTTCAATCTTCCTAAGATTGTGATTATTATTATTAAATTAGTTACATGACAACTCATATTTTCGGGTGTGCTTATTTCTAATTTCGTGCCATCTGTCTACAATAAAGATATGAATTTTAGGTTAAGGACTAAAACTGTACATATTTGAATACAAACATATATCATCGCATTAAACTTATTTTATAAATAATTTGAACATTTTTATAGCATTTACATTACATTAACAATTGTAGTAACAAAATAAGAAAATTGATGCTCATCTTCTCGCATGTTAATTATCTTCAAAAAGAAAACAAAAAGTCGTCCGAATACTTGGTTTTGAAATTATTTAGTTAAAAACACGATAGCTTGAATATCTGTGCAGTCAATAGAACGATATATCAAGGGGTGCTCAAACCCATATTTATGTACGTGCATATACAATGAAATTGTTAATCATTGAGTCATTTCTTATGAAATAATAAACAAAGGAATTCTTCAGCGATGTGTTATGGTAAATAACTTTCCAACATGTGGCAAGATTTTTTTTTTCTAAATTCCAATCATGCACCATGCGCATTCGCCAACAGACGCGAAGCGGGTTACACTATGGAATCACGCGATGCAGATAACATATACACGATATTTGAACTCGAGTTGCCAACCAACCTAAAAGCTAACCAAACGTAATTTAAGCACTCTAACCTGTGAAAAATGCAACGCCAAAAAAATAGTATAACTAGTAATTCACAGTCGATCCTCCGACCATAGAACACTATATGAAGTATTCGCCATTGAAGATGCCCTCCGCAGTTGAGGAAGAAACGTATGGAATAAACACCAGTAATCAACCACGGCCACATAGACCAGAATCTCTTAACGTTAGTATAAGTAGTAAGTTCTAAAATTGTGAAGTTAATTAGTGCATACTCTATGTTGGCTGCACTGGAATTCGTGCACAGTGTTTGTTGGCTGCATAGAATATTCGTTAAAATTGATATTGGCCGACACGTAGGTCAATATTGTAATATTCAATATGTTTAAATAATTGTTAGAAAACTTATAAAAATCATTGTAAACGATAGTAAATAACATGAAAAATGAAAACGTAAGAGTAATATTTGACAGGAGTTTATTAAGGTACTTAAAAGTCTTGTCAGATGTTGGAAGATTTAGCTTTAGATTGTGGTATCTCGAAACTAATTACATAATTGTTTCTAATTCTGTCATAAGATGCATTGTTTATCCAATACTTTTTTAATGCAACTGAAATAATGTACAGTAAAACTTGTTTATTTCGGAACGTGAATAATGCGGAAATCTGTCCAATGTGAACTAGTTTATTGGTTCCGGCGAAATAATAGTAATTTTACGTGTATTTATTTTGTATAAAACGGAATTTGTCCAACACGGAAACGGAAGAATATTTCTACACAATTCATGAAAAAAATGTTTATAAAGCGGAAAGGCAGATAAATAAATTAGTTTCCATTTCATTGAATTTTCGTTATACCAAAAACAATAAGGAATGATTTCTGCCGCGGGTGAAGTATAGATTCTACCTGTACCTGAAATTTTATTTCCGCCTCGCTGCACACCCGTTATGCGAAATACAGATACCTGTCTTACAAATGACCATTGTACTGTAAAATCATAAATTAGTTTAAGTTCTGAAACCGATCTTTTACAGGGAGCGTTCTGAATTTACAGGAATAAAGATGGCTAAAAC
Organism: Diploptera punctata; assembly: GCA_030220185.1. NCBI lineage: Eukaryota > Metazoa > Arthropoda > Insecta > Blattodea > Blaberidae > Diploptera > Diploptera punctata. The sequence continues at coordinate 448,093 of JASPKZ010001964.1, read as the reverse complement.
GTTTGTCTCATTGTCATTAAACGAAAATTGGAAATGATTGAAGATAAATCTCCAAATTTCCGAACCGATGATCCAAATTCAAGCTCTAGTTGTTGCTAAATCCCTGGGCCCTAAGCAACAACGATTTCAAGGCATCTTCAGGTTGACTGGACAGTTTTAAAAGACGACACAATGTATTGTGGAATGAAATTTGCGGGGAATCAAAGAATGTGGACTAAAGTGTAGTTAGTGAGCGGAAACCGAAACTGCATACTTTAATATCAGGCTACGCACCTAAGAGACATTTTTAACGCTTAACCAAACGGGACAATTTTTAGCGCGTTACCGCCGAAGTCGCTCATACATACAAAACTACAATTAATCCAAGGTACATAAAAAGTACATAGGCCTGTACGGCACTCTGTAATCTAAATTTTTAATAAGTTTTAGTTTTTTATAATGCGGGATTTTTTCTAATGTGGAAACAAAAATTGGTCCCATGGGATTCCGCTTTGAACAAGTTTTATTGTACATAATTAACTCCGATTGAGGGTCTTTCCACTTTTCAGCGGTTGCCCTTTTACCAGCCGGCTGCTGGCCCTTCACATCCACATGTGTCAGTCACAGAGGTAGATGATCAACAGCCAGTGTAGGGGTGACATGTGGTTAGCATGTCGAGTCCCCCAGCCGTTATAGCTGGTTCCTCAAACTGGAGCCGCTACTTATTGTAGCTACCCAATTGCCTCACGATGCTGGGTGGGCACCGGTCCCATACTGGCCGAAATACCATGAGAAAATTTCTTCCCCCATGGAGACTCGAACCAGCGCAAGTCCCGTAGCTCTGCGCCAAGGCTTCCTACCTTAACCGCTCGGCTACGGCGCGGGACACACAATTAACTACTATCCATTTTCAAGAAGTTCATTCAAGAGAACCTTGATTTCATTCCTGGAATTGTATGTTGGCCAACCTAGGTCACAGACAGCCCCCCATTAGGATTTCAATCCACCAGCCGTCACTGCTCCCATTTATTATCGTGGCAATAGGATGTATAATTCGCTTACAGTTTTTACATGAAACCGTCTCAAATGATTCCATACATTTCATGGAAATATTGATAAAATATCATTCCACCAACTTATGTAAATATGTATGTGCCTGTATAACTATGGAACGTATATACCAATTTCAACCAAACTTGGTATAGGCCTATGTATGAATTACAATCTGGAAAAGTGTCCCTAGTTATTAATAGAGCCATAGCATCCCTTGGGGGTTACATGAAAATTTAAATAAAGAAATGTTCGGAAAGATTGATATATGCTTCACCATTATTCGTGGAGTGATTTCAACCAATTCCGGTATGCTATGCATAACTAACTCAATTGTACTATCAAACTGGATGTTCATGCCGCGCATATATAAGTCCTCTATACATCCCTATAAGAAGGTAATATTTTCCAATCATCCCCTGTATAATCTACCTCCCTCACATCATGGTTAATGTTATTACAACTCAACTGAGAGTTTTCTCTTTGGTTTTACTACAAGAACTTTACATGCCTCTCTTAAATTTCCCATTTGTGCCACATGACCTGGCCATTGCATTTTACGAGAATTAAGTGTTCTTAATACATCTGATTTCCCATGAAGATCATATAGCTCACTGTTAAGTAGTCTTCTCCATTCACCTGTCTTTTCGTTTCTCTTTGGTCTAAAATTTTTTCCTAAGAAGTTTCTTCACAATTGCTCCTAATATTTTCTCTTCCCTTAAAGTAAGAGTTTCATGCTTCACAGTCATATAGCCTAATTGGAACAATAAGAGTTATAAACATCTCTAGTTTAACATGTTTCGAGAGAAGTTAGGACAGCCCTTAAATTTGCAAAACACAAATTTATTCTGTTAGTTATTTGAATGTGGCCGACCGCAGTGAAAACGGATTCATGTGTAAGTGTTATTAGGTATATTGTATAATTATACACACATTTAAGTGATTTCGTTTTGTTCGTTTTCTTCTGAATTATTTAAAATATTAAATTAATTGAACCAACCGATGTATCAAAAAGGATACATTACGAATTTAAGGGTTAACAAAGAGACCTTGTCAAGCATATAAACATACGTTTTCGGAGTTGAGCCCATATTTAATTTATTTCTACACATACAGCGTGTCTCAAATTTACGAATACGCTTTTTCAAATTTTATTTTTTTTATTAATGAGACAGAAATACAGTTTTCAAAATTCAACAAAAGCTCAATTCTGGAAATGCATGCTATTATGTATCAGAAGGATTCTAGTCGTCCCAATTTCTCTAAAAAAACATTAAATTAAAAATATATAAAACTATTCTCCCAGTTATAGCCTAATACATGGATACAAAACACGGTTTCCTTCTTTAACGAAAAAAATATTACACACAAAAATAAATAAACTGATCCCAGTACAGGCCTCAGGAGGTCGTTGGGGTAGTAGAACGTTAAGGCTCCCATTTTTTCTAGACACTCGGCACTTGATATCAGCCCTGCATGACGGCCGCTTTTACCCCCAGAACAAGCGTCCGGTACTTATTTCCGTTAGAGGCTGAGTCGACCCCAGGGCCATAGTATCGCCAGAAAGTTTGGGTCAGGTCTTGACTCCACCGAGACTCGAACCCTCTACCTTCCGACTTGTAGCATATTGACCTAACCAATACGCTACGGCGTGCCCCCACACACAAATAATAAATAAATAAATACATAAATATATATATATATATATATATATCCACCGCTGTGGTTTCGAGGTAGCGTGCTGCCATGTCACGCAGCGGGCCCGGCTTCGATCCCCGGGCGGGGCAGTTTTTCTGGGTAAGTTTTTTATCGGGGTTTTTCCTCACCTGTAAGGCAAATGTCAGGAAAACCAAGGCCCACGCGGTCCCCGAAATCATATGGCTAACATCATAATCATCATCATCCTTATCATCATCATCATCATCCTTCACCGGAGTGGAAAGGAACGATAAGCTACCACACCTACAATTCCCTAGTAAAGCTGCAAGCATAGCATGGAAATGCTATGATTGCAGTGAAGGACTTGCCTTCGGGCAGAATTACCATGGATGGATGGATATATATATATCATTGTCATTTTCGATGTATACTTGGTTTAATCGATAAATGTAGGCTATATAAAATGTTTGAAATATCTTTTCATGAGAACATCATCAATATCTTCATTCCTTTGGAATTCTCCAATAAACTATGCACTTTGAAACATGAATCCGCAATCCTCAGAAACAGAAGCGGTATGGCAACCACTAGTTCTACGTCTTTCGATATAGTTTCAATCGGTGGTTATCGATAATACCGAGAACCAATCCATTTGATAAGATAGTGGAATTCTAATTACGTAAAGAGAGATTAGTGTAATTTATTCTGGAGACATTTATTTTGTCTCTTGCAAAGTTGGCGTTGTTTCCAACAGGAATTGTTAAAGAATCGCCTCATAGTCATTACGTAAATACATTCTTGCACAAGTATCTCTCTTAGGGAATATCGAAGGAACAAGCTATTGAGATAGTTCTCATGAAAAGATTTTCTTAAAAAAATGATTGCATATTTTCATTGATCCTGCATTTGTAAACACAGAAAATGACCATGACAAAAATTATATATATACATAGTGTCCTGCCTAAGAGCAGGTCTTTCAGTGCAAACTCACCATTCTTCACTCTTTCCTTAACTCAGCCTTCCTTTTTGTATCCGCATAGAAACTATTTATTTTAATATTCATTAATTAAATAAAAATAAAACGTAGTTTAATTTGATCTTCATATTTATTATATAATTCAGTGACAGCTGTTTCGGTACACTGTACCTTCTTCAGACATGTTAACATATTATGAATTGTGTTCCAACTGATCTAAGCAACAAAACAACAATATTTATTTAAATTTCTAAATTTAACAAAGGGGATTCATTCAAATCAAGTTGAGAATTAAACAGTTTGTTACTACTTTTCAATTTATTACTTTCTACAGCCTCCAAAAGATCTAATTTGTTACCCTTATCACAAACATATAAAATTTCAAAATTTGGATCGAAACAATGATTAAATTGGAATAGGTGGTTAACATATTTTGAATATTCTAAATTTCTGTTATATGCTCTCATGTATTCCTTTATCCGAGAGATAAAAGGTCTACCAGTTTGTCCTATATAGACATTGTCACGTGTGCCACACTTAAATTTATATACACCTATAATTTTTATTTTTTTATTTTGGTTTTATTGTTTTTTATATTTTGTAAAGTTTTATTAGTTTTAAATGCCACATTAATGTTCAACTTTTTAAAGTGTTTAGATATTTTATTTAAAGTGGGACTATGTATGACATTACGACATATTTCTTTACGTTTTCTTTGGGTAAAGGAAAAATTTTGTTATTTTTTTTGTAATGAACTTTCTTAATTAAATATTCTATAATTTCAGGGTCGTAGTTATTATTAATAGCTAATTGTTTAATAATGTTCAATTCATTATTATATTCCAAGGGTGAAAGAGGGATATTTAAAAGTCTATGAATGTAATTATTAAAGGCTGCCATCTTATGAGTATATGGGTGAAGAGAAGAACTATGGATAGTGGTATCAGTATGAGATGGTTTGTGAAAGATACCAAACTCAAACTTATTATCAATGTGTTTTATTGATAAATCCAAGAAATTTATACTATTATTTGTTTCTAATTCCATTGTGAAATTAATACTTCTGTGAATGTTATTAATAAAATTTAAAAAGGAATTCAATTGCCTTTTGGTTCCTGTGAAGCATGCTATGATATCATCTACATAACGATACCAAAATAGAACATTTCTAGCTAATACATTCTTATGTATGGTTTGTTCTAAGTCATCCATAAAAATCTCTCCCAAAATTTTAATATTGTCTATCAACTGATATCTTTTTCTGCCTCTAACCTTCTTTCCTCTGACCCGTCAGCAGGCAGTTTCTTCTTAGCCAGTGATCAATCCAATTTCTTTTCCTCTTCTTTATGAGTTCCAGCATTGTTCTTCCTTCACCCACTTTGCCTAGCAGATCTTAATTTTTTTATTTTGTCTGTCCATTTTATATGTTCCACCCTTCTCCATATCCACATCTCAAAAGCTTCCACTCGTTTTTCCACGTTCTGTCGTAATGTCGGATTCTCTGCACCATACAATGCTACAGTCAGCCAGAGTACACTAGTACTTGAAGCAAATAGTGTCAAACTGGAGAAGAATGTAACTAAAAGCTGTCATGAAGGGTCCTGTTACTGCCGTGGAATCTGAACTATCCAGTATGACTCAGGCCACGACTACACAAATAAAACAAAGCAATAGCCTTCACCGATGAACGTAATATATAGGGCTCGGACATGAAGTTAGAATATGTGCACTCTTACTATACAAAATATTGTTTGATGAGAGAGTGGTAGCGGGTGCAGTAGCACCAGTCTGACTAGTATGACATTTGTATTGTACTATTTACAGGAGGTATAGGTGGGTAAAGAAATAAGTAGCTAATTGTGGATTACAAGTTTATTCTGTTGCTTAAAATATTTTTTAACTTTTAAATTAAACGCTACAGTACAACAAAAAGTTAAACAAATTTATAATTTCCGTACATTAATTATTTTTGTGCATCGATAAATACAATGCTGCATACAGTGTTACAAAAAATAACAAGTTCATTATTTCTGCACAATTATTCTCTTCGTGCAGTTTTAAATAAAGAGGTAACAGAAAAAAAGGATGTGCACTGTACATAATATTTTTAAAACCCTGTTAGTTAAACTCGTTTCGCTTCTGTAGAGCTATTACAATGAATAACAATGTAATTCCGTAAAGTTTCAAAAGAAAAACTTCTTCGATGACTGTTCAATCAAAGTTTATACTTAGAAAAACTCCTTTCTACTTCACCTGAGGTAACTGGTGCAAACCGAAAGTAGGGTATATCACAGGTATCTAACATGGAGATAGTCCATGCGTTCTTGTTGTCCATTAGAAAATCCATTATATTGCAAATAGCTGAGTATCCAGGGTTTTTCAGCAATACACTTTGCAATTTCAGATGCCAAATCTACCTCCTGTTTCATCAAAATGTCGTGATACATTTCTACCAGTTTTATGGAATCAATCAATGCTATATGTGAAGATTCCAGTTTTTATTATTATTAAAGGAATATATTTGTAGACGTTGTTGATTACCTGTAAATTTTGATACAGTTTTCCTGACATCAGAGATTTCACAATTTTTATCGCCGAACTTTCTTCAGCATCAAATGTATTCTTTAACAATCACTTCATTATGCTGTAAGTAGTATGCAGTCGTCTGCAACCAAGTCCCTCATCGAGTTAAAACAGGTTGAGGTGGTAAAGGAATTTGTGATGAAATTTCCTTAAATTTATGTTTCCTAGAAGGGGCCTTTAAAAACATTTTCTCATGTTTGATACAAAATGTCCACATCAGAGAAATGCAACATAATTATTTCGGTTCCTCGGTGACGTCTATGGGCCAAGCAAGTTAAGATGTATCATTTTCGGATATCGTTCTTTAATTCTGGAAGATACTTTCAACATATAAGGGGCTGCATCTGTTAAATATATAGAAACATTATCTTTTTATTTCATTGGGCCATAGAAGAGACATAGCATTTTCAAAAAGTTGTCGATTTCAGAATGGTTGACTTTATTTACGACTTCGGTAGTTAACAAAAATTTGTTCCCGGATTTTTCAGGTGATAATATCCCCACTATCATATTTCCTACAGACCTTCCGGACGCATCCTGGGTTTCATCGATTGACACCCATATTTTATGATCTGCCAAAGTATTTCTAATGTATTTCAGAACGTCTTCATAACAAGAAGATAAATAATACCTGCGTAAAGTGGTTTCACAAGGAATTTTTTCCCGTATATTTCTCAAAAAATAATCCTTGTAAAATTCACGATGATTACAAGTGTCTGAAACTCCTTGTGCAGATGACTGTATTTCGTGGTCAAGCTTATGTTTTACATTCCCAATGCGTCTTTTAGATTTGCAATGGCTCTTGATAAAAAATTCTTCTCTCCCCCTTAACCTCTACATTACACAATTTACAAAATATTTTATCATCTTTTTGGCCAAAAAATGCCCACGACCGTACTCACGTACATGCGAATTCATCTTGTGTGTGTTTGTTGTAATCATTCATGAGATCGTGGTGATCGGTATTATGACTTGACTGCATACTATACTTGTAGCAGCACAGCAAAGACACCATTGACTGTGGCACTGCGCACGGGACAGTACTAACTACCTGTGTAGTCAACTGTTTAAAAGCGACACGGCAATGAAAAGGCAATGAAGTCCGAGCTCTAGTAATATAGTCACAGAGGGCATAATTGTACTCTAAGCTGAAAATTGTATAAATAGGCCTATTGAACAATAAAATATAGCTGTTTGGGCCAAAAAAGAACAATCCGGTTTTAATTACCAGAATTCAAAAGCAATGGTAATCACACGAAGAAAACGCAGGGAAAGTAAATACATAATCATCTATTTCAACAGAACTAGGCCTATTAGAACAACTCGACAAGATTGAAGTAGCTTGGTACCATCATCAATAAAATATTTATCTTTAATGAATATACAAACTACATGTCAAAACGGTGCACAAGTTTGGTAAACGCCCTATCTCGAACAGCAAGAAAAATTGGGGATTAAAACACACACCTTTATGGACAATATATAATGGAGCGATCCGGTTATTGTTGTTATACGTAGCTTCAGTTTGTTCTTTGGAGAGGAATTATAACCTCCCAAAAACTTAAAGAGGTGCAGAGGTTAATAACTGTTAGCCGGAGATTTTTGCATTACTTCGTAGGACGTATTGTGCTTTGTGACTAAATTCACTCCCACTGTTTACAAAATACAAGGAATTGTGGGCTTGTATATTGAAAAAACAATGAATATAGGCCTATATGAAGATATAAATGTCGATCACGTTGTACAATGGGACACACTTAGCTAACTTGTAGAAATCAAGAAAATAACGGGAAATAAAACGTGTAAGTATGACATACTCGTATATATACGGATGGTAGTAATTAAAGGCTGTCAAACTCTGTCTTTTCCTTCTCGATCTCATAAGCGAGATGGCTGAAAGGGAGTGCTGCTACGAGAGTTTCGTGTACCGGTAACAAGAGCTCGAGAATGAAAAGTCCCGAGATTCTCGCAGTGAGTACGGAGGATGAAGTCATGCAGTGTTCGAGCCACATAACACATTTTTACTACATATACGAAGCCGTAAGTTTCTCAATAGCCAAAGTAATTCCTTATTTTACGAATAAACATTTAACGTATTATTATTATTATTATCATCACTATTATTATTATTATTATTATTATTATTATTATTATTATTATTATTGCAGGTTATATTAACACACACAATGACATGTCGGAAATGAATTAAATTATAAATTTATAATTAAAATAATTATATAATATAAAATATAATTTTGATCACACATGTTATCACCGAGCTAGTTAGAGTAAATTGTACGAGAGTCGCCATATTTGTAACTATCATTCAACTTCCTCTCGAGAATCGATCAGTTTCAAACAGATGTGAATTTTTAGTTATTCTCGTACCTTCGAGAAACATGTAGGTATATACTGTATTCTTATCATGTATAGTTAAATTAAATAGCTTCAAATACATAATTATATTAATCAAATACATGATATATATATTTTTTTGGATTCCAATGTACTGTGTTTGGCCATGCACGAATCGCAATTACTGCAGCAGTCATATGCATCGGGAATTTCCAGTACATTTGTTTCCCTCAAGTGTGTTTCTTAGGCTAGACAGACTATATATCAAGAGTGAACATTGGTTAGAGCGAAGTCCTAATATTCAATGAAAAAGAATTAATACAGCAATATGCTCTAATAATCAAGCAAAAAAACTTGCTATCAAGAAAATGATAGAAGGCAGATAAGTTGCCATAAACAGGTATAGTAAAATTAACTTGGACTCCTAAGGAATGAGAGGAATCACAAGAACCTCATCGAATACATTAGAAAAAATCTGCGATTGGTGGAAATGACAGATGAAGGTGGACTTCAGCCGGGTAATGGCTAATGTTGGAAACTAAGGCAACGAGATTGTAGATCATATAACGAAAGCAGACGAACTCAGATGTGTCACGCCAACGTCCCAGTAAGTGCAGTCAGGAATAAGCTAGCAGCCTTGTCCGTGGAAAACTGAATATGAATCCTCTTCAAAAGGTCTCTTACGATATAATTTTTCCCTAATGTGCAAAAAAAAAAAATAGAACATTCAGATGTCATCAATCCTGACCATCTTGCTCACTGGCCATGGTAGAATAAATCTTTATTTCCTCCTCTTTAGGATCAAGATAGTATTATGTATACCATATATAGGGTAACCAGAAAACAATTGGAATGATGTCCACCTGGAAGAAAAAGGAAAGGAAGACCTCGAAACTCGTGGATGCAAGAAATAAGAACAGGAATGAGAACAAAAGGACATGGAGTGGTTGGATAGAGACGAGTGCAGAGGGAAAATAAAACTTTAGGCTCAGAAAGATGTGTAAACATTGAAAATCTGTATTTAAATAAATTTATAAATATATGTGTGTGTGTGTGCTCGCGCGTGCGAATTTAAGACATTTGATCATGTGACAGACGAAAAGTCTAAGAGAATTATTGATAAACAGTATTAAAAAGAGTGCCGGGAAGTGGTCTGTACAAAAAATAGGTTCAATTTATGTAAAACACTTAACAAGTCTTGCTAATAGTATACATTTCGACAATTTTAAATAAAAAATAATTGAAAATAATTTTGTTATTATGAACGAAAGTAAAATATGAGTATGCTACAAATGATGAGCTTACTTTGAAAACTCAAAGTTTTAAAATATTCCAAAATGATTTTTTTTTAATCCGACTAATTTGCCTGAGTCGAATCGACTGATAGTGTTATAATATTTGAAAAAAAAAATTCATTTAAAATGTGTTGCTAATTTCAACTTTTCAATCAAAACTTAATATATATATATAAACATAATTTCCATAAAACATTCATAAATCCAATTGTACCGTCTCTCAAGTCAAGATTTTTTCAAAACTTAATGTACTTAATTTTATTAATTTGCCATTTTACCGATTGGATGTATTAATTGTAATTTTACTCTGTAGGTGCCACCTCTGTACTATTTGGAACTTATTCAAAATATTTTGAAATTATAACGTTTTTTTTTATAATTTTTCTTTCAAACCTAGCAAATCAATATTTTTCTCTCAAAACATGATATCTCCAATGCCAATTCTGTATCATCATCATCATCCTTCACGAATTAGGTCTTTGCCTCTTCCGATCTCACATCTGTTCGGCCTAGCGTTTTCATGGTCTTCCCACCGATGTTCGTCCTACAGGGTTATACATCAGTGCCATCTTTGGTATTCTATCCTCTGTCATTCTTTGCAGACGTTGTATCCAATTGTTCCTGTGTTCTTCTATTTGTTAAGAAGTGGTTGTAGTTTTATTTCTTCTCTAATATTCTCATTTCTAATATGTTCTTCTCTTTTTCAACCTTTTACAGCCCGCAGGAATCTCATTTCCGCTGCCTGAATTTTACTTTTTTATGTTTCCTTCAGGACCCTGGCCTCACTTCCATACATCGTCACTGGTAGTGTCATTGACGAGTAAAATCTTAGTTGCGTATCCTTTCTTACTTTGTTCCTCAGTGTTCGTCTGATTGTTCCACAAATATGTTGAAATGTCTGTATTTTTTTATTTACATCTTATTTTTCCTCATAAGTTATATCGCAGCCCAAATACTGGAAGTGTGAGACCTGTTCCAACACTTTATCTTCTATTACTGTTTTTGGTCTTACTGTTTATTTCCATGGAACGCCATTACATTAGTTTTTGATTATGATATTATCATATTATATTTCTTAGATATATTATTTAATTGATATACTGTATTTTGTAGCCTGTCCTCTCTGTCAAAAGTTGAAACTGTATCATCTGCAAAACATAATGCATTCAATGTTTTATTTCGTCCAAGTTTGAATCTCTTATGAACAAATTGTTTCCATTCATTAAGAATGTCGTCTAATTATATATTAAAAAGTGTTGGGGAAAGTCTACACCCCTGTTTTAAACCACAGTGAGTTATAATTTCTCTGTTAATTTTCCATTTATTTCAATTACAATTTTTGAATCTTCATATAAACTTTGAATAGTTTTTATTAGGCGTATCGGGTATTCTTTTTTAGCATTACCTTCATTAATAAAGAACGGTTCACTTTATCGAAGGCTTTTTCTAGGTATATAAAAGCCACGTGAGTTTCTACATTAAACTTTCTATGTTTCTATTTCAATTCTATAAATACGCGCAAATTAGTGTGTGAATCAATTTGGTATATGTGTATGTTAATTTAGAGATGAATATCTACAAAACTATTTCAATTAGGAGAATCCTGTATATAGTTTACAAGTTACTAATTTTCTACTTTTCCTATAAAATCACAAAAGGTGAAGCTATTGAGTTCTGAAAGAAAGCTGCTCGATTGCTATAAGTAGCAAGATACGTAAGTATTTAATGTTTCTTATTTTTCAAAAAATGAACATGCTGTTTATTATGGACTAAAAAAGAGGGAAAGTGGAAGGCACAGTATGCCTACACTCATCCTTATTCGTAGAATAAAGCTAGACTTTTACATTTATTTCCATGGCTAATATAGCATGGCAACGTGACAATCTTTATATATTAATTTTAAACATACCATGAAACATATACAAATATATTTTATACTTATTGCATTTATCGACGATACGTGGAGGGATAGAAAATATTAAGATTTTTTGAGAATAAAGTTGTTATGACCAAAGAGAGATGAACATACAGGCGAATAAAGAAGACTACAAGTAAGTAAGTTGCATGCTCTTCATATAATAAGAACAGCTAAGTCTTATAGATTGGGATAAGCAGGACATGTGGCAAGATTTGGGAGTGAAAGAGGAGCTTGGATGCTCCTCGTAGGAAAACCAGAGAGAAATCGCCCATTCGGTAGCTGAATAATGAGGTGAGAGAACATATTAATCATGATTTGATGTACGTGGTTGATACAGTGGATCATTGGAAAGCATAAGCTGAGGATAGGAGTGTATGGAGAGCTTATTTCTGCGCGACCATGAACCTATCGGTTCGATAGTGCCAGTGAGTTAATTATGTTTATAGATTAAAATATTTTGAATTTTTAGTAAAAATATTTAACTATATCAGCTTTCAATAAGCTTGAATAAAGAGAGCTTATGTCCATGAGGGCATGAACCTTCGTGTTGGATACTAGTGAGTTAGTTACGAGTGATTAGGGAGTTTAAAGTCCAGTAAAGTGAAGGTTTGGTGAAGTGAGTAGATTCAGAAGGGAGTTTGGTTTGACTTGGGTAGTTATAATGCGGAACATGTGGCCGGGCTTATGAATGGCATTATTATTCCAATTAGACTCCACCACGTAAATCAACAAGGCTATGTTGCTCAAATGTTTGGAATTCCTACAAGATACTGCGCCCTATAATTGTCATTTGTCTTGGTTTCCAAGGGAACCACCCGCTGTCTCGATCGATAACTTGCTCCTTTCACCTGCTTCATGAAATTAATTTTTTTCTCTTCTTTTTATAATATTGAAATTCCTTTCGATTTCACCAGCAATCAGTTCCGGTACAGTAGAAAGGTTTATATTTAGAGAAATGCAAAGTAATTCCATTGAATCATTGGAGATTCTACGCTACTCTGCAACCTACATTAATTCAATTAAAAAAACGGAAAAACACAGAATATATTGTTGCAACATGTGAATAATATCCTAAAATAAATATATATACTTGATTTTTCCACTAGACCTATAAAAATAAGAGCAATGACATAAAATGAAGCGAGAAGTTGAGTTCAAAGTAACCTAAAATCACCACATTTACAATGCAAAATATATAATATGTGTCGCCCGACTGGGCTAGTGGTTATGTTCTTTTGCCTTTAGTTCCGAGGGTACACGGGTTCAAACCTGATCGGAGTCGATCGATTTTTAGGATGGGACGAGTCCTTCGAGAGGGATTTTAAGCCATGGGTCCCGAGTCTAAAGATTTTCAGGCTCGTAAAAGAACCGCATGCCTGACTAAAGACATCTCTGTGCAAATTTTACCGACTCTTATCCATCCAAGTAATATCTTAGTTGCCCAGGTTTCTCACTGAGGCGATATGAGATATTTATGGATACATATACATAACCAAATGATAGTACTCCCACTAGGGGCACTCTAATCCCCACACGGGTAAGTACAGGGTATATGTATTAGTTATTGTTGAGACAGTGTAGACAAAACCAGCTAACAAACAAGTGAACGCTAACTCGCCATATTTATCATATTTATGACATTCATAATCGTATATAAAAGGCTAATTATTGCATAGAGCCATAATCGTTGCTAAGGAAGCCATGACGTCATTGCATCCACTTAAACACAGCTTTATACAAGTTACCTGCGAGAGGAATACAAAAATATCTAGTCGGTCGGACAACCATTTAGCTTATGTATCATAGTAGGCCATGCCCTGATACAGTAACAACATTCAAATAAACAAATGTATTATTTGCGCGATACTTACAGCAATGGCGACCATGATTGAAAGTTCAACTTCCTACATTTCAGGGTTGCTAACCTAAATAACTATACTGTAATATTAGATATTACAAACACGCGTGTGAGAACTAAAACCACTGTCCTCTATGTATACTACAAACAATGTAGTATACATACAATGTATAGGCCTATACAAAAATTATTTCCAAAAGGTAGTGTTAATAATAATAATAATAATAATAATAATAATAATAATAATAATAATAATAATAATACTTTATTTATTCTGGCAGAGTTAAGGCCATAAGGCCCTCTCTTCCACTCAACCAGCACAAATACAAATAAATATTCGACAAATATAGATATACACTGTACTAATTATAAACAGTTAAAGATACAATAAATGTAGCAATGTAAATGTCATGTACAAACAACATTTTATAGGGTAATAACAATAATGATACGATAATAATAATAATAATAATAATAATAATAATAATAATAATAATATAAATATGATATATTATACGGGAAACACCAATTAATATATATATCTTACACTGGATAATAATGAAGTCGAGTTTAGAGCAAATATAAATTTAGATTTCTTTTAAAAGATCCCAAAGTCCGGCAGCCCCTTATTAATATACATTATACGAAACAAATCACTGCATTTTAATTAAACTGAACTTCATTTTAAACAAAATAAAACAATAAATAGATACTTGCCTCCATTTTATCAGTATTTGGCCTCACGGCCTCCTGTTATTTTATCACTAATTGGTCTGACAGGCTCCTGTAGTTTCAACTAATAAACATTGCCCACACTGTTAACGTTAGTCAATTGTTTATAATGAACGCAAATATTTCCAACAAATATATTATTATTTTACTATTATTTATTATTTTGAAAACACCATCGAACAACAAATAATGTACAACGCACGTTTGTGAAGTGTTTTACCGAATCTCGGAAATTGAAAACCTCGCTATCGCTCGGTTTTTAAACAATTTCATCGATTCTGTAAAATCCACTTCCCAACCTCGCATCGTAATGTACTATTATCTACTATTATAACAATAATTGACGCTTTAATTCGTGATTACTAGGTAACAAAACCTATAGCCTCCTATATATTGTAACAAAATACGCTATCAGAACATAAAACACAGGTTCACAAAACGTAAAACACACCATTCCTTGAATTTCATATAACTAACGCCGCACCGTAGAGTAATGGTTAAGGTACTATGCTACAAGCCGGAAGGTCGAGGGTTCGAGTCACGGTGGGGTCAGGATTTTTAAACTGACTCAAACCTTCTGGCGGCACTATGGCCCTGGGGTCGAATCAGACTCTAACGGAAATGAGTACCAGACGCTTGTTCTGGGGATAAATGCGACGTCACGCAGGGCTGACAACCCGGCTGACATTAAGTGCCGATTGTCTAGAAAAAGTGGGAGCCTTAACCTCCTACTACCTCCAATGGTCTCCTAAGGCCTGTCGTGGGATCACTTAACTTTACCATTTACATAGATAAACTTTTCTTGACTTATCGAAATATATTAATAGTTGCATCTTGGACTGATTTAAAAATGTTTACTGATGAACCGTGAAAATCACCTTCTCCGCTCATTTTTACTTTATACCACTTACGAAACTAGCCCCAAAAATTATAGAATTTTGATTTATCGTGTATTTTTTCTCCAACGTCCACATTATTCTTTCTCTAAACTTATCGTTTCCGCAATAAATGTACTAAATAATCAACATACACTAAATTACTCTCAACGTAGATAAAATATTGTAGAGAACACGTTACAATATTAGGTTTAGTAACTAGTCGTTAAATAACTATTATTTACATACAACCAAAACATTTCAATATTATTTTTATCTATAAAAATTAAACGTGTAATTTGCCACACGCCGCTCTTAAAATGTTTTGTTTGGTTATATTTTATTTGTTCATCACTGCAACTTGAACATATTATTTATTCACAAATAGAATCGCAATATTGTAAGAATGCACCCTAGTGGAGAAAAAATGAAACACATCGAACTGTATATTATAACCAACATTATAGATTATTAATTTTTTTTTTCGGAACCAACTAAGTAAAATCATTGAACACACAATTATCAAATGTGTAGGTCGAAGGAATCTGTTCATTATTTACTATATTCAACATATTTATTAGAGAGTCAGTTCACGGCGAAATAATGATCCAGACCTGTTCAGAATATTAAAAAAGAGGAACTTTCTTTATTTTGGTCATCAAAAAATTCGATCAATTATACAGCGGAAAACCACGACTGTCATTGGTTGTTTGTAAAAACAAACTCATTGAAAACGTGATTGGTCATTGACTCCCATCTGGGGCAGGAGATAAATAGTCAAATAAATGTGCGCTTTGGCAATGAAAAAAAATTGACTGTCTCACACGATTGATGTCAAACCGGTTCCGGAATGTTTGTAAAAAAATATAATCGCAATATTAATTAATCTTATATATGAAATTAATTTCTGTGAGTGCTTTATGGACTCAAAAATTGACAGATCTGAATTGAATGGGGAATGTACCGTCATTTAGATAATTTTTGGGGCAATTAACGTATGTAACATATTACCATAAGTACTATGGGCCGAGCTAAAAAAGTAGCTTTTTCTACGCTTAAATTGCTTACGCTGCCTAAATCATAACAAATACACATTCAAATCAATTTACACATAATTGAATATCTAAAAAAATTGAACCAAAAGCCAGCAGAAACTCACAATAACCGTTTATACCTTTCAGCTCATTGATGCCAAGAAGATCGGGATAAGTAGATTCCCGGGCAACACCGGGTAATCAGCATGGGATATCTACAAATAATTACGATCAAAATTTATAATTATCTTTCTTTTTACTTATTCACTTAAACATAAAAACACATTTATTTAGGTGTAGCAACGCACGCTGGGCTTTAATGAAGCAGAGATTTCAATTTATTACATAAAACGTATAATCTCCATTATCGAAACTAATGAAAATTAAACCGTTCGCTTCTCTCAAGCGCTAAAATTCACCCGTGTCATAATTAACAAAATTATAGGCTACACTTATTACAAACATAATTACAATATATCTGTTACTGGGGGGAAAAAAGTTTGAAATTCGTAGGTATGTTTTCATCGATCTATGCCAGCGATGCTCAACGTTTTTCGACTCGCGAACCCCTTCCTCAAACGATCCGAGTTCGGTGAACCACTGACTTTTAAATACAGTAGACAAACATAAGATTTCATAAAAAAAAAGAGAGGTTATTGAACCTTAAATTAATTTAACCGTTCTCTATACTTTGTGGTGCTGGTGAATCGCCGTCTTAATTCAGATTTATTCCACATAACGAAGAAAACATGCAGGAAGATATTCATAAGTTATATACATTTACTAAGATCTTCTACCTGATGGCATCCATTCTGATTTTGTAGGGAATTTTTCTTCCGTCATTCTTTTTACGCTGTCTTATGATTTTAATTGTAATTAATTTTTTCCACAAAACCTAACATTGAAGTGTGATCATTCGTATTTCGCTTAAATTACAGTGTTATCTAATTATCTCATCTAGAAATTCCTGATGAATTTCTCCAAGAATCAATTTTTGCAGAATTTAATGTTCTTGAATACCCTTGATTTTAATTATCACGTTTCTTCATCGTATGCCACTGTTCTCTTTGTTGTTATATCAAAAAGGTTTGTTTCTGTTTTAGAACTTATATACGATATCCCATAAAACATCATTGAATTTTGATATTGTATGTTTACCATTAACGGTCAAAATCTAAAGTTACTCTAGTTACGGCTTGTAAGTTAAATAACGTGTAAGCCTAGTTGCAACCATACAAGTTAAATGGTCTCAAATTACTTTCAGCACAAAGTCTGTTTTTGTATTTTTTAAATAGGCATATTAAGAAAACACCATATACAAAACTACCAGAACAATTGTAAATTCCATCTTGAATGAATGCCATCTCGTAGAATTAAAAAAGCTACGCTTCGTTATTGCCCCAAGGCAAAATATCACTGGGACATCCAAAAAAAAGCTCTGGATGGAAAATTCCTCGTTGAGACAGTAACAGGCCACATTACCTAATACTTGCATGGCTGATGATGATATTGAGGAAACGATATCGCGGTACTGTTGTTACTATTGTTAGAACACAAAGAAGCTGGCAGAATAAATTTCCATTTTAGCGAAATCAAAATACATTCCTAACGTTGTTACATAACTGTAAATAAGGCATTCGTGGTAAATGTTAATTTATTGTGGAAATAATATGATAAATTTCACGTTACACATATTTAACAAGGGAGATTATAGAGTTAATTAATCTTAAAATAATAACTAATAATATAATATAATATAATATAATATAATATAATATAATATAATATAATATAATATAATATAATATAATATAATATAATATAATATAATATAATATAATATAATATAATATAATATAATATAATATAATATAATATAATATAATATAATATAATATAATATAATATAATATCCATCCATAGTAATTCTGCCCGAAGGCAGATCCTTCACTACAATCACAGCATTTTCATGCTATGCTTTACTAGGGAATTGTGTAGGTGTGCTTTCCACACCGGTGAAGGATGATGATGATGATAATGATAAGGATGATCATGATGATGATGGCCATATGATTTCGGGGACCGTTTGGGCCTTAAAGTTTTCCTGACATTTGTCTTACAGGTGAGGAAAAACCCGATAAAAACCTCATCCAGAAAAACTGCCCCGACCGGGGATCGAACCCGGGCCCGCTACGTGACAAGGCAGTACGCTACCTCGAGACCACAGCGGTGGACATAATATAATTAATATAATATAATATAATATAATACAATACAATACGATACGATACAATATAAATACAATATAAATACAATGTAGTGTAATTATTATTATTATTATTATTATTATTATTATTATTATTATTATTATTATTATTATCATCATCATGACAATGACGCAACAGTTTTGGCGAACCCATTCAAATATTTTGCGAACCCCCTGGAGGTTCGCGAACCACAGGTTGGGAAACGATGATCTATGCGATAGTGTGAAGAGAGAAAGAATTGGTTAACACATCACAGAGAGTTCAAATGTGAAACCCTGAGATTGAAGTCTCGCCTATCAATCAACTGATTCTAAATTTATAGAATATGGATAAGCTACAGCGTTTTTAATCTTTCCGGTCAGAGGATCTGTGTAAGGGATTGAAATTTTTACATGGTGGTATTCAGTCGGAAAACCGATTCAGAATTACACCATTCACAAGTCAACTTTCCAATAAATGAACATCAGAGGAACTATGTAGCGTGTGAATAAAATAAGATTATCGCAGAATGTACAGGGTGCAACTGAATTGAACCCATTAATTTATCTGATTGGTTGAACCCCGTTTGTACCGCATAGACACATGGGTTCTTCCCTGATAGGAGTTTCTTAATCAGACTAATTTAGTTAGCTTTATTTTCCTGTAGAGGTCAGCAAGGGACATTATGGCTAGTATATCTCCTCGAGCCGAAATCTAGGAAACTAAGCTATTACTCGGATGGAAGCAGGTCGCTTAAATTTTGTTCAGATGTCTTTTTATTCAGACATGAAGTTCTTTTATAAGCATGACAATCTGTGCTGGCTGTAGAATTATTACCGCATATACTAATTAATTATTGCACTATCAGCCAATAGCATAGAATCCATATATATATTAAAGTATTGAATTAACAATTAGAATGTATTTATATTATATTATGAAGGGAAATTGCGTACTGGACACTCTAATATATAATAATAATTACATGTGGATATTCAAGTTGAAACAGGCAGGGGCGTTGAGTTTGGATAATATTACTCACCATCCCCCAGTCTAATACAGGGGCGTCGAGTCAAGATAAGATTACTCTCCATCCCCTAGTTGAATACAGGAAGATAACATGGCTGGTAAATTCCAGTCTTCATACGTAACTTTAGAAGAGGTATGTCCTTATTTGGAAATGAGGGTGATACATTCCAACTCAGCGTCCATGCCACGCCCGCTTATCAGAGGGTTTATAACGGCTGATGCCCTTGGCATCAGGGCTTATTCTTCATGGTTCCGACCTCGTCTCTATGACAGTTAGAGACACAATATTGTAACTTTTTAATCATCGTCTTTAATAAATATATTAAATCAAGTTGTGCATTCACTGGAGTTCTTGGACTCACAACGAATCCTACCTTCAAATTGTCTGATCTACCCGAGGGCCAGGTCACGACAAAAACTCTAAAGATTTGGGAATTATGGTTTAAATATCCTTCGGGATGACGTATCCCTTCGATTTTTCCATCCTAATAATCTAAGGACTCAGTCCTGATTTGAACCCGCGACACTCGCGATTAAAGGCAATGGTTATAAGAATAAGAGTGATCAACAGATGAATGAATGAATGAATGAATGAAGATATGTGGACAGGGTTTGAAATCGATAATTTGTTTTCCAAGAAATCGTGGTATAATAATTATTTTTAGTAAATTAATTTAAAAATCATGCTTGATACATCCATGAAAATAATAGTCAATCTTTGAACAAGAAAAGATAATCTCCACTCTCTGAGAGAAACCTTTTTTCAATAAAACATTCTTGATCGAAAAAAATCCCTAAAATATAAGTAGGACTGAATAAAAATACTTTTTCTTAAGATCTTCATATAAATGATAATTCTGCAATATTAAATAGTATTAAGTTAATATACTTATCTCTCTTAGTCATAAATCTAAGAATGGTTACGGGTGCTAAGTTTACTAACAAGCTATATTTTCCCGATCAATGTTAACAAATCCCCAATTATATAAACAATTCAGTAAACAGTTTATTCCTGATTGTCAGTTGTTTACATCATTCAAAATCTACAAATTGCAAATGTGGCGAAATGAAAACTCGTGCATCCATGAAACCTACGATATAAATTCTGAAGAAACACACAAGTAAGTGCAAAAATTGTAAAATCGAATTCTTGCCAGTGTCTATGCGTGTAACATGAAACGAATAAATAAACAAACAAATAAAGTCAATTAAATTCAAAGTATTACAAACAGTGAGCATAAGTAAATTTTGTCAACCAAACTTTATTTTAGATTTTAAGGAATATTGTTGACCGAAAAGAATTTACTTAGAAATCATGATCAGTATATGATTTTTTCAGCTGTTGATGGCAGAACAAAAATCGCTCTTGATAAATATTATCAAGAACTATTTCGACCAGATTTAATTTTTCATCATCATCATCCAGGGTTTAAGCCTGTTGGATCTTTCCGGTTTCACGAAAGTTAGAATTGTTAAAATTGTTCAGACCATCTTCTGTGTGGGCGTCCAACATTTCTCCTTCCGTGCGGTTTATAATTTAGCAATAATTTTTATTTATTTTAATTATCGATTTCAAACCCTGGAAGCGGAGGTTAGAAATGTATGGGTTCCGCTCCACAGCGGAGTGCTTTAAGGCGTGATGTCTTGGCCGCAACGCTGCGGGACTTTCTCTGGTTCGAGTCCCCTTGAGTTAAATTATTTCTCATGTAATTTCGGCCACTATGGGACTGGTGCCACACAGCATCTGGAGTATTTGGCATTTAACTGGAAACCTGCTATAACGGTTGGAGGACCCGACATGCTGACCATACACTTGCTAGATGGTAGCATAAGAATGGTAGACCAAGAGCCTTCTAAGCCTGTCGCGCTGTATGGAGTTTCGGTGAGGTATAAAGACTTTCACTCAGACAAATATTCTTTAAATGACGCGGTAATCATAATTAATGAGGACCTTGACTCGCTAACGGCGTGGACAGAGAAATATGGACTTGAATTAAATCCTAGAAAGACACAAGCAATCATTATGGGCCATCAGAGACTATTATCCTCAATTAACACAAATACAGTATTACATGTGTCACTTAATGGGGTTCAAATCCCTTATAGTGAGACAGTAAAAATCTTGGAGTATTTATGGATAAAAACTTAATTTGGAATAAACAAATAAATAACATTTGCAAAACTATCTTCTTAATAATACACACATTAAATCGCATAAGAAATTGTTTACCGTTTGCTCTAAGGAAAATGTTAGTAGAAACACTTGCAATGCCCCATTTTGATTGTCATACTCTTTTTATTAACATAATACTGTTCTTACCCAAAGACTTCAACGTGTTCATAATTCTTGCATACGTTTTATTTGTGGTATACGCAGATTTGATCACGTTATACCATCCCTGGAACAATTGTCATGGCTTCGTCTACAGGATCGTAGAACAATCCATTCCCTATGCCTTCTCTATAAAATATTGCACACATCATTACCTTATTATTTATCACATCGCTTCACTAGACTCTCTGATACACATAAATTAGATACCCGATCCCTTGAGCACAGTATCCTTTATATCTCTCCTCACCATACAACCTATTATTCGAAATATTTTACAATTTCTCTTGCTAGAACATGGAATTCACTTCCACCCTATGTGAGAGACAGCCAAACTTTACAATCGTTCAGAAACAAATTGAAAATAAAATTATTAACAGAAACAACTCACTAATATTACTTTTTAAAATTTGATAATTTGTTTTTTTCATAATTTGATAAAAACATTTTTAAGATTTGTAAATATATTTAGCTAAATGCCTTGTATAATAAGCGATAGATTAATTCATCATAGTTTATTACTTTCTTTGATTTTTTTCTCTTTTATTTTTATGTATAGTAGATTGGAGCTGTTATTCCTTTCTGTATTCATTCTATTATTAATTTAATTTTAATTGTATTTAATTTTATTGTATTATTAGACATTATTTTCATTATTATTCAATTTGACAGATAATTGTTTAGTATCACTATTATTGTAATTTTTTGTATTTATATGTAACATATGTTTGTCCTGGTGTGTGGAAGAGAAGGCCTTAACTCCACCAGGCTAAATAAATATATTTCTAAAATATATTTATAAAGACGACCTTATCCAGATGATAAGAAAACCATAGAATTGTATAAAAATTCCTAAATAAGAAAGTTTAATCTATTGATAACAATAAAATGGAACAAAATAAATAACTTTCGCAAGGACAAGTGGTTGTTTACTGCAGGATGGTAGTTAATATTTTAACAGACGTCACTAAAGTTGCAGTTCAATACGATCGTAAAAATACCGAAACATTTTGTTTGGATATCTTTTATTTTCAGACTTCAGTTCCTTTTATGTTCCGTAAATATTTGATTCGTGTCCCACAGCATTACTTTCTTTCAGAGGAATGGCATGTTTTGAAAAATCCATCGAAGTCTTCTACTAACTTACCAGCTGGTACATTTTTATTGCATGCTAACACTAACTTTTATTTCCTATTGTGTCGAATTTTGTACGTTTACTTAGTAAATGTATGGAAAATGAGCCATTACAGTTCTCAAACACTTGTCATTTGCAACTTTCACCAACATAAAAAATAAAATGTATTGTGTGGTTTAACATAAGTAATATCAAGAACATATGCGTCCACCACTGTGGTCTCGAGGTAGCGTGCTGCCATTTCACGCAGCGGGCCAGGTTCGATCCCCGGTCGGCACAAGTTTCTTGGGTGATTTTTTTAGGGTTCTTCCCCACCTGTAAGATAAATATCAGGAAACTCTAATGCCCAAACAGTCCCCGAACATAATGTGGTCATCATTATGATCATTAATTTATTCATGTTAAGTTTAGGATTAAGGCCTCTCCTGGCACATCATTACCATCATCACCTATCATATATCATCGGGGTACCGTAACTCTGCCTTCCAGGCGCTCCAATCTCAGAAGCGGGTTACAATAATGCCATGTCAGGAGAAAATACAAGAATGTCGAAATAACAACGTGGCGGCATTGATAAAAACATATTATTCTACTTATTTAACAGTAACCTCTGCCCGTTTCTGGAATTTCGTTCTTGAAGATATCAGTGGTTGTCGCACACTTGGAACGCTTATACGATTACCTGTTGTCAAGTAATTAATTTTTCTCTAGATTTGAATTTATTCTGTATCATTAATAGTTGTTTCTCATTTTTGTATCTTGTATATTTTGTATTTAATTTATTTTGTAAATAATAATTATATTATAAACATACTATGTAATATTTATTTTAATGTTATTAGATGTTAGAATCATTTTTGTATTTTTTTAGCCTGCTTGCTTGGTAGACAAGGCATTGTTGCCTTACCACTGCCAGGTAAAATAAAGCTATTATTATATACCTATATCATTTCGAAGCTGTAAATTTAAAATGCCCACCTTTAAAAAGGCGTTATTACAATTAAAGCCTGTTAGCGACCCGTTTAGCTAACTCAAAATGAAGTAATTATGAAAAATACCCACGTTGACAATTCCTATTTTTCTAAATACACTCACTGCTGTCCTACTGTTGTTCCCACTTACATTTTACCAAACACTCGTGTCAAATGAAATTGGGTGAATTTTTCAACTTTCCTTTCACATAGACATAGAAACGTCTTAATTTTTCCAATATAATAACTATTCTATAGCTCGAAAATTAAACATTGAGGTGCTATTATTTATGATTTGTGTTTCCAGGAAGTGACACAAGAAATTATGATACGTGTGAATGATCTTTAAGCAGAAACAAAACTTTTCTTTGTTTCAATGAATTCGCTGTATTTATGAAATACTTCTACCATTTCACAATCATAATTTTGTTTATAAATCCACTTGTAGGTGTTGTAGGTAGCAGCGCTTGCACATTGAACTGCGTTCAAGGAGCACCCAAATTTTATCTTTAACCCATTGGAGACACGTTTAAAGCGCCTAGCATGTTCACTGGGAACCCATTTAAATCTCCTCACCGCTACTCCGGCTGCGCTGGACTTTAAATCAGAATACAAAATACACATACTGTGTTCTATGACTTATGTTTTCAGATATTTTGTTTACCCCTGAATTTCTTTTAGTATCTTGTACTTTTACGAATAGCAAAGGAATGTGGCCTACCTGCTACCCTCTTTTGTGCATTGTAAACCGTTATGTTTTGTTATTTTCAAGGCTGTGAAAGTTGACAAACATTTCAAAAACCATCTTTTTGTAAGAGTTCTCGGACATTGCCTCTAAAGTAAACACAAATCATATGTTCAAACAAGACCGAAAAAAATAACTAACGCAATATAATACTGTACATAATAAAAATAAATATATGAAATATAAATAAGCATAGACCTATACATTATAAAATCAGGAAAAGTTCTTCGTATATTCTTTAATTATCTTAGTTATATATCGACCTGTAAATTATAAAATACTATAGATAAAAACTGGACGAAACTCACCTAATATTTCTACCATCAGTAGCATGCACGGTTACGTTGTCACTGTATATTATTTCATCGTTCGAATCTTCGTTCCATGATAATTCACTACAATCAGTGTCCCATAACATTTCATTCACTACTTCTCTTAGTTTCTCAATAGCAATACGTTGTGTCCTATTTACGGACATATCGCAAAAAAAAAAATTAAATTTACAACTATGAATTTTAACAAATAAACACTGAATTTATATTCACTTATATTTTACCGTAATAAATGCCTACAGCTATAGTCTACTATTCTGTAAATAATAACTAAAATAAACTATACACTACACTAGGCCTATACATATTTACTTTACATAAACAAACAACAAATTTTACTGACGGTGAACTGAAAATTTAAACCACTAAAAAAACCTAACTTCTTACGGTGGGGGTTATAACACAACAACGAGTCTAGCTCGTTGTTGGGCTGTTTGGACTTTCTACCTGCTCACGAGGGAGACTCGTTAAAAGTCTCCAATGGGTTAAGGGCAAGTATTATTCGAGGTTTCTTTTTGTTAACATTGAATTAAATCTATTGATTTTTTTCTAATATGATTTGCAATGATTGGGCCTATGGCCCAACTGGTGACTCAATCAAGCTAGTTGAAAGCAGAAGGTGTTTCATCAATACTCTTGTTCATAGAAGAGTGAATTTTTTATGTAATGAGGCTGTATTTATCTATGTTTCAAACGGCGTTCGAAGGAATGTAATCACGGTTAACTTTTGGTATCATATGCGATTTTTATTTTTTTCTCGTACATCCTAAAGTTTTTTTTTCTTTTCTGTTTTATAGTTAAATTCCCTCTGGCGTAACCTTACTATCGTCGGGCCGGCTCTTTCAATGAGCCATTTCGATATATTTTCGTATTAAAAACTAATACATGGTCAGATTACCGTTTTCTGTACTTTTTGGTGCTGGTGAATCGCCGTCTTAATTCAGATTTATTCCACATAACGAAGTAAACATGCAGGAAGATATTCATAAGTTGTATA
The DNA here is from genome assembly GCA_030220185.1 of Diploptera punctata. NCBI lineage: Eukaryota > Metazoa > Arthropoda > Insecta > Blattodea > Blaberidae > Diploptera > Diploptera punctata. Next base: position 421,992 of record JASPKZ010001964.1, on the reverse strand, counting down.
CATTTACTAAGATCTTCTACCTGATGGCATCCATTCTGATTTTTTAGGGAATTTTTCTTCCGTCATTCTTTTTACGTTGTCTTATGATTTTAATTGTAATTAATTTTTTCCACGAAACCTAACATTGAAGTGTGATCATTCGTATTTCGCTTAATTACAGTGTTATCTAATTATCTCATCTAGAAATTCCTCATGAATTACTCCAAGAATCAATTTTTGCAGAATTTAATGCACTTGAATACCCTTGATTTTAATTATCACATTTCTCCATCGTATGCCATTGTTCTCTTTGTTGTTATATCAAAAAAGGTTTGTTTCTGTTTTAGAACTTATATACGATATCCCATAAAACATCAATGATTTTTGATATTGTATGTTTACCATTACTTTTTTCAATATTTGTTTGAGAATAATGACTTCCATCTGCATTAATTTTGTCCCCAAATATATATATATATATATATATATTTATCGTCACATGCTTTTATTTTTGCATGTTTGCCTTCTAAAACCAGAACTTTTGATATATCTCCTATCACCAAACTCCTTCGTATTGTTCAAATTCATCTTTAAACCATGTGTTTAATATTTCTTCTTAAATTTGTTGTGATGTGCTCTAAACCATCATTATATTGTGCCATCAGATGCTGATGATCATCAAAATTAACTGTATTATCTCTCAAATGTATTCCCATCCACAAACATTTATTTTTTTTACTCTACTAAGGCGTTTTGTAGATATATTTTGAATACGTTCGGCGATAAAAAAAATGATTGTCTAAAACATTTATGAACTCCAAATTCAGAAGTATTATTTTTACCTATTTTTACTTTAGACTATAGAGTCAGTATATGGATTATTTTATTATTGTAACCTTTTATACAGTGTGTCTCCAAAATTTAGGGCTAAGATTATAAAAAATATAGAACGCTCAAAATTGAGCATTTTTACATATAGAACCAGTGGTCTGAAATCGAAATATTGGGTTTCAAAAGATCTTGAAAGTGGATTGGAAGGGGAGGTTCTGCCCCCGTTGTCTGGGGAATACAGATTTCACTTGTCTGGAATCTTTTACGGAGGCACATGAAGTAGTTGGTGTATGAAATCCCGGTAGAAACTGAGGAGGAACTGCTTGCTACGCTACAGCACCATGTATTTTTGGAAAGGATGAAACAAAATATAGTATGTTGTAATGCATGTATTGGGGCAAGTTGTCACCAATTTCAGTTATTCTTCTGAGCTCAGAGTGTCAAAATTCGCCCGTGAAATGATTTTCGTACATTTAACTTCTACAAGATCCCTTAGCGTCCGGAATATAAATTTCCGATCACTGGTTTCTTATGTTAAAACACTTAGTATAGAGACCTCTCGCTATCATCTGTATAATTTTGACTTTAAAGGTTTAAGATATCCTTGATTGTAAGATCACAATACTCTTTTGCACGATGGTGCGTTCTATCGGACTAACAGCAATGATTGAAAGTTAAATTTCCTAAATTTCGGGGTTGCCAAACTATAAATAACTAAATAAATATACTGTAATATTACAAATTACCTACCTAGTGCGGGAAGTAAAACCACTGCCCTTTATCACGCATTTTAAATGAACTAACTTTATTTGAAACAATATAAAAGAATAAATTCGTACTTGCCGCCATTTTATGACTGACTGGAGTCGCGGCCCGCTGTAGTCTCAACTAAATTATTTTCGGCATTTACCGTATAAACAATGCCAGACTGTTAACGTTAGTCAGTTGTTTATAATGAACACAAATATTTACAACAAATATATTATTATTTTACTATTATTTATTATTTTGAAAACACCATCGTGCAAAAAATAATGTACAACGCACGTTTGTGAGGTGTTTACAGAATCTCGGAAATTAAAAACTTGGCTATCCCTCGGTTTTAATCATTTCCTCGCTTCTGTAAAAAGCACTTCCCAACCTCGCATTGTTTTATACTATTTTTTGTTATAAAAACTATTATTTTTTAATGTTCGTAATTGTTATAGATAAAGATTTGCGTATCCAATATTTTATAGAAGCGGGGTAACGTAATTCCGCCTTCCAGGCGCCCCAACCTCAGATGTGGGTTACAAGTACGCCATGTCAGGAGAGAACACCAGGAATGTCGAAACACAATCTGGGGCATTTAAAAAAACCATATTTTATAGAAGTGTTTTAAAATGAAATAGAAGGCTGTGACATTATACAAGGTTTTGGTAGTAAATATTCATGGCAGAGACTGAGTTATATTGATTACCCGGTTGTATATGCGCTATTCTTCAAGTCGTGATTGTCACACAGCTTTATTGTTTGCGCGCATCCAGTTGGCAGTGATTGTCTCTTGCCGCCATCTTGAACCTTTAAAAATATCTCATACGCTTAAAGAATAAATTACGCCTCTTTCAACCTGTGACTGCTTTCATCATTTTACGGTCTTACTCTTAGAATTATGTTTTCTCTTAATACGTTTAACAAATAATAGGAATTTACGGTATAAATAAAATATCCGACACGCAAGAACTGCCTTCCTCTGTTTGCTTGTTTAGGGAATATACACCCAAACTGTACTCCCTAGTTAAATTACATAAGGAAAATTATCCTATTAGACCAGTAGTATCCTTTATAAGTTCTCCATCATACAAAATGTCTAAAAAGCTAATAAATATAATTTCATCTAATACCAAGTTCAATCCAATTTACAGTATGAAAACTCTATTGAATTAATTGACAATATAAAGAACATTGATTTGCCTAATAACTTAATTTTAGTTTCTTTTGATGTAAAGAATCTGTTTCACAATATACCTACTATTGATGTAATAGAGATTATTAATAGAATGTTACTAACTAATAAATTGAATGGTTTTGTAGTTGAAGAAATATTACACACTCTTAAAACATGCTTACATCAAAATTACTTTGAATTTAATAACAAATTGTACATAGTTAAAGATAGTATGATTATGGGTGATCCGCTGATCCCTCTTTTAGCAGAGATTTTTATGGATGACTTAGAACAAACCATACATAAGAATGTATTAGCTAGAAATGTTCTATTTTGGTATCGTTATGTAATGAATCTTCTTAATTAAGCATTCTATAATTTCAGGGTCATAGCAGGCTTCACAGTAACCAAAAGGCAATTGAATTCCTTTTTAAATTGTATTAATAACATTCACAGAAGTATTAATTTCACAATGGAATTAGAAACAAATAATAGTATAAATTTCTTGGATTTATCAATAAAACACATTGATAATAAGTTTGAGTTTGGTATCTTTCACAAACCATCTCATACTGATACCACTATCCATAGTTCTTCTCTTCACCCATATACTCATAAGATGGCAGCCTTTAATAGTTACATTCATAGACTTTTAAATATCCTTCTTTCACCCTTGGAATATAATAATGAATTGAATATTATTAAACAATTGCCTGTTAATAATGGCTACGACCCTGAAATTATAGAATGCTTAATTAAGAAGGTTCATTACAAAAAAATCAATTAACAAAGTTTTTCCTTTACCCAAAGAAAACATAAAGAAATATGTCGTAATGTCATACATAGGCCCACTTTAAATAAAATATCTAAATACTTTAAAAAGTTGAACATTCATGTGGCATTTAAAACTAATAAAACTCTACAAAATATAATAAAAACAATAAAACCAAAACAAAAAAAGAAAAATTATCAGGTGCATATACATTGAAGTGTGGCACATATGACAATATCTATATAGGACAAACTGGTAAACCTTTTATCTCTCGGATAAAGGAACACATGAGAGCATATAACAGAAATTTAGAAAATTCAAAATATGCTAACCACCTATTCCAATTTAATCATTGGTTCGATTCAAATTTTGAAATTTTACATATTTGTGATAAGGGTAAGAAGTTATATCTTTTGGAGGCTGTAGAAATTAATAAATTTAAAAGTAGTAAAAAACTGTTAAATTCTCAACTTGATTTGAATGAATCCCCTTTGTTAAATCAAAAAAAATAAATAAATATTGTTGTTTTGTTGCTTAGATCAGTTGGAACACAATTCATAATTTGTTAACATGTCTGAAGAAGGTACAGTGTACCGAAACAGCTGTCACTGAATTATATAATAAATATGAAAATCAAATAAAACTACGTTTTATTTTTATTTAATTAACAATTATTTTGTTAATTTGAAGAAACTTAATCCCTGATGTCAGCTCACTCTAAAGTGTGGGATTGCAAAGAATACGAATATACATAACCTAAATTATTACCTTATTTGAATATTTTATAATTTGATATAAATTAAAATAAAATCTACTGATTCATTTTTCAATTACTTTTTTAAAAATACTAAATAATTGATACCAACGTATCTTACAGGATAAGTTACCAATTTAAGAGTTAATTATATTGTGTGGTAATAATACATAAGGACTTTATTAGACTAAAAGTAAGACACATACAATGTTATTTACAAATATGGGTCGCTCTGGCATTAAGCCGTACGTGCTGTTACAATAAGTTAATGTTTGGTAATAATATAACTTAAAACAAGAAAGAAAACACAATAATATTACAACTACATACCAATACAATTACATTATGCATTAACTAGGTTATGTAGAAATTATTAAGAATTAATGGTATTGCAATTTTTTAGCACATTTATTTATTCCTGAACATCTCGTGTCAAAAACAGATGATGGGGCACATAAACACCTTAACCCTGGAAGGCAACTCATCTAGGAGAAAGACATTCCAAAATCTCTGATCTGTCAGGTTGGACTTCTGCGAAGAGCTGGTAACCCTTCCATCTAGAACTTAGATTACTCAAAAACCCCAAGCATATAGTTGTACTGATTAAACTATAAACGATCTGGTTATAACACTGGTCAACATGATTTTTGTCTCATGAGTACCAATAGTTGTACTTAATTCAGTTTTTATCGTGTTTTCAAATATGTATTAGGAATTTCTCCATCAACCACAGTTTTTTATATTTCAATTTAAATTAATGGATTTAAATAACTATTTTTTAAATAAACGTTTTTTCGTCCATTTGTACATTGTAAAATTAAACCAAATGAGCTAACTCAAATTATTTTAGCTAAGGAAAATATATATCAAGGCAAATGTAATCCTAATATGCTGGCCGATTATTGTTGGACTATCAAGAGGGATGCTCCACAGGCGAAATATAGCAGAAAATCGCCATTTCTTACTTTCTACTCTAGGTGAGTCAGGGTGTTCGAATATTGTGTAGTTACGAATGTAGAAAATATTAAAGTGTTTGAAATTATAAATTCCTGTCTCTCGGAAACCTTACGTGATGGAGAAAAACGGATATCATATTTGAATTCAGGAGCAACAATACTATCAGAATCACATATGTTTCTTTCTGAGACAAAAAAAAGGTTTATTTTTTGTTGCTCAGTGTAATTAATGTTAATTTGGTAAAGCACATATATTGACAATTCACACATTATACATCAGTATTAAAAGGTAGAGTATCAGAACCTTTTAGAAGTGAAGAAAATCGACATTGTCATAATATCAAAAACAAAAAGAAAAAAGAGATCAGTGGACTTAGAGAAATATACAATGACATACAGAATGTCCCATTTATCGTGGCCACCTGAAATAACTTTGTACGTAAGTACAAAATGAAAAATTGTTTTATAAAAAATTTCCAACTGCGAGGGAGAAATAATATTGATGGTAAATGAACTCTGTAGTATTAAAAGGTAAGAATACTAACTGTGTTTTCTTCAATGGCAGAATGTATTATTTCTTTGACGCGTTAAATAATCACTCCAAGACCTGTTCAAAAATGGATTACAATATAACATTCTAATAAATATAAATGTAATAATGTAAACGCAATATGTAATTATTACAGTATCACTTCTTATTTTCCGCGTTTTGTCCAGAAACCTACCCTAGTTTATTCAATTTTCTGGGCTTACCAATAACTCGTAGCATGCCAATCTTTCACGATTTGAATTTAGAAAAAAATTGTGTGGTATAGATTGTGACGGATCAAACATAGCAGTTGCTATACAATTTTTAATTTGGGATTTCAGATAAACCCTCGGGTCTAATGGTCGGATTTAGCTGATTTTTTGAGAATACCTTCCTCGATTTATTTTAACAGCATATATTGAAATTCGTTGTGAAACTTCGAAAATTGTGACAGCTAAAGCGATTTTTAAACTTTTGTTTCTGGTGAACTCCTACTCCTAACGGTCTGACGTAGCTGATTTTTAATTGATCGGTATATGCGAAGATTGATGAAGATCTGTAATTTTTTTCAAAAATATTTTCCTGCGAACAACCTCAATAGCTTTATTCGTTCGAAATTCACTAGAAGATCCAGATCGTATATTATACAATCTGAAGATATGATATTTAAGTGATACTTCGCAATCACTGAATCTGATAAAATAAATAAAACAAAATTATCAGATATAAATATTTTCTCAGTAAATGACATGATGAAACTAAAATGGAATGGAAATATAATTTTGACAGAGTGACACATGAAAGATTATCAATGCAGATATTGCAATTCCGAGGATCGCGGCTCCAAACCCGACCGGTCCCCATACTGTATGAACAAACGTGAAAACAATTCAGGAATTGGGAACTGCTTCAACACCCAGTATATAGCCTTGAACTTGTGACTTCATATTACTTACTGCTTCGATCCATTACCCATTTCACGCAATTTTTGAGTAAAATTTCGAAAGTAGTGCAGCTGTGAAAGTGAGTTTCAACGAATTCTTCATATAAAAAAAACAGAGATTGGTATATCGCGGGATGATAAATCTCGCGGAAAGATGAGTTCAGGATCATAGAATCTATTGGTGTCTAGTTCGTAGAATAGTTAATTTCTTGTCAGAAAAAAGAATTGAAAATAAAATGTTCTTTAAAAAACATTATTTTTGAGATAGTTTATAAAATTAACCGTATTTTTTCCTTTTCCCTTAAAGTAGTAGTAGTAGTAGCAGTAGTAGCAGTAGTAGTAGTAGTAGTAGTAGTAGTAGTAGTAATAGGGTTTTATTAGACAACAAGTAAGATATGTGCAATGTTATTTACAAATATGGGTCGTACGGACAGTAAGCCGTACGTGCTGTTGACAGTCCGTTACAATAAGGTAATATTTGGTAATTGTATAAAGAAAAAAACAAACAAAACAATAACATTATAATTACATAAAGAAAACACAATAATATACAATTACATAATAATACAATAACGTTATACATTAATTATGTAGAATTATTAAGAATTAATGGTATTGCATTTTGATAACATATATTTATCCATGAATGAGTCTTGTTCTTATTTTCCGCGTTTTGTCCGGAAATTTACCCAAGTTTATCCGATTTTCTGGATTTATCATTAACTCGTAGCATCTTTCACGATTTGACTTTAGAAATTCTTCCGGTAATAACTGACGCCTCCAATATTCTAGATCGTTACATTTTCCTAATATATGTATCTCGTCTTCAAAGCTCCCGCACATTGGACATATTCGCATATCGTGATCGTCGCTATTTTTTAGAAATCTCCATGCTACTAGCCTAAACCAAGCAAGCCCGGATCTCTCTTTAAATCCTAGGTTGAGTATATATGATTCTTGTCCCCAAATATGCTTTAGGTCTCTTTGTAAAACCAGTGAGCGTTTTCCCGTACATTAAGCGAAAGTATCTTGTTGGTTTATATCTAAGTACCTCCTCCTTATTTGTCTCCAAACATTCTTACGATTTTCAGTCCCTTTTTCCCATACCCAGCCCATCCCAATCTTTTTGAGTTCTCTTCTAACCTCGTCTCCCTAGAATTTCACATCTATCCCTTAAAGTAATATACCATATTTCGTGCCCGTATAACTGAAGACTAACAGTTCCATATATTTTATATCTAACTTTTTTTACAGAAATTAGGATTAAAGTCCCTATATTGAATAAGAAAATGTGTTTGCAGAGTTGAGCACATGTATTGTATTTTTTAAATCTCATCCCTGTTTCTAATTATTGTTCCTATGATTAAAAATTTCCCTCATTTACTAACTTTCCATTTCCATTATATAACGTACTAGCTAATTGCCCGGCGTTGCTTGTGTATTATCCCATTCTTCTTGATATGCTTGAGTTTAGTAACCGAAAGAGCCTATCAGGTAAGCGATCCCGAAAACTATGGTTTCGGGACTAATCTGTCTCTTTTAGATATTTTATTTTCCACTCCTTCTAATCCCCTCAAGGGTGACATCGTGACTTTCACTAATCAGCTTAGCGACCCTGACACTAATTTCGACTACTTTTAACTTCTTATTTTTCACCTTTCTCACCTTTCTTCACCCTGATGGTGGTGTTAGGGTCAAACATAGGCTTAAATAACATGGATGGTCACCAATCTGCTTTACGACCCAAAAAGAATGGATTAAACACTAATCTTGGCTCTTTTTCCATTTTAGTTTCAACCATTTATCATCCCCCTCGCCCTTCTTATAGTAGCTACTTGTCAACTTTGGTTTAAATGTCACCGGGACTAACACTAATGGACTGAGAGAATCCAGGAACTGTGAATTTGACACTAATATGACATTTTCAATTATTTCTTTATATCATACGTATTTACATTCCTCTCTTTGATATTATAGAGGTCTCTTCAATTATGTCTTTATATAGCACGTATTCACATTCCTGCCTTTGATTTCCTAGAGGTATCTTACCTCCATGGAACATTTTCCAGATTGTAAGTTACTTTGCGTATCGACTAAATTACTCAAGATGTTCCAGCATTGCTGGAGCTTATTATATATGTAGTTGTCGATCTTTTTTATATTTTAACCCCGTTCTTTACATCCCTAAGGGTACTAGATGTATTTTACTCCTTTACTGCTTAAAACCACATTGCCGAATCATAATTTATATGCGTATTATAACCTCACTATGATGGTTGTCCATTTATATAAAAGCGGGTGTCGCGACAATGCTTAACAATGATTAACATGCGGGGTTATTACAGTGGCAATAGTCGGCATCTTTTATTTGATTATGTATAACAGCTACGGGGAAACAAAGCATCGTAGTGAGGTGATAATACCAAATTTGGTTGAATTACGCCAGGCGTTGAAGACTTATGACGGCACAAATATCCTACATGTACACACACACACATGTAAGCTATATACGTGTGATTTAGGCCTATGTATCTAGGTTTAACGATATTCACTTCAAACCCAGTTTCTACTTCTTTTTTGTTAGCACTACAATATTTTTAATATTGTCGTTGGTTTCCTTTAAGACAAATGTCCATTCTTGTCTGTCCATTGCCTTATTGCTCCACCTCTTAGCTTCCATCAATTTCGAGTCCTCCTCCACATCATCCATCCACCGTAAATCTTGGACTTCCGGTCTTTCTCTTCCTTTTGGTTTCTCATTCAAAATATTTTTGACTATTCTTGTATTTTCCATTCTTGAAACATAATTCAACCATTCCAATCTACTCATCTTCACAGCAGCTACTGTATCTAATGAATTAAATAATCTATATGACTCGTGGTTCATTTTAATTCTCCGAAGTCCATCTTCACATGTTGGTCCATATATAAATCATCCGCTCCCCATTCCGGAGAAGTCCTTCTATTTTACTAGTTAAAGTACATGATTCAGATCCATATAAGCTATTGGTCTTATCATTGCCCTATAAATTTGAATTTAAGACGTGAAAACTCTAATTTCTTAGTGCCATTTAGTAGCACGTGTGATATGGATTTTAATTTCTCTCGCTAAGCATAATTATAACATAGTTTGCTATTAAAGTCCCAGTACGTCATGTTAAAGTCACCATCTACATATGAGATCATTGTTATAAGTATTGAAAAGAGACCCAGTGAAGAGGGATCGATTTCGTTCGAGCGGATACAGATTTCGCTCGTTCTCTGTGTTTAAGATGGATCACGTCCCACAAACACTTTGCTCTGACTGTTCGTGAATCCATGAATGCTATTGTGGATTGTAAGGGCAACTTCTCGTATAAGGGCACCGCTTTTAACCGACATCTAAATTTTTTGATCAAACAACATGTGTACGGAATCAAAGTTGTAATTTTCAAGTGCTGAAAGAGCCCGTTCGCCAGGCGAGTTAAATTATTACAATGGGAATATTAGCAAAGGTTTTCGAGCGACGCCTTTATGCGTCTATGGGATACGTGCTATCAGATTAATGGAGTCCACGTGTAACACGTACTTGGTAATAGGTACTAACTTTTAGTTTTAACATAAAAACTTAAAATATGTACTTTCGGCAGGTGCCGTCGTCCTCAACTGTGTTAAAATATTATATTTAAAATTTTATCTGGAGGCCTTTCGGAAGTTAACTTCCATCATAAGTAGGATGAGCATCTGCTACTAATTGTTGTTGTTCTCGACGATGTAGACTCAAAGTGTCTGTAGCAGTATTCACTTGTCGAAAACAACAACTAATAGCAGATGCTCATCCTGCTGATGATGGAAGTTAACTTCCGAAAGGCCTCCACATAACATTTTAAATATAATATTTTAATACAGTGGAGGACGACGGCACCTGTCAAAAGGTTTTTATCTTATGACTATTCACCTCAACGGAATTTGATATGAATTTTATTAGTTTTAACTTTTAGTTTGTTTTGTATTTGCACTAACAAGGGAACTGTCAACCAATGCATTCCGTAACGTACGTTGAAATTTCTCTCAGAGAAGCGTTGTGATATAACAAGGCCGTGCCCAAAATATATATGCACGAGTTTCAGGGCTATCCAATCCACAAATTTAGGAGTTTTATTACTTCCCAGGAGTTTAAATGAAAAAATTGGCTCTGGATTTTAGTATCTTGCAGTTAAAAGTGACAGTTATTTATTTAATTTTTTTGGTCACGACCTTTGTACATCACAACGTTTCTCTGAGTCAAATTTAAAGGCTGGTTTCGGCATGGAATGGTTGAAAGTTCCCTTGAAAGTCTGCACAAAATATACTGGAACTCTATCAGCACATTAGCATATACCAAGGGATAGATCTTTCATATTTCCTTTAATTTATTTACTCCCTGCATATTTGTTAAAGTCAAGGCAGTGAAATGTTCTGATAATTATGGTGCGTAATAGAGAGAGAAATTAACAACTGAAATACAATTTAACTGTAAATTATAAAAGTTTAACTTTTCATGTACCTGTGGAAGCGAAGTCCACTTTGTGCTTCAAGTAGAAGAATCGAGAGTAGTTAAAATTTCATGAAGTTTAAAGTCAAAATTACAAGACCGAGATAGTCGATATTTAAGTTAATATTTGAGTCCAGCCAGATAATTATGCTTTTTGAATTCATTTCAAATTGAAACGTAACTTGACTTTTTCATCGAACAAAAGAAGTATGTCATGCTGGAAGTGCTTAATCTAACCCATTCCACAGCTAATCGTATTTATGGTTTCGATTTTATTGATTTATGCATATATTTTTATTTTAATTATATCTATGTTTTGTCATAAGTAGTGCCACGAATAATTTCCAAATTTATCTCGAGAATTTGGAAATCAAGAGTGGCAATTTGTTAGGACTATTTAACGAATAAATTTAAGCTGTTTACTCACAAATCATTATTTAAATATAGTTATTTTAAAATATTTATATGGGAAAATTCGTATGGTATCGAACTTGGAAACCCATGAAAGATTTAATGGGAAAGGATGTAAGTGCCATTTGGTTAATACTCCAAATTTGCATGGATAACTAATCTATGTTTCATCACCAATGGCCTAGCAGGAGACGGAAATGCTTTTGGGATGGAACATAGATTATCCATTTTACAAAATTGGAGCAATGATAAATGGCCCTTACATCCTTTTCCACGTCAAGTCTACAGTAGTGAGATGCTCTAAATTCAGGATCGTAAGGCTGGTCTAAAATTTAACAGTCGGAGTCTTCAAAAATATTGTAAGAATATTACCAATTTGTCGGAAAATATTGCTATAGGGAAAATAAAAGTTTTGAAAGAGTGATTACGTTATTATTGGCATCTATTTATTGACATTCATAAATATTAGTTACAAATCTTTTAAACAAAGTACAATAATTTCTTGACATTTTCAGAAATAAGTAATTCTTCGTAAAATTCCAGGAATCTTCTTACTTCTTTGTTGCGTTTTTCTGAAAAAATGAACGTAATTCGTCACTTTAAGATCTAGAATGGTATTACAGAGATACCTGTTTATTTTATTTATACTATCAACACTTTCAGGTTTGTAAAATTATCTCTTGTCTAAATTAGAGCTTCTGAGAAAAATATAATCGGCCTTTCTCATCCAAATAATATCCTAGTTGCAATATGTGGATAAGACATTTTTTTCTAAATGGAGTTTGAGGTAACATTAGGTTTTCCCATGAAATGAGCTGTTTTAGAAATGCTAAATAGTAAAATAAACAATTTAACCATTGGTTTATTTGCCTTCGAAATTTGGCATGCAGTAAAGAAGTAGGCACTTTTTATAATTAAAAACGCTTTTTCTAGGTTTAATGGAAAAGTGACTTATATGCTTTTTCTCCTGTACCTTTCACATATAAAGAAAGAATATAACATTACTTGATATAAGTAGAATAATAAAAAAGTTTTATGTTGAAACTTAGTGATTGAACTATAGACCTTAGGAGTTCCTTGGTATAGTAGGAGGTTAAAATTCCCACCGGTTCATTTTCTTCGAGAACTTACATATTGTATTTATATCCGTTAGAGGCCAAATTCTCTATAGGCCGAGGATATCGTCAGAAAATTTAGGGCTGTTTAAAAATCCTGATCATATCGTGACTCGAACCCCCGATCTTCCTGCATATAGCATTTTGTTTTAACTAGCTATGCTACACTGTGCTCCCCATTTAGTGTTACAACATTTTTTTTCAATAAAACGAATCGCCTATATTTCTGGAACGCACTATACTCACTCAGTTCTCGCACGTGATTTGAAGTAGTAAATAAAATTATTTTTTCTCTTGATTTGGATTGAGAATGTGTGTAGAGGTATTGCAGTGTAAATTAATGTATGTTTGAAATAATAAGAATTATCCTATATTTAACGTATATAGCATAATACCTGACGTGCTATAAGGCCGGGGCTAAAAAGTGGATTGGGTTTACTAAATAAGAATATAACTAATAAATAATGTGTGGGTCAGTATTGCCATATCAACGCATTAAACCTTGACAGCAGACGATCACTAGGCAATCACTCCTTACCCTCCTGCCCTCACACTCAAACGCAATATATTTTGAAATGTTGCAATTTCTCCAAAATACATACACAGTTCAAATATTGTTCATTTATTATATTTCGTTTTCATTTTTATAATAAATATTGGTATTTCAAATCCCTTCGCAGTATACATGTTAAAAAGGCATGCGGTCTCTTGATAACTTTTCGTCCGTCAGATGAGCATTATGGCCATTTAGAACTTCTTGACAGGCTAATCGCCATCTTCCACACATAACGCGTATCTGTACATAATACAAGAATACACACTCGTAGAGTTGTGTTTCGTAATTGTACATATGTGGAAAATAGGCCACATTAACGTCATCTGTCTGTCTAAGCGCAATCAGAAGCACGAAAAGCTCGCTCCTGGAGTGAGTTTCAAGCTGTGGGTTCCGAGTCCGAAGATTTTCAGTTTCGTAAAAAAAAAGAGAAGCCTGAAAAATAGGTCGCTGAGTAAAATTAAACCGATGTTCTACCAATCACCTGATATTTTAGTTGTCTACTAAATATCTCTTGAGGCCACTTGCCGATTACATCCCACTCACAGCAACCGTAGGGAAATAAGCGTAACTAAATCAAATTGGTTAGAAACCTTATGGGGCAGAGCCCGACTTGGACTGTAAGAGCCGTAGGATGAGTAGAGGAGAAATTAGATAGCCATAACGAGGACAACCTTCTATTGGAGAAAGACTTAAACAAATATTGGTTCTCCAGGTTGCTATGATACCTTAACTAACAAGGAAACCATCAATATTGCATGCCGAAATATACCTTGAAATTTCTCCCAGAGAAGCGTTGAGAAGTACCAAGGCCGGGTCCAAAATATCTGCTTTTACTGCAAGGCAGAGAATTTGAAGTCAGAATCCAGCAAAATCAACTCATTTTATGGAGCAGATGGGCTCCCTCCATGAGTAAGAGCGAAGTAAAGTTAGGCGGAACGACAGATTGAGGTTTATCAAATCTACCAATTCAGGTATTGCATTACTTCCCTATAGTTTAAATGATAGATTTACCGTTATATTTTAGTATCTTGCAGTTAAAAACCGCATTTATTTGTTTTGGAAAACTCCTTAGCACACCCTTACACAACAAAATGAGTAATCAGCAGATTATATCAATCGATAGGGGAACTTCGTGAGCGCTCGCAGAAGCCATATTCACATCAACACGTTTTCAGTAATTGTACTGGTTTGTTTGCAGTGCAAACTCAAGCAACATGAAAAAAAAAATTGGCTTTGTGTGTTTCCGTTGTCGAAAGGTTTAACAGACATCATCTGCGTTCATAATACCATGGGTTCGATTCCCGATCTACTTTTTTTAAACTGAATGTTAGAATAGCTTTTCGCTTGTAATATAGTTTTAAATTAAATTGTATATTTGAGTTTAATGGCTTTAATACAAAGACAAAACACAGAAAACATAAATTAAAGTCTTCTTCTAATGAATCGTTGAGGAAAGAAAATAATATCTTCTAAAATGAAAATTTTAACAAAAACAAATAAATATCGGGTGTATGAACCTTCAGCATCTATTACCGCCCTCAATCTGCGGGGCATTGATGCAATACAATTTCTACAGGCACGTGGACGATCGGCTTGAGCATCCCAGACGTCTTGAATGTGTGCCCATATGCCATCTTTCGTCTTTCATGCATCTGCAGGCCAATTAGAGTTCATCTCTGTTTTCATCTTAGCCCACACATTTTCGATTTGATTCAAATCTGATGAACAGGGAAGCCAATCTATCACACTGATATCCTGCCTCTCCGAGAACCAGTTTGAAACTGCTCGTCAAGTGTGGACAGGATGATTATCCTGTACGAATTCAATAATTGCATGAGGATATGTAATCATCACAGATGAAATCAAGATATTCTCTAGTATAGCCTTATACTGCACATTGTTCAGTGTGTCCACAATACACCCAGACCGTCCACGTGATATCCAGCCCCAACACGACACAGAATCGCGTCCATGATGAAATTGTCTAGCCACATATTCTGTATTATATCGAGACCCCTTCTTACGATAATAGATAATCACTTTGCCGTCATGAGTAGAAGAAAATGTCACCTCGTCTGAGAATATTATATTATTCCAATCAGGGTTGGCATTTTCCTCTACAAAGGCGAGCCGAAACAATCTGTAATTGTCTGTCAGATGTTCCTTCTTTGCTACTATCCGTGCAAAAAGTCCTGCATCATTTGAACTCCGCATAGCTTCCCGAGCTGATTCAGGGAATTGAGAATTTGCTTTAATTTGAGAAGCAGTTTGGAAGGGGTTCCTATGGGCTTCTGCAATTAAAACTTCATTCTCTTGGGGAGTGGAAACACGTCTTCTTCTTGAACCAATATGACGGTTTTCAATCCCTTCCCTGGATAATCTCACCCACCTCTGAGCTGTAGATGCAGGGGACTCTGAAACGCCTTCCAGCCTCACGAGCAGAAAAACCTGCAACGTTTACCAGTGCAAGGGAGGATTGCCTTGTGCCTATGTCCTTGTGTGTGCGCTGAGCCACGGTAAAACTCGATATGATTAATTACAAACAAACTTGTTAGAGGCTGTTGCTTTTGCCAAGACGTCTGCGCATCACAGTCTATTGAAAGCAATACATTGAAATTACTTAGAACAAACCCTGAATGTGGTAAATATAATTGTTACAATAACGACATTAACATTTATTTAATTAAAATGTCAAAATAAAATGTTGTATTAAATTCATAAAACATTTTAATACAAGTATCACGAAAAAAACTGCACAATTGAGGACGCGAACCTGCGACCTTCATTAACAGAAACAGTGACTGCATGCTTTACCGCTGACCTATCAGGACACGTAGAAGTGTCTTCAGTTCATGCCACACAACACAGTAACTCAGGAACTGCACAATTATGACTAGTCTCCTAGTTTGAACCCAGCGCTGTGCCGAGTAGGACTTAGTAGAAATGTGCGTTCAATAGTTGACTTATTTTTTTCTAAAGGTGTACATCACAAAGCTTCTCTGTGAGAAATTTCGAGGTAGACTTCGGCATGCAATGATCGACAGTTCCCTTGTAAGTAGCCTGATGAATAGAAAATTGGATTAACCCTGTTCCTGATAACAATGGTTGGAAAGTAATCGTTGAGAAAGCTAAAGTGAACTAAATGGAGATGGAGTGACTAATAACAATGTATATCGTCGTCCTGTGAGTAGCAGATATTAGAGTTTCACCAATTGAAAAACTCACCTGCTATCGTTACTTGGAGTCTTCGTCTCCAGTGTAACAGTAGTCCCCTCCACAGGCAGTTGGACAGCAGATTCCGTCAGTACAATTACGCCTAATACATCTGAAAGCGCATATATCAAGTGCTCCAGGCATATCTTCTGGGCATTCCAAATCAGCAGCCTTCATCTCAGAAGAAATGACCAGCACGCTCAGCAGAACAAGGAACAGGTATTTGGCCATTTCACCGATGAACCTCAATTCCTAACCAATAAATAACTTATTAAACTTGAGTTATCAAGGCGAATTACTATAATAACTATTTTCGAGTGAATATTTATACAATTTCATGCAACAAAAAAAAAAACACGTATCAGTGTTGATAACCTTCAAGATAAAATTTTGAAATTTGTTGCAAGTACAAATGTCCTTGTACCAGACTTTATTATAATTGATATATTTTGCGTTTGTAACATAGGAAACGTACATGTTGAGTGGTGTTAAACAATTCATGAGGTGGTCAGGATGTTTATTATCGGAAATTTCCATTGCAATATCTTCATTTGATAAGGAACCACTTAATACCAACAATTAATAGATAATTGTAGATACCGTATTGCCTATACTCAGAAATGCATTTTGAAAAGAAATGAACTTTTAACTAATAACGAAGGTAATTTTGAAGAAATGGAAGGATTTAAATACCTAAGAACAGTAATAGTCAAGTGGTCATGTCATGGCGTTGAGCTAAGAGACGCTTTAATTTGAATCCTCATGGCGGAAGCAATTTGATCTTGGAATTTCGGACTGTGTTGGACCGGTGACCATTCAGCATCATGCTGGATTTTCATAGCTACATTGACTAGTGGCTCCAGGTAAATAAAACCAGTTATAACTACTGGGGAACAGACATACTAACTACATTTCAGCCTTATTCTGGGTGCCCTTTGTCATTAACACATGTGAATGTGAGGCTAGCACCCAGTGGTTGGTCAGGGTTCTTCTAGGCCATGGAGTTTGTTTAGTTCTTTTATGGAAGATAATAACAAACAGGAATATGGTGTAGAAAGAAAATAAATAAAGGGACATTGCTATTATGTATTATAGAGAGACTTGTTATTTTTTTTTAAAATTAGGCCTATCTAAAAAAATTCGAACTACAATATGTGATCCCGTTCGATTTTCGATCAGATCATAGACATTTTTTTCTTAAAGGGAATTATTTCTGTGCTAACCCATGGTCTGGATTTAGGTTAACTTTAGGTTTAAGGACTCTCCTGGTGCTTCAGTATCATTCATAACCTCTCATGTTCCCGGAGTAACGTAACTCCATCTTCCAGGCGCCCAGACTTACGAAATAGGCTACATAGAATATAGGGGCTCCTTTTGCGTGTAAGGTTCGTAAAGTCATCCATAATTTGGTTACAATTCCACCCTGCCAGAAGAGAGGAATAAAATTGTCGTAAAGAAAATCTGGCGGCATTGGTAAATATATATATATATATATATATATATATATATATATATATATATCATGCGTTCCTTCTTCGAGTTTCACTATATTATGTTTGCGAAACATGGTTTCATGTTTTCAGATATAGTGGAACAGAGTTTGCACAATGCTTTACGAGAGCGTAAAATATTACGAGTATTTGAAAATAAAGTGTTTAGGGAAATTTGTAACCAAAGAGAGACGAAAAAAATACCTTAATGGAGGAAAGATCATAATAGTGAAATTATGAGCTCTCATATGTAAAAAGAAGTCTCGTAGAGTGCGATGGGCACGAATGAGAAATGGAAGCCATAGGGAAAGCGCCCAGTAGCTACGCCTAGAGTATAGTGGAAATGTAGCATTAAATGAGATTTGAGGGAGATGAATTACACAGGGACTACACTGCTCAAAAAAGGGGGATATTGTAGAATAACCTATTAAGACTATGTTTTTTGGAACAGTATTAGATGCAATCACTTTCTATTACTCCAAGATAATGTAAATAAGAGTTTGAAGTTGTTACGTAACCTCGGTACCACACCAGAGGGCAGTGTCTGTACTGTTGATGTGAAAGGGTGGTGTGGGGGTGAATGTCTTGTTGCTGTTTTTAAATCCAGTTCAGTTTTCAGTAAGTGAATGACTTGCCTTAGGGGCAGTAATGCCTCGACAACGTGATTTACCTGAACCAATGGCTTGGAGGGCCATAGGAAGGATGGAAGCTGGACAGACACAACAAGAGGTGGCACAAGCCATTGGGGTGTCTCAAAGCGTGATTTCCAGACTCTGGAATCGTTTTCAAAGAATAGATACTGTTCACAGAAGAGCCGGACAACGTCGACCATGGGCAACAACAGCAAGGGATGACCGTTACCTCTTGTTAACAGCCCGTCGGAATAGACAGCAGAATGCAACTCAACTGCGAAATACACTTCAAACAGCAACAGGACGCAGGGTGTCAACTCAAACTGTCTGTAATCGACTGCATGGAAGTGGTCTCTATGCCCGTAGGCCCATGGTGTGTACCAGGTTAACTCCACAACACCGTAGAGATCGCAGAAACTGGGCGGAGGAACATCGTGGGTGGAGGCATGCCGAATGGAGATCAGTTCTTTTTTTTCTGATGAGTCGCGATTCAACGTGGAATGTGATAGTCGGCGTGTATTCATCTGGAGGGAAAAAGGGACACGAAACAATCCAGCATTTGTACGTGAAAGATCCCCATATGGTGGCGGTGGATTGATCGTGTGGGCAGCAGTCAGTAGTGGTGGACGTACGGACCTCTACCTCATCCAAGGTGGTACTTTGACTGCGGTAAGGTATAGAGATGAGATTCTCCGACCTTTTGTCGTGCCTTATGCTGGTGCCATAGGTGATTCTTTTCTTTTTATGGACGATAATACACGACCCCACAGAGCTGGCTTGGTGGACGACATGCTGGAAGTGGAGGGTATCGAGCGTATGCAATGGCCAGCTTCCTCCCCGGACTTAAATCCGATAGAGCATGTGTGGGATGCATTAGGCAGACGCATTGCAGACAGACCAGCACCTCCCTCAACTGTTCCAGAGCTGCACATTGCTCTTATGGAAGAGTGGCCACGTATCCCCCAAGAACTCATTGCTAACCTCATTGCATCAATGTCACACAGGTGTGAGGCAGTGCTGGCCGTTCGAGGAGACCATACACCATACTAAAGAAACATTTTCACCCATGTTAATGTTGCTTTGTTTGTTTGCCATATACCTAATCAGGATCTCTTTGACACCTGGTGTGGTACAGAGGTTACGTAATGACTTCAAACTCTTGTTTACATTCTTTTGGAGCAATAGAAAGTGATTGCATCTAATACTGTTCCTAAAAACATAGTCTTAATAGGTTATTCTACAATATCCCGTAATTTTTTTGAGCAGTGTATATAAAATTAATAGTTCATATAGGAATGTATGCAGTCTTACGTGCGCACATCCATGAGTCTCTGATAGCTGTGGGAAGTTAATTATCTATTGTCGTTACAAAACAAGACCTGCTGCACTTCATACAAATGTGTATTACTCCGTGAAAAATCTGTCATTGTTGCTATATCGTACTTTCATTTTCTTCGTTTTGCTATGCATTGTTTCCCAACCTGTGGTTCGCGAACCCCCAGGGGGTTCGCATAATATTTCAAGGGATTCGCCAAAACTTTTCCGCAATGGCGGGTTTCGAGGTTAGGTCTATTATTGTTTCCTTCATTTCTGCTGCATTGTAATATAATAATGATAATAATAATAATAATTATTGTTATCTTAAAATTAAGTTAACCCTATAATGCCCTTCTTGCAAATGTGTAACATCGGGAATTTATCACATTATTTCCACAATAAATGAATATGTACCGCGAATGCCACAGTTATATTACAACATTAGCAACATGTTTCATTTCGCTAGAACTAGGCCTACACGTTGTGTAACGTTAAAGCCATAATTATAATAACTTTAGGTTTTAACCGTTAAGGGTTAAGTTAATTTAAGGTTATTAAACATTTTGCTTGGAATTAAATTTGATGCATGTCTACTGTATGTATATTTAAAATTCAGTGGTTCACCCGTCTCAGATGGTTGTGGAAGTCGTTCGCGAGTCGTAAAGGATTGGGAACCGCTAAGAGAATAAGACTGTAAGGTTAAGAAAAAGAGTTAAGTCACTTTTTCTTTGAAACATAGAAAATATATAATGTACGGTTAAAAACTGTAAAATAGTTACCTTGTAGGTCCTTCTCCTCAATTTACGTTGTTTTAAAACTCTGTAGGCCTTTCGGGACTAGTCCCATCATCAGCAGAATGCATCATTAGGTCCGTACTTGTTGACCCTTGTTGAAGCAGTGTTTTAACTATTGCCTGCCGAGACATGTATGTATCATGAAAGAAAGCTCCAGTAAGGAAAATAGCAATCATTTTATATGGATGCGGAACATGGTCATTTACTTTAAGGGAGAACAAGAGTTTAAAAGTATTTGAGAATGAAGTTGTTAAGAAAATGTATGAATCAAATACAGACGAACAGACATGTGAATGGAGAAGACTACATAACATAAGCTACATGATGTTTATGGGAAGCCAGATGTAATAATAACAGTAATCCTCGTAGACTGTTATGGACAAGGCATATGACAGGAATGGGAAATGGAAGAGGAACATGAAAACTAGTAGAAAACTAGAGAAAATGTAGGTATACAAAGAAATGTTGTGAAAATAATATTAACCATATTCTGAAGGATTTGAATTATACGTGGTATAATTGGAAAATCTTAGCTGAGATAGAGATGTATGGAGGGCCACGAACCTCCAGTGAGCTACTTCATTTCTTTGGATCAATAACATAATATTGATAAAGAGAATCTTCCTTCTCGACAACTCCCTTAAAGAACTGCAAGTCTGAGTAAAACACCTCTGTGCATCATCCAACCTAGTATTGTCCTCCTCCGACGAGTTTAGCGCTCGAAGGAATGTAGTGTGGGGATGACAACACCAGTCAGGAAGGAAGTACAATCACATTGAAAATATTCGCCCTATTTACGAAAGACACAGTCACAGAAAACCGCAAACTGAAAACTGCATATTTGTGAATGAATAATACTTCCCTTCGACTCGGCTGTAGGAACAAAATGAACTACATACATGGGTAGTAAATCGAATGGCAAGAATACCCTACCTCCCAGAGCTAAACTCGTGGGAGGAGGACATAATGCCTTGTTGTCTACTAGATGTCTCATTGAGTCGGAATGCTGACGATTTGCCAGTCGATTACATCTGTAGGGAAACAAGTGTAAATAAATGAATATGTTTAAAATATTTTCCGATAGGGGGCACCCATGTAGCAATGAGAGACATAAGAGCTCATGAAGATGAAAGAAATAAGAATCATCATCATCATCATCATCATCATCATAATCATCATCAACACCATCATCATCATCATCATCATCATCATCTGCATTCATGGATTAGGTCTGTTGACCCGTTCCGACTTCAGCCCATCTCTTTCTAAGTCTGCCCACATCACGGGTGCCTTTAGGTTTGTATTTTGTTATTTGTTTTGGATATCTATCTTTATTCATTCTGTCTATGTGTTGCTTCCATTTTTTTCTATATGTATCTATTTTATCAGTTATTGCAAATATTTCAAGTTCCTGTCTTATTTCTGTGTTCTTGATTCTGTCTTCCTTAGTGCACCCTTTAACAGATCTCAAAAATTTCATTTCTGCCGCCGTTATCCTACTTAGATCTTGTTTCTATGTATCCAGGCTTCTGATCCATAGAGCAGTACCGGTACTGCCAATGTTTTATAAAATTTCAATTGGGTGTCTCTAGAAATAGAATAGTATGATAAATACGTTTCTAATTATATTTGAAGAGATAAATTTTCGCCCAGACCGAGACTCAAATCCGGGACCTTTGGCTTCCTAGGGCAATGCTCTACCATCTGAGCTACCGGGGAGAGTTTCGATCTAGACGCAATTTTTTTCTCTTATATACGTTGCAATTCCCAGCACCAAGTGCTATGAAGCCTTTTGCTTCTATCTTTGCAAATGGCGGGTTTTTAGTTAAGAAGACATTTATCGTGAATTTAAACACTACTTTATAAAGCCAGTAGGGCTTCAATTGATGTTTTTTATTGTTATTATTTTTTATCTTCAAATATGATTTATCCTTCAATTAGAAGTGTTAAATTAATAATAAAACATCACGTTTCTAATTATTATTACATTTATTATCATTTTAGCTCTGTATGAGCAAAGCAAGAGAGTGTATAATTTATTAGGGCCTACATATAAATCTAGCATTACTCATTAAACTATATTGCAAACTTAACTTTTGTGCATGTAAATATTTTCGTCATTATCAGATTAAAAATAAATTTTGCATATACGATAGATATCGTAGCTTGGATGTTAACAGATTGACATTTTGAGTTAATAACTTTTAGGGGAAATTAAAGTTGTGAGGAAATGAAACTATTACAATATTTTGGCGTGGCCAGCACGCATGTCCCGACTAGGTTCGAATCCTGGCGGTTCCAGAGGGGTATTGGTGATGGCTCATACCAGGATTTTTCTCGGAGTTCTCACATTTTACGAATTTCATCCCACCAATACTCTCCATTCCCCTTCTCTGTCTTTCATGTAATTTCATTTCTCTTTCATTAATATAATATCACCCTTTACCTCACCCATGATAAGAAAAATACAGTTTGATCTGTAATCCACAGGTGTTGAAAATATGTGTTTCTGGTATCTAGTGGGGAGTCCGCCAGGGTACTGGCTCATGTCTCCTAGTTTGAGCAATAATAAAAGCAGAAGGGGCAAACAGGAGGGTTGTACTCCCTTCGCGCCCACGGACCGAAGTCAAATTGGCGCTGAGTCTCTGGCCCTGACGTTTTTACCACTGTGTTGCCGATATGGATATTCGCTTTATGTACCACGCGGAATATCAAATCATGACACTTTCTGATTATCCAGAACGTGAATGTTAGAAAATATTATAAATAAATACTCACTTTATCATGCGAAATTGAAAATGAAACAAAAATATGATGTTTCTCATTTATCGCTATGAAACACACTATTCTCAAAAATATGCACAATTTTAATAAATTCACGAAAACATCTGACAACATCGCAGAAATATCAAACCTTGCTAGCGGCGTCAAGAGCACTGATTGGTTGTGGCAGATGTCCACTCTCATTTCAACTATTTCCTTATTGGCAGTAGAGGGCGAGTTTCTTCCTTTACCCCTCGTACAACCTAAACGTCAGGGCCGGAGATCCAGTGGCTGGCTTATAGTTATGGGAGTAGAATGTGGTGTGTTGGACCTGGAAGACGAACTACAACTTTCAAAACACCGGAGAGTAAACTTTCATTCCACTAATCGCCATAATATTAGAAAATGGAATAGATTTTTCACCACGCGGTGTTTAGGTAGTTCGTACTCCCAGTCTGATTAAATAAATTAGATATAAACTAAAATATTATGAACATTTATTAACTCTTTTTGACATTCAAAAAACATTAATCACAATGATTTTAAAAAAGTACTTTGTTTTGTAATATTTCAGAAATGAGTATTCTTCATAAAATTCCAAGAATATTCTTCCTTCTTTGTAGCTTCCCCCTGAAATAATAAAAATAAACGTCATCAGTTTTACAATTCAAATATAACGCACATTTATTTATACTAAACTTTTTAATATTACATCGTTTGCGTATTGAATTTAATGTACGAAAAATAACTCAATCCTGATGAAAAAAAGCTTCCAAGCAAACGTTATTGGCTCCTGCACGTCCAGATTTGAATTACCATGCAAATGACCGAAGTCGTTAAAGAGCCATACTTAAAAATGACTAATATGTAAACACTTAGCTCTTTCATAACAGGTGATTCATTAGATAATAACTTGGAAAGGGCGGTGTAATTAAATACTTGGGCTCAATTACTAGAGCAGATAACAAAATCCCTTTTAGAGATAATATAAACATTGAAGGAAGGAAATAGAAGTTACTATGCACTTTTATCTATAATGAAATCTAAAGAATTCTCAAATAATGAAAAGAAGAAACTACATAGAAAAATAATAAGACCGATTGTGACATGTGCATCGGATATTTGGGTCTTATTACAGAACTATGCATAACTATTTGGGAGGGAGAGATTGTGTGAATAATATATGATTCAATTAGGGAAAATGGCGGGTGGAGAGTTATAACCAATAATGCCAGAACACGTCTGCCAGAACTATATTGTTGTAACACAGACAGTTGATGAAGTTAAAAGTCCAAGATTAAGGTTGTTGGGACATGTAGAAAAATGCATCTAAAGAAATATGTGTTTATTAACAAAAATATGTGTAGAATATCCTGGCGGTAGTTGATGCAAGAGAAGGCTAAGGAAGAAGTAAGAGGAGGATATGAAGGAGATGGGTGTGAGAACGTGGAGAAGAAAGGCACAGGATAAAGGAGAGTTGTCTACCACAGGAAGAAGAATTTGTAAGATGTAAATAAATTACTTTACTAGGTGCAGCCAAGTCAAATCTAATGTATAAAAATGAATGTTAGTTAGTTAGTTAGTTTGTTTGTTTGTTTGTACTTTATGTGCTGGGATGCCGTTGATCCGATTATGACGGGCTTTTTGCAAAATGTTCAGGAGATTCCCGGGATGAACATAGGCTATAAGAGAGTTGTGATACTCAACTCCTACACCCTTAAATTGCCCTTTGTAGTGGAAAAAGTGAAAAAGTAGTTATTTGGACGCATAACCTTTAAGCGCCCAAGTTTAAATGGCCAGGTAGCGGCAGGCTGCCCGGGTTTAAATGTCCACCTAGCTTTTGACTATAACTTTGCTAATTTTATTAACTCATATTTTAAAATCTGTGGGGGTCACAAACATCAAACAACGTTTAAAGTGTTAAATATTATTGTAAAATCGGTGGTATTCACGGCAAAAACCCGTAGTGATATTTTATACCATAGACATGATTTTTAAATTCACGATAATTAGCAAATAACTTTAGGGACTTTAGAGTGTTGTGAATCAGGTTAGAAGTGAAAAACTATATATAGATTTAGGTATATTCTAACCCTCGTTCATTCTTTTGTTTATTATGTTGCATCCGGTCAGTTTTCCCCCAAAGCAGGAAAGTTTTGAAAAAAAAAAAACAGGTCACATTCCACCCACAGCCCTTATTCATTCACAGTTTTGTGACTCAGAGTGAAGTTTACGTTTTGTCTAGTACAAAATCACTACGTTCTGCTGAAATACAAGATGTTCTCGGATTGTGACATAACGAAAACGATATCAATGACAATCACACGCTACAATCAACTGACACTTATAGCTGTGAGACACCTTGCTTTTGTCAGGTCTTGGGTTCGTGAAACTAGAATTGACAGCGAAGAAAAATGTACTCTTCCCCCGACATGACAGAATCAGAAATGTACCTTCTTTTTGGCGTAATTATTCTAATGTGAAATGACGTGTTGTGGGATAGTAAGACCTAAGAGAAAAGGGATGCCTAATAATCTAAAAATAATAATAATTCAATGGTGCGACAGGCCTAGAAGGCCCTTAGCCTACCATCCAGCTTCCGGCCTCACACTCATATGTGTCAATCACAAAGGTAGAAGATCATCAAGCCAGTGCATGAGTGACATGTGGTCAGCATGTTGAGTCCCCCAGCCGTTATAGCTTGTTTACTCAACCAAATAATTATTTTTTCATTTGTTAGACTTGACCATTCTATACAGTTTTCTTCTTCTGACTTAATTGGTGCCAAAACAACACACAGAGACTTCCGACTTAGACTTGTCAGAGACGTTTTGCAACAGGCTGATAGAACACCCTGTAGACGACTCCCTGGATAGACCTAGTATATTGAGTACAGACATTTCGTGATTTGAAGTTAACTTTAGTCAACATTGGGCCAAAACAACACATAGAGACTTCCGACTTAGACTTGTCACAGACTTTTTGGAACAGTCTGGTAGAACACCCTGTAGATGACTCCCTGGTCGGTAGACATAGTATATTGAGTACAGACATTTCATGACTTGAAGTCAACTTTAGTCAACATTGGTCGGTAGCTTTACAAGACTAATTTGTCGTGTGTTCGGCGCGGGGAATCAGAAAACGTGTGCAAGTGAAGTGTAAAAGTATGATGTCGGTTTGTGAATTGGAGCTTGTTTCGAGGCTTATCACACAAAAACAAACATTTAATAAACAAATGCTATCTTCACATCCCGTTGCCAAGCATCTGATAACCCTGAAGAAAGGTATGTTACAAAAGTAGTATTATCCAGTATAATTTCAAGCAACCAAACAGGTCCGCCTGCTCAGAACCCATACGCTGGGTCTACGGGCAGACTGGACGTAGCCTACGTTTTAAAACCCAGCATATGGGCTCCTGGGCGTTTCTTTTGACTGCCGAGTTTTCCTTTTGCCAGCTGGGCTGTGGGTGCCAGGTTTTTTAAATTTAAAGTACTACGCCATACTATATAATATAAACCTATATAAAGTATATTTAACTATCTACATGCCATGGTAAATTTAATTTAAACTCACTATTATAGATTTATTTGAAGGTTAGGTAGTGTTGCTTCCACTTGTAAAGATCCTAGGTTCGAATTCAGCACGGTGTCTTTATTGAAATTTGTTATCACTATCACTAAAACATTTATTCTACTGAATAATTTTGATGGTATTATCACTAAACACTTATAAATATTAAATATTGTTGAACATTTTTTATGGTCCTGGGTTCGAATCAATTCCAGTAAACAGCTGTTCTATGCCACGTGTTTCTTTTGTCGCGACACGCCCACCTCTGTCAGTCTCACTCTGTTCATTTAGGTCTACATCACTTGCTTTACTATTTACAGGCTTAGATTGTAATAATATTCTCTTAGAAACAGGACTACTATCACATTCGTCAAAAGAATAACCATTTGATGAACTGTTACTGTCACTCTCATCTTCTGATAAAACTGACACAATAAACTCGGGTATTGTATTTTCGTCAACTTCGAGACATGAATCACTGTATTCCACACCACGACCTACCCCTTGGTCAGGTATCTTTTCAACTAAAAATAAAATAAATGAAGAGAAAATCCTGAATTGCAATATTCCATAGCAAAAAAAAAAAAAAGCCTTGAAACATGAATGTACAAATGTACACCCTCCTTTATATAATATAAATTGGTAAGAGGCACTCGAAAGAGCATTAAGTTATAAGTTTATGATTTGTCTTTTATGAGTTCGTTCAGTGATCTGTCCATATTCTGCATTGTTTGTAATGGTATCGCTCACACTTTTGGTCGCATATCTTGCATTCACACGAATCACTCGGTTGGTGGAATTTTGCATTTTGCACATTTTGTGATGATATCCGTGTGTTGCTAAACCTATGATTCTGTGCCTTTGTGGTTGGTTACTTCCAGTCCACTCTCTGTTTACCATGGCATCGGAGGCGTAGAAATCTTCGTCGATCTCTTTTTCTCTCTGTTTCTTTTTTTCGATGACTTTCTTATATGGCTCCGTTGCTGGCAGTAGTATCCTTTGCCTCAGGTCCTCTAGGAATAAGGTTTCTCTGGCTAGCATATAGGCCATTCTATTTGGTGTGTATTTGCTTGCACCTAATGCCTTTTTGATGAATCTTGGTTTTACTTTTTCTAACCTCTCCATATCGCTGGCCGATAGTTTCTCCCATATCAGTTCTATCCCGTAGGTGACGATCGGGGTGATCACTGATGCGAATAATTTCATGGCTGTGACTAATTTTAACGATGTGATGTCTTTGATACTGCACATAGCTCTTATAGCTGCTGCTGCTCTCTCCTGCACATGTGCGCTGAAAGACTTTGTTGTTGGCTGCAGTGTTATGCCTAAATATCTGAATTTGTTGACCATTCTTATCGGTTCTTCTCCTAGTTTTAGATTATCACTTGCCGCTTTCTTCCTCCTTTCTTGAAAACCATTTGTACGGTCTTGTTGCTGTTTATCTTGAACTCATTTTCCATAGCCCATCGTTGTATCCCATCTATGCCTTTTTACACCCTCCTTTAGAAAACCGATTTACAACCAGCCTGTACCGTTATTCTGTAAGGGATGTGCAAAGTATTGCTGAGAAAGGATGTATAAACACAGAACGAACAATAATTTAAGTTTATTGAAGTAAAAATTTAGGGAAAAAAATATTTAAAGTAATAATATTGAAAACCGGAGCCTTCCGGGCGTGGCGTACCGCTGTACACACACTTTCACCGGCACACGCCGGGCATGGCGTTCAAAAGGTTAAAGGTTAAATGGCTTACGCTCCTTAAACCATAACAAATACACAAAATTAATGTACACAGAAATGGATATTTCAAAATACTCTACAAAAAGTCAGTGACAGCATATGTTTATCTCTTACGGATAACTCACAAATACCATTTTTATCTTTCATTGATCCCATGAAGGTCGAGACAAGTTCGTAGATTCCTGAACAAGCATACCAACACATGGCGGGTATTCTTTTACGGAAAACTCACAATAATGAATTTTGTCTTTTAACTCATTTACGTCAAGAATATCGAGATAAGTAGATTCCCTGGAATCACCGGGTAATCAGCACGGGGAATCTTAAAATAATTACGATATACATTTACAATTATTTTTAATTTTACTTATTCAACTAATCATAAGAAGTACATTATTTTTTGTCTGTTAGCTCATTTATACCAAGAAAATCGGGATGAGTAGATTCCCGGCAACACCGGTTAAACAGCACGGGGTATCTAAAAATAATTACGATATACATTTTTCCTCTTACTTATTGAACTAAACATAAAACACATTAATTCATGTATTTCAGCTCATTTATGTCAAGAAGATCGGGATAAGTAGATTCCCGGGCAACGTCGGGTAATCAGCACGGGATGTCTAAAACAGATCACTGTACATTTTTTCCTCTTAATTATTCAAATAAACATAAAAAATATATTCATTTTCGTCTTTCAGCTCATTTACGCCATGAAGGACAGGATAAGTACGTAGATTCCCGGCGACGACAGGTAATCAACACGAGGTATCTAAAAATAATTGCGATATAAATTTATAATTATTTCTCCTTACACTTATTCAACTAAACATAAGAACACATTAATTTTCATTTCTTTAGTCGTAGCAGAGCACGCCAGGTTTTAGTTAGGGGTTTGTACAATTTGGTTTTTGTTTCACTTGTCGAATATTTTGAATTTAAATACTTTATTTGTTGAAAAATAACATTTCTTAGCATTTAGTATTCTTTTATTTACGTCTTACTGGATATTATTATGTTTATATGGTTCCTTTGAACAGGAGTTTATAAATTAATCAGTTATTCAAATAATGTCAGTTTTACTGTTTGGGGCTTGCTGATGGTAAGTGACAATTCTAATAAAATCATTCAATTACGACGTTTGCATTAACGACGTGTATTATCCTAACCTTAAATTTACCAAACAATGATGTATTCTGCCACTTATTTAAATGTTCCGGACCGCAAAGAAAACAAGATCATATAAACTCTTAGTTATTAGTGCACATTATTATATAATTTGATGCAAATATAAGTAATCTCTACTCATTTGTTTTTCTATTGTTTTATATACGCAATAGTATATTACGATGCGAGTTGGGAAGTGGTTTTTACAGAATCGAGGAAAAATGCGTAAAACCGAGCGAAAACAAGGTTTTTTGTTTTCCGAGATTCTGTAAAACACTTCACAAATGTGCGTTGTAGATATTTTTTTTGCGCGATGGTGTTTTCGAAATAATAAATAAAAGTAAAATAATAACTATATTGTTGGAAATATTTGAGTTCATTATAAACAATTGACTAACGTTAACAGTGTGGGCAATGTTTATTAGTTGAAACAACAGGAGGCCGTGAGAACAATTATTGATAAAATGGCGCCAAGTACCGTATTTATTGTTTTATATTGTTTCAAATAAAGTTTAGTTCATTTAAGATGCAGTGATTTGTTTCGTATAATGAATATTAACACTACCTTTTGGATATTTTTTGTATATACATTGTACTTAGTATACATAAAGGGCAGTGGTTTTACTTCCCGCACGTGGGTGTAAATGTAATATTACAGTACAGTTATTTAGGTTGGCAATCCCGAAATGTTGGAAGTTGAACTTTCAATTATAGTCTCCATTGTTGTAAGTATGACAAAACGCACTATCATGCACAAACGAATGTATGTCTGTGCTTTATTGATTTTAAAACCGTTCAACCGATCTTCGTGAAAATTTGTTTAGCCCTTATCTATTATCTTCTAAAATCATTAGGTGTAGGAGTTAACCTGAAACGAAAATTTAAAAATATCTCTAGCAATCACAATTTTTGACGTTTCACTACAAAACTCGGAATATCCTATTAGAATAAACCGAAGAATATATTAACCAAATTTCAGCGAATTCCGACCATTAAAAGTAGGGTTTACCTAAAATTTTAAATAAACATTTACTCTAGCAACCGCCAAGTATGGTTCGTCTCAGTGTACACCATATTAATTGACCCTTAATATTTAATTTATTTAGGCGTAGCAGCGCACGCCTCAATTTTGAAAAAGCTAACTTAGTTGTAATGTTTGTTATGTTGTTTAGACCACAGTAAGATAAATTAATTTACTGGTTCCAAAAATCGGTATAAGCTGCGAAAAAAAAGTAAGTTTTTGTTAAATCTTAGATTTAATGTGTATGTTAATTTAAGTTTAGCGGAGGTGCTATTGTTTACGCGTCTTCGCCTTTTTTAAGCAGTACGAAATTCAAATGTAATTTTCCCTTTTTTTTCTATGTTGTTCACATTCGCATTCCTTCTGTTTATCTTTGTTTTTCACTTATTTTGTCTGTTTGCGTCAGACCGACCTTATTGTTTATTTATGAAAACTTTCGGTATAATTGCTTCTTTCTTGTTAGTAATTTACTTACTCATAGTAACAGTATCGTCTCGACCTTCAAGCTGTATGGTCGAGCTCTCTCAAAGTCAATTTCTGCTCCATGCAGCGAGCAGACCGTCCGACATCACCTTGTGAGCAGGCTAATCTCCCAGCAGACCGCCCTGCTTCATTCGAGCAGGCTATAATGTTACTTTGAGGATACAAGTTTTACAAGTTCCACATAGACTAATATCATTCATTATCGTCTCGGCCTTTAAGCTGTATGGTCGAGCTCTCTCTCAAGTTGAGTTCTGCTTCTTTCCGCGAGCAGACCGTTCTCTTTTACCTTGTGAGGAGGCTATTTCTTTTGAGTTCTGCTAATTTTCCAGCAGACCGTCCTGCTTCATTCGAGCAGGCTATAATGTTACTTTGAGGATACAAGTTTTACAAGTTTCACATAGACTAACATCATTCATTATCGTCTCGGCCTTTAAGCTGTATGGTCGAGCTCTCTCTCAAGTTGAGTTCTGCTTCTTTCCGCGAGCAGACCGTTCTCTTTTACCTTGTGAGGAGGCTATTTGTTTTGAGTTCTGCTAATTTTCCAGCAGACCGTCCTGCTTCATTCGAGCAGGCTATAATGTTACTTTGAGGATACAAGTTTTACAAGTTTCACATAGACTAACATCATTCATTATCGTCTCGGCCTTTAAGCTGTATGGTCGAGCTCTCTCTCAAGTTGAGTTCTGCTTCTTTCCGCGAGCAGACCGTTCTCTTTCACCTTGTGAGGAAGCTATTTGTTTTGAATTCTGCTAATTTTCCAGCAGACCGTCCTGCTTCATTCGAGCAGGCTATAATGTTACTTTGAGGATACAAGTTTTACAAGTTCCACACAGACTAATATAATTCATTATCGTCTCGGCCTTTAAGCTGTATGGTCGAGCTCTCTCTCAAGTTGAGTTCTGCTTCTTTCCGCGAGCAGACCGTTCTCTTTCACCTTGTGAGGAGGCTATTTGTTTTGAGTTCTGCTAATTTTCCAGCAGACCGTCCTGCTTCATTCGAGCAGGCTATAATGTTACTTTGAGGATACAAGTTTTACAAGTTTCACATAGACTAACATCATTCATTATCGTCTCGGCCTTTAAGCTGTATGGTCGAGCTCTCTCTCAAGTTGAGTTCTGCTTCTTTCCGCGAGCAGACCGTTCTCTTTCACCTTGTGAGGAAGCTATTTGTTTTGAATTCTGCTAATTTTCCAGCAGACCGTCCTGCTTCATTCGAGCAGGCTATAATGTTACTTTGAGGATACAAGTTTTACAAGTTCCACACAGACTAATATAATTCATTATCGTCTCGGCCTTTAAGCTGTATGGTCGAGCTCTCTCTCAAGTTGAGTTCTGCTTCTTTCCGCGAGCAGACCGTTCTCTTTCACCTTGTGAGGAGGCTATTTGTTTTGAATTCTGCTAATTTTCCAGCAGACCGTCCTGCTTCATTCGAGCAGGCTATAATGTTACTTTGAGGATACAAGTTTTACAAGTTCCACACAGACTAATATAATTCATTATCGTCTCGGCCTTTAAGCTGTATGGTCGAGCTCTCTCTCAAGTTGAGTTCTGCTTCTTTCCGCGAGCAGACCGTTCTCTTTCACCTTGTGAGGAGGCTATTTGTTTTGAGTTCTGCTAATTTTCCAGCAGACCGTCCTGCTTCATTCGAGCAGGCTATAATGTTACTTTGAGGATACAAGTTTTACAAGTTTCACATAGACTAACATCATTCATTATCGTCTCGGCCTTTAAGCTGTATGGTCGAGCTCTCTCTCAAGTTGAGTTCTGCTTCTTTCCGCGAGCAGACCGTTCTCTTTCACCTTGTGAGGAAGCTATTTGTTTTGAATTCTGCTAATTTTCCAGCAGACCGTCCTGCTTCATTCGAGCAGGCTATAATGTTACTTTGAGGATACAAGTTTTACAAGTTCCACACAGACTAATATAATTCATTATCGTCTCGGCCTTTAAGCTGTATGGTCGAGCTCTCTCTCAAGTTGAGTTCTGCTTCTTTCCGCGAGCAGACCGTTCTCTTTCACCTTGTGAGGAGGCTATTTGTTTTGAGTTCTGCTAATTTTCCAGCAGACCGTCCTGCTTCATTCGAGCAGGCTATAATGTTACTTTGAGGATACAAGTTTTACAAGTTTCACATAGACTAACATCATTCATTATCGTCTCGGCCTTTAAGCTGTATGGTCGAGCTCTCTCTCAAGTTGAGTTCTGCTTCTTTCCGCGAGCAGACCGTTCTCTTTCACCTTGTGAGGAAGCTATTTGTTTTGAATTCTGCTAATTTTCCAGCAGACCGTCCTGTTTCATTCAAGCAGGCTATAATGTTACTTTGAGGATACAAGTTTTACAAGTTCCACACAGACTAATATAATTCATTATCGTCTCGGCCTTTAAGCTGTATGGTCGAGCTCTCTCTCAAGTTGAGTTCTGCTTCTTTCCGCGAGCAAACCGTTCTCTTTCACCTTGTGAGGAAGCTATTTGTTTTGAATTCTGCTAATTTTCCAGCAGACCGTCCTGCTTCATTCAAGCAGGCTATAATGTTACTTAGAAGTTTCAAGTTCTACGTAGACATTCGACGAGCTGTCGAGTCATCGCTACGTTCTACAAGTTTATTCATGTCCTCGTTACGAGAAGGCGGCTCCTATTCTATTAGAGCAGGTTGCTTCAACGTTTTTCAAGATATTATTGAACTGTATTACCTCAAGATGAAGTGCAGTTCTGCTAGTCTATGTGACTTAGTGAACAATATTCAAGAAGTAATAGTGAAGCGATTTATATTAGAAACAGTCGCCAGATTTCAATTTTGACTGCGCAATTTCTTAATCACAGTGACCACTACTACAGGCACCGTACCCCAATAGCAATTGAAGAGACCGGGAAATATTTAAAATGTGTTGAAATCCAACAGTTTTTTTACTTGTTTTGTTTTTTGTTCAATATCGTCTAAAATATGCGACCTACAGAAAACACTATCTTATTCGCTTTTGACATAGGTTTCAGTTTCTACAATTTAATTTCAAACCGAGTTCTGTATGTCTACAACTTTTCGAGAAACATTTCTTAAGAAATTTACATTTTTCCCAAACAGTTAAAAATAAAGTTTGGGTCATGTGTCGTGGCAAATGTACTCATTGCACGACGAAAACCATAAGTGATCAATTTATAGCAAATTTATTTAGCTTGATTTTCAGCCCAAACGGATGGCTGCATGTCCAATAGTTCCATAAAAGTGATATTACATCGAATTTATGGGAAAATGGATTTTTGGCAAATGAACGTAAACGGTTTTTAGTATAACAAACAGCAATTACCTACAGAAAAAAATAAGTTATAACTTAACGGAT
Organism: Diploptera punctata; assembly: GCA_030220185.1. Taxonomy (NCBI): domain Eukaryota; kingdom Metazoa; phylum Arthropoda; class Insecta; order Blattodea; family Blaberidae; genus Diploptera; species Diploptera punctata. The sequence goes on along the minus strand of JASPKZ010001964.1, from coordinate 387,187 downwards.
CATCATTTATAACATAACGGGCGCACGGCGTTTCGTCCCTCCCGAGCTACTGCTATAGGCGAAACGCCGTGTGCCCGTTAGGTTATAAATGAAAAACCCTGTATAAGTAATTTTGTAGTCTTGTGTTATAATTTTAATATCATTAATGATAATAATTTTTTAACTATTATAATATTATGTTTATATAAATTACGTACTTATATTTTTTAACCAAAGAGTATAGAAACATTTCTGTTTTTTTTTCAATAAATAAATTAGTCTTGTACTGCTTTACTCACATTATACGTTTAAGGCGTCGGTGCCGCTGGTCTAATGGTTATGTTCCTTGCCTCTAATTCTGAAGTTCACGGAATCAAATCAGGCCGGGGTCGATGGATTTTTAGGTCGGAAAATTCATGGTAAAAGTTCTCTGCTCGAGGGACTTTAAGACATGGGTCCCGAGTTTCAAGATTTCCAGGCACGTAAAAGTACCTGAAACCTGAGTAAAAATGCCTCTGAGCAAAATATAACCGACTTTGCTCCACCCTAGCAAAACTTTAGTTTCCTACTAGATGTCTCTTCGAAGCACTGGACTAAATACATGTCACTCGCTGACATCTGTAGGGAAACAATCGTAAATAAAATTATAGTGGTTAAGAAACTTGACACTAGAGGAGCATCCAATTCCCCAACGGAACGAACGGGGATTAATCAATCATATTATTAAGGGACCAAATTTGTTTTGAAATGAAATACTCTTCTGTATGAATTTGGGGAGCTTTCATTTAACACATACACACACACACACACACACACACACACACACAAATATACACATACACACATAGGTACAAGTACACATACATACACTTGGTTAAAGGCTAAAAAAAACTTTTTGAAGGCAAATATATGAACTTATCGTGTACATTATATATCATAGCGCAACAGATATGGAGATTTTTGGCATATCAGCTGGTTGCTGGTTTAATTTTTCACACGTGTCAATCACACACTTAGACATCATCCAGCCAGTATAAAGCTAATTTGTGTTCAGCATTTCGGTTCCACAGCCGTTACAGGGGGTTTTCACAACTCTGAGCTCCTATTTATTGTTGCTACCCAAATTTCTTATAATGCTCAGTGGGTATTGGTATTAGCAGAAATTCTATAAGAAAATGTCTTCTCCCTTGGGGGCATGAACCAGAGAAATTTCCGTAGCTTTGCACTACGGTTACGGCTCGGGACCAATATATATAAACGTCTCTAAAAGCTCAACTGAAAATATATGCAATTTTTATTCTTCCAGTTATATTATATGGATGCGAAACATAGACTTTTATCTTTTATTTTAAGACAGGAAAATTTTAAAAATAAATATATTACAAGGAACAGTCAACCATTTCATGCCGAAACCTATCTTGAAATTTATCTCAGAGAATCGTTGTGATGTACCAAGGCTGTGTGCAACAAATCATTTGCCTTTATAACTGCAGGACACTAAAATCAAGAGCCAAATATCTCATTTAAACTATGGGTAAGTAATACAAGTCGTGTATATTAGACTGGAAAACCCTCGCTACTCGCCGTCCCGCCTCACTCCACTCCGTGTTAACTCATGCAGGGATGTATATCTGCTCCATACAGTGGGCTGCCATTGCTGGATTCTGACTTCTATTACTGTGTCTTGCATTTCAAATCGGTAGATTTTTTTTTGTACACGGTCTTGGTACATCACAAAACTTTCCTGGGAGAAATTTCAAGGTAGGTGTTTTGGCATGCAATGTTTGACAGTTCCCTTGTTTAGGAACTTTTGGAATAAAAAGAGACAGGTGAATGGAGAACAGTGATCTACATGAGCTTTATGGGAAAACAGATGTAATAAAAACAATTAAGTCTCATAAATTGTAATGGCCAGGACATTTGGCACATATGGGGAATTAAAGAGAGACATATGTACACTTTTTGGGAAAACCAAGAGAAAAACGCCAGTGAGTATACCAAGAATGACGTGGAAAATAATATTAACCACGATTTGAGGGAGGTAAATCATACAGAGATTGATTGGAAAACATTAACTCAGGATACGGATGTAGGAGAGCTTATGTCCGCGCGGCCATGAATTTCAGGGTTCGATAATGCCAGAAAAGTAGGACCAATGAAGTTTGAAAAATAAATATTGTTATATGTGTATAACATTAATAGCAACATTCCATCGGACTTCGCTAAAGGCTCACCTGGTTTCGTTACTTGGAGTCACCATCTCCTGTGTAACAGTAGTCTCCTCCGCAAGCAGTTGGACAGCAAATTCCATCAGGACAGCTGAGACAAGTAAAAGCACATATACCAGCTTCTCCAGGCAGAATTTCTGGACATACCAAGTCATCAGCCTTCATCTCAGAAGCCATCACCAGCACGCTGAGTAAAACAATAAGCAGATATTTGGCCATTTCACAGCTGAACCTGAATTCCTAACCAATAAATAAATTATTTAACTTAAGTTATCAAGGCGTATTTCTATAATAACGATTTTCGAGAGAATATTTATATTATTTCACTCACAAAAAACTGCATATCAATGTTGATAAACTTCAAGATAACATTTTGAAATTGGTTGTAAGTGTAAACGCCCTAGTATCAGATTTTGTTATAATTGACTTATTTTGAATATTAAAAACACTTATTTGAAACAAACATTTTAAGTGGTTTCAAACACTTGACTTAATGTTCGAGAGGGATTATTATCAAAACTTTGAATTTCCTTATCTTCATTAACAGGAAAAACACTTAAATGCCAATAAAAAATTGATGTTTTTATCAATTGCCTATACCGGGTGCTCGTAACCGATGGAACTAGCCTTTACTGTGAAAAGTGCAAAGAGGTTAGCGGGTAGTGTGACTTCCCTGTATATATAATATATATATATATACAAGCGTTACTGCTATAAAGTAAATATTCTCTTTAATAATTTGCTTAACTGTTATGTTAGCAGCTAGATGGCAGTCGGAAGATCTTTCCGCTACCTCTTGTGTGAATTGAGAATACTACATGTATAAGAAAATTGTATGCTTGTCTTGGAATTCTTGGGTAGCTCAGTTGGTTAGAGCGCTAAAGGTACAGACTTTAGAGACTCGAGTTTAAATTCCGACTCAAGCATTCATTTTTCTTTTCATACCATATATATATATATATATATATATATATACACACAATTTCACTTTTAGTGTATTCCGAACGTCTGAAACTACGGAGGTAGCTCTAATAAATTAAAAATGAAACTTTTTAAATATCGTTTTCACACATCGTAGTTAGTAGACACCGAAAACGACTATGACAATAAATATACAGGGTGGAAGTAATCTAAGTGAATTTATTTTAAGTACGTATTCTTGGGTGGAATACAAAATAGTTTTAGTGTCATTTTGGTGTCAAATACTTAAAAAAAAATGTTTCCCTAACTTTTTCATGCCGCTTAACTTGATAGATGTTTGTCATATAGATATATTGTTTAATTAGGTAATTAAAGGCAGAACATGAATATTATGTTCCTTTACAGTTTTTATATTTAATAATTAAATCGGGATTTGAAACTAATATTTCTGGTTTAGGCATATATTTTTCTCTTCAAATTTAATATGTCATTGAGTGAGAAGTGATAAATTTAATACTAAACATCGAATATTAGCTTTACTTGCTAGAAATATAATGTGTTGATTTCCATTTTAAAGTGCTCTTATTTAAGAGACCGCTAGATGGCGTTAGTGGAACAAAAGTTAACTGCTAACTGTGCACAGGAACCGTATTAGTATAAGAGAAAATCTATGTTTAAATCGTGATGCCTAATAGCTTAAATCGCTAAATCACTGGTGTACAGAACCAGAGGTATTGGGTTCAAATCCTGATTTAGGCATATATTTTTCTCTTCAAATTTAAGTTTACAGTTTTGTAATATAATTGGTAGTTTTCGTGCAAATTATGTAAAAACTTCTGACATTTTGGGATAAAAAACGAGAGATATTGCAACGTTGCGAACTGCAGATAAGAGGTGATTTTGCGATCGTTGATCTCGTCGCAAGAATCACGAGAATCTTACATACGCTGTTGCGATTTTCAAAAAGTTTGGTCTTAATAATTGTATCATTAACCGTGGGGTTAATTACAAAATGGGAGAGAGAGACGATGTGTATATTTTATTGTAATTTAACACCTCCTTGAATTAATGCACTTATATCACTTCCGCACTATATTTACATATTTGAAGGGTGATCACTATAAAAAGTTAGTTCATTTTTCAGGAAAACGATTCTTTGATGTCATTTCCCTATATGGATACAAATGAATTGCCTTCTGTGTACCTGTGATAAAATGATTTTTTTTTGCATTGTAATCAGTAATTTATTTTTATGAATTTAGTAAAGTTTAGATTATACGTTTGCTGCCTTAAAAGTTAAATTGTGAAAACTCTGTGACACAGGATCAGGGTAAACTAAGTGAATTCATCACTAAGTTAAATTTGTGGTCCATTTTTTATTGATTTACGGAATATACCAAATGAGACATCTAGTAGGCAACTGAAGTATTACTAGGATGATGAGGTCGGAAAAGTTTGCTCAGAGGCCTCTTTATTCAATTATAAGGATTTTGTATAAGCCTCATATCATCAGACTCGGGATTCACGGCTTAAAATCCCTCCCGAAGGCCTTTCTTCTTGGAATTTTCCATCCAAAAAAAAGTCAATCGACCGTGGCCGGGTTTGAACCCCTGACACTCGAGAGCAGAGGCGAGAAACAATCACTAGACCACCGCTTCCGACATTTGAGCCATTTATACACATTTAAAATAAGTCCAACTTTTTAGGAATTCCGATAGTAAATTGAAGTAATGTATGTTAAAGGATACATTAATAATTTAAGGGTCAATTATATTGCATGGTATACATTGCAACAAGTAAAAAAAAGCTGTTTTTGGAAAGTTCTTTTTTATTTCGGGTTTCTAGTAAACCCCCACTTCTAATGGTCGATTTTGCTATTTTTTTTCGGAGAATACCTTTTCTTGTTTTATTTCAATAGCGTAAAATTTGTTTCATAGCGAAATACAGAACATTGCGACCCATAGAACGATTTTTAAGTTTTCGTTTTAGGTGAACTCCTATGTCTAATATATCTATATCTATAATGGCGTAACCCAGTGTTGATCCATAGCCTCTCCTTTGTTAGGAGTTAAGAGATAAAGTTAATTTAGTTACCTTACTTGCCCAAAGATGTCATGGGTGGCATATGATAAACATACCTACTCAATGAGACATATATCAAGCAACTAAGGTATAATTAGAAAGTTTGAGATCGGTAAAGTTTGCTTAGAGTCATTTTTATTCAGGCTTAATGATCTTTTACGAGCCTCAAAATCTTCAGACTCTGAATTGACGACTTAAAGTCCCTACCGAAGGATTTGCTCCTTGGATTTTACCATACTAAAAAAAATCCATCGACCGCAGCCGGGTTTGAACTCGCGACCCTCGGGACCAGAGGCAAGGAGATTAACCACCAGTCCACCGCGGCCGACTCCTATGCTTAATGGTCCGATTTTACTGAGTGACAATCTCGACCTTATTTTGTAATTGTTTGCTATATGCCAAATATGTGTCCGAAAAATAAAACTAGTGGTCGCTACAATGTTAACGAGTGTGTGTATATATATATATAAATTATCATAAGTAATACCACGAGTGATTTCCAATTTATCTGGAGAATTTGGAAATCAAGAGTGGCATTTGTCAGGACGATTTAACGAATAAAATTAAGCTGTTTACTCACAAATCATTATTTAACTATAGTTATTTTAAAATATTTATATATTTAATGTAAACGGCGATGTTTGAAAACAAATGAGAGACGATAGGAACGCTTCATCTGCTTCTTTTGTTTATCACTGCAACCAGATTATACTATTTATTGCCAAAGGAACGCAATATTGTAAGAATGCTCTCTAGTGGAGAAAAAATGAAACACATCAAATTGTATATTAATTCATTTCTGATGTCGTATGATGTAAATATGACAATGATATTTTTCTGGATTGTTACCTGGGAAAAAATACATTTAAGAAAGTGCAAACAGTGGTTTCTTTTTTTGGTGGTATATAATCAATTGGTACAAATGTTTTTATATTAACTCCCACATGCGGCATGTGTTGACATTCATGCAGTAGGTTTATATACAATCTGCTAGCCGTATTTCTCACAGGCTCAGTCACTGCAAAATAATGGTCAAACCTGTTCAGAATATTAAAAAGGAGGAGCTTTCTTTAATATTTTAATTATAACACTGATAAATATTTCGTGAAACACGACTCGATTGGTTGTAAAACAGAAATCATTGAAACGTGATTGGTCATTGACTCCCATTTGGGGCATGGGTTAAATAGTCATCTTTTTTTTCGGTCTCCACTAGATTAGAATGGAGGTTATCTATAAACTATTTAAAAAACATTATCGTGAAAACAATCTTGTTACCTTCGTTGTTCAGAATTCGGTAAATTATATTATTATAATGTGACTCAGATAGCTTTCAGCCTTCACAATCCACACACACACACACGCACGCACGCACGCACTCACTCACTCACTCACTCACTCACGCACGCACTCACTCACGCAGGCACGCACACGCACACTCATGTATGTATGTATATATATATATATATATATATGTGTGTGTGTGTGTGTGTGTGTGTGTGTGTGTGTGTGTGTCTGTCTGTGACTCTCAGTGCTCTATCGGGGACATTCCTTCTTCGGAACGAAACTCGGGATTCGCAGTCAATGAAATCACGTAAAGTCGTGTTCGTTAATCACCAAAATAGTCCATAAGGTGTGGAGTTCCCCTGAAACGAAAATTAAAAAAATATCTCTAGCAGTCGCAGGTTTTTACATTTTATTAAGGAACTGAGAATATATCATTAAAATTAACCGGGGAAAGCATCATTTAAAAATTAGGAAAATGTGACCATTAAAATTGGGAGTTTACTGGAAAGCCGAAATGTAAAATTATGTAACATCTGCCATATTTGTTTTCTCGTAGCAAAACACGTAGATTGTATAACACAACGTGGAATTATTTAAGTAAGAATATGTATTATAATTTCTCTTTATTTTGAAATGCACAACCTTCATGATTCCAACAATGAATTTAAACAATCCCGATTAATATATATATATATATATATATATATATATATATATACTTTTTGTCCACCGCTGTGGTTTCGAGGTAGCGTGCTGCCCTGTCACGCAGCGGGCCCGGGTTCGATTCCCGGTCGGGATAAGCTCCTGGGTGAGGTTTTTTTCGGGGTTTTTCCTCACCTGCAAGACAAATGTCAGGACGCCTGGGGCCCAACGGTTCCCGAAAATCATCCGGCCATCATCATCATCATCCTTATCATTATCATCACCATCCTTCCACCGGTGTAGAAAGCAACGGGAAGCTACCACACCTATAATGCCCTAATAAAGCTGCAAACATAGCATGAAAATGCTATGATTGCAGTGAAAGACGTGCCCTCGGGCAGAATTACTCTGGATGGATGGATGAATATTAAGTTTGGAATTAAGAATTCTCCTGGCACACCACTATCATCATCATAATCACCCGTCATATCATCGGGGCAGCGTACCCTCCTTCCAGGTTCCCCAAACTCAGAAGTGGGTTACAATTACTCCAATGCCAGGAGAGAATACGAAAAATGTCGAAATGATAAACTTGGGTCATTAAATCAATCCCACGTCATAGCACATCCTCTTATTCTACTTCTTCACAGTAGCGCCCGCTCCTGTAATTTCCTTCCTCAAGATATTAGGGGTTGCCGCACACTTGGCACTTTTAAGTCACTCTTATACAGTTACCTGTTGTGAAATAATTATTTTTTCTGTAGAGTTAAGTTTATTCTATGTCATTAATACTTTTTCTATTTTTTATCTTGTGAATTTTATATTTAATTCGTTAAAACTAGATTAAATTCAAAATATTTTGTAAATAATAATTGTATTGTAGACATACTATGTAATATTTATTTTTTATTGTAACTAGAATCATTTTTGTATTTTTTTTAAACCTGGTTGGGTGGCAGACAAGGCCTTAAGACCTTAACTCTGCCAGGTAAAGTAAAACAATTATTATTATTATTATTATTATTATTATTATTATTATTATTACTATTATTATTATATAAAAGAAAAAAATAATGTATACTCAACATTGGTAGGTTAGTATCAAGAGTATGTCTTGCTGTGTTTTAAGGAAGAATATAAATATATTTGTCTCACGGGAACTGCGTAAACAAAGCGAATTCGAATGGGAAATGAAACCAGTGAATGGAATAGCAAAGATATATCATTCAATAGGAAGGTCAAGAATTAGATGGGCGAATAACCTTAATCAATATCAGGGGGAGACAAATAATACGGAGAATGATTTAAAACATTAGCTCAGGATAGGGATGTATGGGGAGCATATGTCCGTGTAACCATGAACCTCCGGGTTCCATAGTTGTTTTCGACGAGTCAGACAGTTTTTTTATTAACGACTCTTTAACTTCAGAAGCCATATTATGACAATAAAAATATAATTTACCATTTAGCTTATAACATATTTTTTGGCAATTTTATTTCTGTTTTTATTAAATAGATACATTTCACATATCCTGGTTTATGCGTTCTTGTATGTTATTATGAAAACAATAATTACAATTATTTAATCCTTAAATAGGCAAACCCTTAGTTTTACTAATTTTACGTGATGGTTATTTAAATGTGTCGGACTGCAGTCAAAACAAATTCATGTATAACTGTAAATTATTATTATTATTATTATTATTATTATTATTATTATTATTATTATTATTATTATTATTACCAGTCGTGCGCTGCTACTTTTAAAACATTTTAATGTGTTTTTTATATTAATTGAATGAGTAAAAAGAAACATAATTAAAAATTTATATCGTAATTATTTCTAGATGCTCCGTGCTGATTAATCGGCTTTGCTCGGGAATCTACTTTTCCCATTCTTCTTGGCTTCAATGAGCTGAAAATACAGAGATAATTATTGTGAGTTATCTGTAAGATAGGCATATGGAGTCGCGACTTTTTTTTAATGTTTTGAGACATTTAATTCTGTTTAGGCAACGTAAGCCATTTAAGCGTCCAAGAAGCTACTTTTCTTAGTAGACCGATCCATTTTTTTAGCTCCGAACCTATAGCATGTACTGTACTATGTTATATACGTTGATTGTCCTAGAAAAGTTCTCTAAATGATGGTAAACCCCCATTAAAATCGGTAAAATAGTTTTTGAGTCCATAAAGGACAGAGCGACTCACACTCATTTTATAATTGAATATTGTATAATTGGACATAAATGTAAGTAATTTATATTCGTTCACTTTTTTTTCCGCTGTTTTATTAAGATACTAGCTCACGCAGCAGACGATGTGCTGCCCGTACGTTCAATTCTCGTGTCACGACCGGACGATAAAAATATGTTTTTTTTACCATAAAATTAATTAATTAATAAGTTCACAAAGACTCCTCAATCTCATCTGTTGTGGCTCAAGAAGCTTTCATTATGACGTCACATTGTAATCGTGCGGAATATGTCGGTAATGCAGATGACTACACATCTGCCATAAAAAATGTGTATCACCCGATCGCAGCGATATCTACCGGATCCGCTTATGAATCTGTACCATAAATGGACCCATTCAAATACACATAAAAATAATCAAAATCGGTCCAGTCGTTTAGGCAGTTTTTAATTTCGGATTTGAAGTAAACCTCCACTTCTAATTGTTTGATTCCGCTCATTTTAGAATAATATCTACGTCCGCTTATTTCAATAGGATATACTGAGTTTCGTTGTGAAACATCGTAAATTGTGACCACTAGCGCTACTTTTAAATATTCACTTCATGTGAACTCCTACACCTAATGGTTTTATAGGATCCAATTGTGAATCTAAACCATCCAGGGACCCACTCAAACACAAATTGTCATCAAATCGGCCGAGTAGTTTAGGCAGCTTTTAATTTCGGATTTCAGGCAAACATCCACCTTTAATTGTCCGATTTTGCTCATTCTTGGATAATACTTACCTCGGTTTATTTCAATAGGATATAGTGAGTTACATTATGAAACATCGAAACATGTGACCACTAGAGCGATTTTAAAATTTTTGTTTCAGGTCAACTCCTACACCTAATGACTTTAGAACACATAATTTTATACAACAGTTAAACACTAGCTGCACCTGAAAACCGCATATATACACATTTTTACGGAGATTTATGAAGATCGTTTAAACGGTTTAGAAGATTATAAAGGACAAAAGACGTACATTCATTCATTTATATATCCATCCATAGTAATTCTGCCCGAGGGCAGGTCTTTCACTGCAATCATAGCATTTTCACGCTATGCTTTGCAGCTTTACTAGGGAATTATAGGTGTGGTAGCTTCACGTTGCTTTACACACCGGTGAAGGATGACGATGGTATTGATGGTAATTGCCGGATGATTTTCGGGGACCGCTGGGCCTTAAGCATCCTGACATTTGTCTTACAGGTGAGGAAAAACCAAAAAAAAAAAAAAATCTCACGCAGGAGCCTGTCCCGACCGGGAATCGAACCCGGGCCCGCTGCGTGACAAGGCAGCACGCTACCTGGAGACCACAGCGGAGTCTGTAAACTCTGAACGTTTAGCGTTCTAACCAATTGAGCTACTCAAGTATTCCAACACAAACATACATTTTATATATATATATAGCATTGTTAATCCACACAAGAGGTAGCGGGAAGACGTTCCAACTACCATCTAGCGGCCACCATAACAGGTAAGCAAATTTTTAAAGAGAATATTTACTTTATAGCAGTAACGCTTGTATATTTAAAATTTTAGGAACGTCTTCCTGCTACCTCTTGTGTGAATTGAGAATACTACCTATATAAGAAAAATGTATGTTTGTGTTGGAATACTTGAGCAGCTCAGTTGGTTAGAGCGCAAACGTACAGAGTATAGAGACTCGGGTTCAAAACCCGACTCAAGCATTCATTTTTATTTTCATATATATATATATATATATATATATATATATATATATATATATATAAAGTAAAACAAAAACAAATGTATCTTATAGAACACATCGAGTTTTTAAGGGTTAAATTTATCGGTATGAAACATTAGGCTGTATCAATTTAAGAATTAAAGCAGATACATGTTCGATTTGGAGGTCTAGATGGTATACGTGATACATTTTCTATGTAATTAAAGCATGAATACTGTTAAAAGTTTGCTGAAGGGAATTTCTTGATCCTATGATCTTGTTGTAAGCTCTTCAGGATATTGCAATGTCCTCCAGCACTTTACATATATGCACAGTCCTCAAAGAACCTTTACGCCGCCTACACAATTCGTGGTGAAATGTAGGTTCAAAAACTACCTAAGCGACAATATAAAGTAAAATGTAAGTTGGGCAACTTACAGGTTAAAAATTTCCTTATGTTGCTACTACAATAGATTCTGATAACATTCACTAAGAAATGTTGATAAGGTCCTGTCAGTGTGCATTTTCTTGTTTAATTCTTATTTATATACGCTATAACATCTAAAGTCTTTCCTGGAGTATCAGTGGTCACCATGCTCGCCTTGGATTCAGGGGTTCGCTTCTTCAGTTGAATTTGTTATTCTTCTTCTACGTCGCAGTTTAATCTCTCACCTTATACAGAGTGATTTAGAAATATGGCTACACGTTTGATCACATTTTGTGACGAAAATATAATCATTAAAGGAAATATGATATCATTGGAAAGGGAACCCTTTAAATTACAACAATAGAACAAAACAAAACTTATCACTGCTCACGTGCAGCTTGGCGGGTTGATTTTTGTGGACTAGCGTCGAACGCCTCCACAATTCTCTTCACAATTGTTTCTGCATCCGTGCTAATGCGAGGCCTTCCAGGAGGTTTGATTTTCTGCATCCTTCCCGTTTCCAGCAGGCGTTATCCCCACTTCCCTACAGTCGACGGTTGCAATGCTACGTTAAACTCACGTCTTGCCCGTCTTGCAGCCTCACGATCATTAGCATATGTTATTGCCCATGCAGCAATTGTAATTTGCTGTTGCATATTCAACGCAAATTTGACTAATGACGTAAGTTCTACGCTGTTTTGTTTTATTCCATTGTTGTAATTTGAATCCAACGCTAATTTCATATTTCCTGTAATGGTAATATTTTCATCACACAACGCGATCAAACGTATAGCCATATTTATGATTCTCCCCGTAGGTACGTTCACATTCCCAACACCACTCCAGGCTTATAGTGGAACGTTCTCGGGAGAGTGATTTTAAACTTTGGATCGCACACAAGGATATTTTACTGGTATAGACTGTACGAGAACGCGAGCGAGGAGAAGGGATGGGATGTATCACACAGCTGCATACCTACAGGACTATGAAGAGAGCTCTGTAGAAAAACGCAGTACATTACGTTTCATTCTGTAAAGAAATTGAGTTATTGTAGAGTACAATAGGGAAATCTTTATCTTAAAACGTTTCATTACCTTGTAAGCAATACATAACCTAAGTATATTTTATTGTAATATGCACCTTATAGTCCACCGCTGTGGTCTCGAGGTAGCGTGCTGCCTTGTCACCCAGCGGGCCCGGATTCGATCCCCGGTCGGGGCAGTTTTTCGGGGTGAGGTTTTTATCGGGGTTTTCCTCACCTGTGAGACAAATGACAGGAAAACGTTAAGGCCCAAACTGTCCCCGAAATCATATGACCATCATCGTCATCATCATCCTTATTATCATCATCATCATCATCATTATCATCATCCTTCACTGGTGTCGAAAGCAACGGAAAGCTGCTACCACACCTACAATTCCCTAGTAAAGCTGTAAGCATAGCATGAAAATGCTATGATTGCAGTGAAGGACCTGCCTTCGGACAAAATTACTATGGATGAATGGATGCACATTATATTACTTTATGCACGATATATTGTTTCCTTATGGTATTATCAATAATAATAATCTCAATACGGTTTTGTTTTCGATCTTCAATTATATTATATAATAAATATTCTTGATACGTTGAATACCTGATAGTGTTTTTTATTTCAACGGGGACGGGGTATGAGCGCCCGCGTGTCTATGTGTGTGGGTATATGTGTGTGTGTGTGTGTGTTTTTCTCTTTTTTTTAATTTGTTTTGTAACTTTTTTTAATTATTAATATACAGAATGAGGCTTTTTTATTTCTATACACATGCACTTTTCATGGATGAGTGTAGATGTGCATTATTGTGTATATAGTGAAACAGGTGTGTAGCCATGTAGATATTTATTTATATTATCAATATTATTTTTTATTCATGGAAAAATAACGCACGTACGGCCAAGCAGGCCCGTGCGCAATGTAAATACATATCTATATATTAAAAAAAAGGCAATACTTTCCATTCCATTCAGTCCTAATGTTTATATTACAGTAGACATGCCCGATAGATATACAGACATATGATACATCCCATGCCAACCCCTCCCAATCGCTCTAATACTATGTAATGGAATTTATTGCTTTTTTTTTAAAGAAAGCAAATACATTTGCGTTTACATTGCACACGGGCCTGCTTGGCCGTACGTGCATTATTTTTCCATGAATAAAAATAAACATAATATAAACAAATACCTACATGGCTACGCACCTACATAAAATTGTATAAAAACAATGAATATATATATATATATATATATATAGTGTCTATGTCTACACTATATACACAATAATACACATCTACATTCATCCATGAAAATACCATGTTTATAGATACAAAAAAGTATAATTTTGTATATTAATAATTGAAAAAAGTTGCTGCAAAACAAATTAAAAAGAGAGAGAAAAACACACATATACATATATACATACACACGCGCCCGCGCGCTCTTACCCCCCTCCACCCTGCAGACATCAATTGCACCGTCAATCTATTCACTTTATTTAGACTACTTATTATATAATATAATTAAAGATAGAAAACAAATACCATATTGAGATTATTATTGATAATACGTGTATCATTATTGATCTGAAATTTTGCTATACCTCAATTTCCTTACTGTACCAAAAAAATATGGATGTTTTCACTTCACTCTCGAATCGATCTCAAATATCCCAAGACGCCACTCTCCAAGATCCGACCTGAGAAATCTCTCCGGCATCAACTGTAATCTAAGTTGCTCTGTCTCTCTGCAGAATGCTATAATATGCTGCCAGTTTTCATGGTCATCGCATAGCGGGCATAGTTTAATGTCTTCTTCACTTGTTAAATTATGGGACATTCATCCCCGCAAATGAAACCATGCAATAGCACTTCTATCATCCCCATCCAAAGAGTCAATATACTTTCCCTTCCCCACGGAAGTTTCAGTTCCGACTGCAGGGTGAACGATATTTTCTGGCTACACTCGGCTTCTACGTACTGTCTGTCTATATCAATTAATCTCTTCTTAAATTTCCTCCAAACATTTCTATTATTCCCCGAATTCCTCTTCCATACCCTATGCCCTTCAATCCCCTTTCTACATCGATTATCCAATCGCCCGAAACACACTGCCTTCTCTGTTCCTTGTAACACTCTGCTCTGAGTGAGTCCAGATTCCCTTTTATTATATTCAACCAATAGGCCTACTTAATAGCCGTAATTTTGCTCGTTATTGTGTCCGAAAATGTATCGAATTCTTTAAGTATGCCACAATTTGAAGTCCTCGTTGCTAATCTCAACGCCATCTTAAAAACATAGCTTGAATTGTATCTAGTGTCCCCGTTCGTTCCCAAACCCCATAACGCTGAGCCGTACAGCATGGTCGCGCTCACAGTTGAAGAATAAACCTGTTCTAGTGTACGCATCGGTACGATTCACAATAGTTTGATATATTAATAAGCATTTCGTTTGTCCGGCTCCTAGCACTCGTTGTTATATTGTCGATGTGTCTCTTACATTTTATATTAATTGTTAAAGTCATCCCCAAGTAGACAAAATTTTAACATCTAAATTCTCACCACGGTCCACATTTCCCTCCCGCAGTGTATCGACCCGTTTTTAAAAGTCATGACTTTAGTTTTGTTAAACAGAAAGTCCCCAAGTCGTAGAGTGTGTCGATAGTAAATGTAAACTCCTCTCCATACAATCTACTTCTGTATAACCTCTTCTTCAGAAGAGGAATACTTCGCCCATCCACCGTTGGAGCATCGATCCCCGCTACTCTCAGCATCAAAGCTACATCATCTATAAATAAGTTAAATAACAGTGGTGACAAGTCACATCTTTGTATTACACCCTTAACTGCCTTTATATTTTCTGAAACTTGGTCCCTCCCATATTTAACGCAGAATTTCACATTTTATAAATTCCCATTAGCGCCCTAATCATAGTTCCCGATACCCTAGTTGCCATAATTTCTGCCATAAAGCATTGAGTTCAACAATGTCAAAGGCTTTTTTTAAGATTTATGTTCTTATACAGTCAATGCAAGTGACTCAACGGCATTATGGAACAAATTCCGCTCTCGAATGATAATAATAATAATAATAATAATAATAATAATAATAATAATAATAATAATAATAATAAAGTATTACAGTTTAAAACTGTAATAATAATAATAATAATAAAGTGTTATTATTATTATTATTATTATTATTATTTTATATTGTTAATACTCGTGTATTAGGTGGTTCAGTTGATAGTAAAATGTTATGTTACAATCAAATAGACACTTACACTTAACCAAAATATAGACAATTTCTTCAAAAGAGTCACGAGGGAGGGAAAACAAATAATATTCAGATTTTTTCCAACTTCACGATGGATTTTGAGGCTTTATATTGGTAATCAAAAGGCAGACAAAACAATAATATTGAAAGAAGAAGGATCGCACCATATCTGGAATAACCCAGGAACTAATTAAGTCCATGACAACGTATTAGATAGAATTGTATCACGGAATTAGGAATACCACGTAAATGGGCACCTTTACCCTCATAAAAAAATTACATGAACGATACTTTCAAATAAATAATCGTGTACAGAGAATCTCATTCCAAATAAACATATTTAAAACTATAATCGTGTGGCTGCAGGCACGGATGGGGTTTGGAATATGGCCATCAACATTTCTTTTAGCAAAATGAGGAAAAGCGTCCAGTAGGTAGGCCAAGAATGACGTAGAAAATAATATTAACAATGATTTGAGGGAGATAAATTATACAGGTGATTATTGGAAAACACTAGCTCAGGATAGGGATACATGGAGAGCTTAAGTCCGAGCGAACATGAACCTCCGAGTTAACTAAGTCCCAGTAAGTTAGTGGCTTCAAATCAGCTAATGAAAATAGATTCCGTGTCACTTACCTGCTATTGTCTCTCATATTCCGAGTAATTCTAAAAATTCTTCATTTTGGTTTTTTTTTTCAGTTTTAATATTTTAAAAATATATTCCGAATTTTAAGTATCTATTTTAACCAACTTACGAGTAAACACCTGAATTTCTGTGTTATTTTCCTGGCTGATTTTTCCCCCCACCTCTAAGACAAAGTTTTGGTAACTTTAAGGCCCAATTGGTCCCCGAACCTCACCTGGTCAGCATCATAATCATCAGCATTAAGAATTAGCCATTAAGGTCTGATCACTCATTCGGGGAAGCCCTCCATGTCCTCGTGTGTTTAAAAAAGTGTGTGTGTGCGATCTACAGTTCAAAATCCCTCTCCCAAACGTCGCGCCATTTAAAGGCCTGGATGGTGTGTGGTATGTAAAAACTTCTTGTAGGGTGAGAGGTTAAACGGAATTAATGGAATAAAATTTCTGGATTGTAATTATTAGTCTAATTGAAGTAAAAATAATTTACTGGTCGTTTGTCATTCATTTAATGTGATGTTTTACTGAGGAGAACGTATTTTGTTCGATGAGCAGAAATATTGTAGTTATGAGGGAAACTAGCCATTACAATTTTATGTCTTTGAAGTTACTTTTTTGTGTATCGTTCAGAGCATTATGATGGCGGTGCTTATATTACCGGAGAATTTTATGGCGCTGTGTAATACATGTTTAATATGAACAGGTTTAGTGCATCGCATATTGATTTTCATTTTACACGCTACACCGCCTCCAATAAACTAATATAAATCCCTTCAACCGTCAGTCATTAATAACCGCCATCTGTCGCAAGAATATAAAAATACTTATTCTCTTTACACCTTTCAAACTCATTGCTTTCGCAAAAATTTTATATATTTCATATACATTATATCACTACTTCTCTTTCAAAGTTTTAATTGGCTTATGCTAAAACGGGATCATTCTAAGACGACACTTTTGGGGAAAAAATAAAAAAAAAGTATTAAAAAGAACTTTGCCATATCTCCAGTTCGTACAATATGATTAATATTTTTTACACAAAACTTACACAAGGTTAACAATGTAATGAAATATATTAAATTATTTTTAATTTGAAAAAAATTAATATTCAATCTCCTGGTCTCATTTTGTTTTAGAATATCTTCTACAATCCTATAGAAAATTTTCCCTCCAGCGTTTCATAGGACGGCCCAAAGATTGTATAAGACTTGAGAGCATAATAATAGTCCCTTCGATTGGTTGCTGGCCAAAGGAAGGCAAGACCAGTGATGGGGCTCCCATCTTGTAGCCTATGGTCAGGGTTTTCTGGAGAAGAAAATAGCGTCGGGGTCGAAAAAACAAGAGTTCACCAAGAGAGGTCATATAATAAACTTAAGAGTGCAAAACACAAGTAAGTGGAAGAAATGTTTTGCTCAGCTTGGCCACCTTGTGGTCGCCATCCACATATCTCCTATATGAGGATCCCTGAGGGGTGCTTTAGAATACAAATAATATGAGAGAATTCCTGTTGTATAATCTGTATTTTTACAAATACTAGTGTTCGCCAAGTGGTCGAATTTCACCATGATCATAATCATAATTGAATCTGAAATTTTTATACCTAACTATATATATATATATATATATATATATATATATATATATATATATTGGAGTATACTGATGATGGGAGTGATAGTATTCTAAATCACCACCCATCATCGTGAGGATTTCGTGTAGCTAAAATAAGTAGCTGCTCCAGGTTGAAAAAACCAGCTACAACGGCTGGTGGACCAAACATGCTGACCACATTTCATCACTACGTTAGCAGGATGATCGTTTACCTCTGTAATTAACACATATAGATATATTACTTCCCTATAGTCTAAATGGAAGCTTTCGCGCTGGATTTTAGTGCATTGTAGTTAAAAACAGCAGATCATTGTTGCACTTGGCCTTTGTACATCATATGCTTCTCTGGAAGAAATTTAACTCTTGCACGATGAAGATTTTCCATAAACACCGTTTTGCAGTTAAAAACGGCAGATCTGTTTCCTATTTTTTTTATTGATAGCTTAGCTATCAAACAAAAACAAAAAAAAATATATATCGGCTGGGAAACAGAGGAGAAAATTATACTTAACTGTTTTGTCTTTACCTATTTATATACAGATTCCTAAAATGTTGCAAGTATTTTTTTTTAAACTCAAGACATTTTACTTCTGAACTTATACAACATAAAAAAAAGGTTCAGTCAGGCAGTTTGATGTTCATTCCTCCGATCTCTGAAAGAATATTTTTCACCTCCTCAAAAAGTTATAAAAATGTACTAAACACGAGAATATAAAATTGTTATAAATTATTACGTTATACGCATTTTATTTATCTAATCACAGACACCGATCACTGGACTAATCCTATTTAGCGTGAAAATATGTAACTTTATCTCAGGACCTCTAAAACGCCTTAATCTAATTTACTGATTTTTTGGACTGAACCTCTTTTAACGTCAACCGATTCATTTGTAAAGAAAAATTTACGTATCGAGTGAAATTTTTGTCATGTGGCAATTCGCTGGGGCTGTATTTAAACTTCAATAATAATACATTATAATGGAAATAGTTAATGACACATGAGAGAAGTTTGAAGATGTGGCTGAATACATAGAAATAATTACAAATATGAATGAGGCGCAGAAAGAAATTAATCACAGGCTCAAATATGGAAATGCTATTACACAAAAGAACTCCGCACTTCTCTAACAAACAAAAAATTATTAAACTGAAAATATATAACACTGTTAATCCCAAAATTACGTGTATTTGATAATAAAGTTCTTAGGAACATTTTTGGAACACAGAACAGGCGAACGGAGAAGACAATATACTAGTGAGCTTCATGATCTTTATGGGAAACCAGATAAAATAAGAACAGTTATGTATTGTAGTTAGGACTTTTGTCACGTATGGGGAATGAAAGAGGGACATGCGAACAGGAAAAAGCAGAATGAAAGCGCCCAGCAAGTAGACCAGGAATGAAATGGGATAATAATATTAATTATGATTTGAGAGTAGTAGATTGTACATCTAGATCTTTCCCCCACCCCTTGAGTTACCTCGGTCATTATAACCATACTCCCAAGTCATAGCTGCTTGTCCTCCCTATCCTATGTTCACGTCCACGTTCAAGTTCACGGTCCTAAAACCAACACCCCAGGGAGAGAGTGTTGGAGTTTGCAGTTCTGGGAATTGCTGAGCTACATAGTACATCAGGTCGCTCAATCCTGACGACCCCACAGTTGGTCCACGGACTCCATGAGCCTAGCCGGGAGGACTGCTGTCGCAGATCCACCGACCGTTCCCCTGTCCTGCCTCCAGGGACGTGTCCTGCAGCCGTTGTGAGACCGGCTAGGGCTACAAGCCCCACAGTGTGAGACTTTTAGTACATCCAGGTGATCATCTCCTGGCGACCCCACAGTTTGTCGACGAGCCCGTAGGCTGAGCCAGAAACCAGTACAGTTGCTCCCCTCTGCACTGGTCCGAGCCCAGCCCTAGTCCGCCGCCAGGGACGCCTTCTGCTGTTGTTGTGGGCCAGCACGGAGCTCGCAAGCTCCAACAGATGAGCAATTAGTACGACAAGGCGCTCAACTCTTGCCTACCCCACTAATGATTCACGAGTCCCTTGGACTTGACCGGGAGGACTGTCTAGCAGATCCACCGACCTTTCCCCCAGTGCACCAGCTGGGGACGTGTTTGGTTGCTGAAGTTGGTCCAGCCTGAACATTAGTACGTCAGGTCGCTCAACTCATAACGACCTCACAGATTGTCCTTGGGTCACTCGGTCTCAGAGTCGGCGCTAAGTCCCAGACCCAAAAGACCGCGCTTCCTCCTTTCCCGAGCTTATTGACCTGGTGGTAATTCCAGCATTACGCCCGGTATTGTCCCAACCAGCCCGTTCGCAAAACTAAGCGTAGTCGTGTCGCTGCTGTGAGACAGCCCACTGAGCATTGTAGGCATCCAGGGTGCTCATCTCCCATGGTGCCCCCACAGATGGTCTCGGGTTCAATTGAACCAAGAGAAATGAGCTTCTGATCTCCAGTCTCCCACCGCTCCACCAATGCTCCCGCTTGTGGGCCGGGACGTACAGGTTTGAACAGACCCCTCTAATTAATTTTCCTGCTGACCCCACTCATGGTCTGCGAGTCCATCGGACTTGGAAGGGAGGACTGACTAGCAGATCCACCGACCTTTTCCCCACTACGCCACCGAGGGGACGCGTTTTGTTGCTGGAGTGGGCGCAGCACGAGCTATGTAGTACGTCAGGTCGCTCGAGTCCTGACGACCTCACAAATGGCCCGCGGGTCCGGACTGGACCTAGCCGGGAGGAGTGCAATGCAAACCACCGACCGTTCCCCTATCCGCCACCCGGGGACGCGCCCTGTTGCTGTTGTGAGCACAGCTGGGGCCCGATAAACGGACCCCCAGGGTAGAATTACAGGGGATGCTTTGAAAACATTAGCTCAAGATATGGATGTACTGAGAGCTTATGTACGGGCAGCCTTGCACCTATAAGTTCGATAACGCCAACGAGTTACTTATTTAGAAGGTATTTCGGAACATGTTCAATCTTCAGCTGCACTTTGTAAGTACGTGAAGATGTATAATTTTCGGAATGCCTTCAACTGAGTTTGTTACCGAGAACAACTAAGATCTCAGGTACAATTTTTTATAGTAACTTCAAAGATTGTTGAAAATGTATTTAAACGTTTTGATATAAATTAAAAATGTCACAACTGAAAAGTTTCTGTGTGAACCGTTATTTGACCCAGGATCTCCACTCTTGGGTGGATATTTCGATTCAGGGATAATTATTCTCTTTAGTTGTTTTAACTATTGGATTTAATAGTTTGCACATATTATGTGGTGTCAATATTACTTTTTTAAAGTTTGGGATAATCCATTGTTCTGTTAGGTATTGATAAATATTTATCGACGCCGGTATAAAATGTATCCCAATCCAAGAAAATATGGTAAATTGGGTTCTGAGTAGAAAAGGGTAATAGGCAATTGGGTCCTGTACCATACTAGGATGGCATTGTGTAAGTCTATTGGAATTACCGAGGGACACCGAATAGATGATGGCTGGAATGATTCTCATAACTTTATAATGTTAAAATATTATGCCTAAGAATATGTTTAACCCGACGCGACGGTAACTTTACAACTCTCCGATTTTACAAATTCGAACGTATCATTGTCCCGTTGTCAATAGTGTTATTTGTCAGCAATAAACTCTTCATTTTCGTTTTTCTTTTTGCCCCTACCGCTGAACCTTTACATAAAATGTAAACTTCAGATTGAAACATTTTCAATACGTCAAAGTTAAAAATAATTGTTACTTAATTTGGCTTCCACTTCAATAATACAGTTAGTGCAGGAAGTATTGATGCACTTAAAAATAACACACAGAGAAATACATAATTTCATTAATTCTTCACTCTATAAAAAACAAAAAAGTACACCTTTAAATTAAACTCTATGAAGATTAATACACGCCGTTTCCTCTGTTTTAACATGACAATTAACGAATAAAAATATAATTTATACATGAAGAACAAAATTTAACAAACAAAAAGTATTGATACAGTACTAATATTTCGTCATCAGAATATCCACATGAAGTGGAGTGTGGGTGGTTCTGGTAGTGTTGTTATTCACTCCAGCCTTGAGTACTTTGCCGTCCAGTTATGTGTGTTCTGGCTGCAGATTGACGCTGGAACGGAGCACAAAGGTACAAACACTGCATTAGAAGGAGGGGAATTAAATATTGGTTTGCATTATCAGTGTAAACCACTAAATAAAATTAGTGAAATAATTGGAAGGCCAAGACCAAACATTCAGCATATAATTGATAGAGTTGGCGAACGAAAATCTTTCGAAAATATCCACAGATCAGGACGTCCTAGAAAAATGTATGTTAACGTTGATAAAGCATTAATGAGGAAAGTAAAAAAACAAACTTAAAAGTAGTGACCCTAAATTAGCAGCTAGTATCAAAACTTACTGTAATATTAGTACTTCTGCTAGCAATATCCGTAACTGTCTATAGGCTAACGAATTATATGGAAAAACACCCCGTATAAAATGTTTAATGAGTGAAGAAAACTGAAATAAAAATTTGAACTTCGCTAAAACACACATAAACAGTCCGAATAATTTTGTAAAAGTAATTTATAATGACGAGCCTAAAATAAAAATATCATGTTGAGATGCAAGACGATAAGTCTGGAGGAATTAAAATACAGAGCTACAAAAGCAACATCTCCAACCCACTGTGAAACATAGTGGTGATTCTTATTAATATGGGGAGTCGAGATCTTGTATTTTATCGATGATGTGATGGATAACAAACAGTATATGAACATAATGAAGACCAATCGTTGCAGAGGAAATGGGGATTAAACAAGATTTTGTATTTATGCAAGATAATGATCCCAAGCACACCGCTTTCGATACGCGTTTATGGATTTTGTATAACACACCAAAGTACATTGAAACGCCTCACTACACTCCGGACATAAACCACATTGAGAATTTATGGGAACATCTGAAAAGGAGAATTCGTTCAAGGCAGGAAGAAGAATGTTGAAATATATCTTCTTCAGTAACTTCAAATATAGTCGGGTCGATGCTCCGACATCCTTAAGCCATCTTGGAATCAAAAGGGCTCCCAACCAACTATTGAACTCAAAAAGTAAAGACCCAAAACAGCCATAATATGAGACTGTATCAATACTTTTTGTGTGTTAATATTTGTTGTTCGTGTATAAATTATTTTTATTCGTTAAATGTTATGTTAAACAATTTATTAAAATTTATAGTTCATTAACTTTATAGAGTGCAATGTAAAGGTGTATAATTTTGTTTTTATATACAGTGAAGAAATAATTAAATTATGTATTTCTCTCTGCAATATTTTTAAATGTATCAATACTTTCTGCACTAACTGTATATATTTTAAAATATTAATGTATTTATATTTCTAACAAATTAATAGTACTGTAAAAAATTAACAACCAACTTCGATAAGAAGACTATCTGGATCCAGGATCCAATTTACCTAAAAAGACGTCCCTATTTACCGACCACATAAGTATCAATTTGACCGGGACCCATATTTATTTTAGAAGCAGAAGCTATTTATTTATTTGAACTAATTCAGGTACAGTAATAATAATAATAATAATAATAATAATAATAATAATAATAATAATAATAATAATATTATTATTATTATTATTATTATTATTATTATTATTTATTATTATTATTATTATTATAATAAAATTTACTCAAAATGCCATCATTTTAATCCCGTGTGTGTATATATAACCATACGTCTCACATGGGGACGTAGATGCTCCCTAGAGAGAGTTTCATAACCAAGCTAATTTTGGTACGTTTACTTATCCACAGATATCAAAGAGTGACAAGTGGTTAGCACTTTGTCTTAATGAGTTATCTAGTAGGCAACTGAAGTATTACTTGGATGGATGAATGTCGGTTAAATTTTGTACAGATACCTATTTATTCAAGCTTGCGGTTCTTTCACGAGCCTGAATATCTTAAGTCTCGAGAAGCACGGTTAAACGTCGCTCCCGGAGGACTTGTTCCTTGGATTTTTCCCATTCTAAAATCCATCGACCACGGCCGGGTTTGAACCCGCATCCCTCGAAACCATAGGCTAGAAACATAACCACTAGCTCACCGCGACCGACTATTTTAATCCTAGTCTGGTTCTCTGTAAAACTGTGCTGGGCTATGCAAGTCTGTTCCTATAACGAATATATTAATGAAGTATGAGAAAATCCATTCATAATTTGACAAGTAATTTGAGAGCTTTAGTATAGTTTCTTTTCGAAATTCAACTAGTAATGACGAGTTCTTTCTTCCACTACTGTCTACACAAGTTTCGTCTCGACATACATTACAGTTCTGTATTGACGCTCGACGAGTAAGGTCGAGCTATCTCTACGTTCTACAAGATGGAGTCCTCATTCAGCTACGAGGCAGGCCGCTCCTGTTCTCAATTAGAGCAGGCAGCTTCAATATTGTTAAAAGTTTCAAATTCTACAAGGTTGAGTCCTGTCCTCGCTACGAGCAGGCAGCTCCTGTTCTCAATTAGAGCAGGTTGCTTCATCATAAAGTCATTTTTAAAGATTAAATTAAAACTTCATTACTTCAAGATAAAGTAGGAGCAGATCTTTAACATTACGTCAAGTGTTTGTAAGAAGTTTCAGTTTAATTGCTATACTTGTTGTCATAGAGCAGGTTCTATCAAGGTCTCTAAAATAAGAGTTAAGATGATTCTGCTTATACTTAAAGCAGACCATCAATTCAATTTTAAGTACAGTTTTACTAGTCTACGTGACTTATTGCTCATTACACAAGAAGCAATAGTGAATAGACTTTTATTAGAGCAGCCGCCAGACTTCAACTTTGGCTGCGCGAATTTGACAATCACTGTGACCACTACAACAGGACATCGTATCCCATTAAAAATTACACAAAACGGGAAAATTCAAGATGTGTTGTAACCAACAATATCTATACAGGATGTTTCAGAATAAATTTTACAGACTTCTAGGGGTTGTAGAAGGGACTTAGTAGATAACGTTTTGATAAGGAACTCTTATCCGGAAACGTACTATTTCGATGTAAAATAGGTTTGAAGATCGAATCACAATGGGCTGAAATCGTGTGCTTTGTGTTTCAGAATAAGTATTACAGACTTGTAGGGATTGCATTACAAGTGTGGTTTCACGTGGCGACCCTGTTGTTCGTTACACAAAGTGTACCTGCGACACATGGTTTCATACACACGCTCCACAAGACCTGATGTGTGCATTATAATTTCTGCTGCCAACAGAATTCATGTAAAATCTTCCCCTGACTCGACAGGTATAGTACATCGTTAGACATAAAATAATGAGTCACCTCTTGAACGCACATTTCTTCTAAGTCCTACTCGGCACAGCGCTGGGTTCAAACTAGGAAACTAGTCATAATTGTGCAGTCCCTGAGCTACTGTGTTATGTGGCATGAACTGAAGACTCTCCTACGTGTCCTGATAGGTCAGCTGTAAAGCATTTGATCACTGTTTCTTGTAATGATGGTCGCAGGTTCGTGTCTTCAATTATGCAGTTTTTTCGTGATATTTGTATAAAAATGTTTTAAGAATTAAATACAACATTTTATTTTGACATTTGAATTAATCTATACCTTTTAAGTTCATATTTTTTTTATGCCGTTGAGGTCATAACAATGTTAAATTGTATATTTTTTACCTTGTATACTACCATCTTACTCAACTATTTAAAATTGTCGTTGATTTCACTCTAGGCCTATCGAAGCATGCTTCATCTTCTGGGGTTGTTGTAGTAGTATTGAATTTTCTGTATATGTCTTGTAGAGAATTTTGCTCATTAGGCATATATTCGTTAAGAATGTTTGTATTCTTGGCCTCCTTGATAATTTCGATTTCTTCTAAAATGTTAATTTTGTTGTTTTTTCTTGTATAATTGACATTGTATTAACAATATTGTTGAAACTGCGGCTGCTTTCTGAAATGTGTTTAGTGAAATTTGATTTGATTGTAAAAGGAGAAGGCAAATCAAATTTCCTTGTTCACCAGATTTGAATCCAATCGAAAATGTGTGGGCTAAGATGAACTCACATTAGCCTGCAGATGCACGAAAGACGAAACATGGCTTATGGGCACAAATTCACGACGTCTGGGATAGTCTAGCCGATCGTGCATGTAGAAATTGTATTGCATCAATGCCCCGCAGATTGAGGGCGGTAATAGATGCTGAGGATTCATATTCCTGATATTGATTTTGTTTTTGTTAAGGTTTTCATTTTAGAATATATTATTTTCTTTCCTCATTTACTTACTAGAAGAATATTTTAATTTATGTTTTTGTGTGTGCATTAAAGCCATAAAACTCAAATATAAAATTAAATATGAAACTATATTACAGGCGAAATGCTATTCTAACATTCAGTTTAAAAAAGTAGAACGGGAATCGAACCCGTGAGGTTACGAACGCAGATGATGTCTGTTAAACCTCTCGACTACGAAAACACACTAAGCCAAGCGCTTTCTTTCATGTTACTTGAGTGTGCACTGCTTTAACTAGCAAACAACCCAGTACAATTACTGACAACGTGTTGATATGAATACGGCTTCAGCGAGCGCTCACGAAGTTCCCCGATCGATTGATGAAACTGCGGATGACTCATTTTTTGTCTAAGGGTGTACAACCCCTAGACGTCTGTAATGCTTATTCTGAAACACAAGGCACACTATATCAGTCCATTGTGTTTCGATCTTCAAACTTATTGTACTTCGAAATGGTATATTTCCGGACATGGGTTCCGTACCCAAACTTTATCTATTGTACCCTCTACAACCCCTACAAGTTTGTAATACTTTTCTGAAACACTCTGTATATTTGTGTTATCTCGCATTGTAGCTCGGTTGCGCTCTTTGCATAATTATATTTTAAGCCTACAAAGCAAAATTCAGTCACGCAGTAACTGTATCAACCAAACGAATTATTCGGTATTTTATGATCCGATTTTCCTGGTTTACGGAATACATCTACCTTGTTAATTAAATTTTATGTTTACGTAATGAGAAATCAAATATGGTAGCCGCTTGAGCGATTTTTCATTATTTTTTTTTAAAGTTTTAATTTCAGGAAAGAAACCCATTCTAATTGTCTGAATCCACTGAGGTTTGGAGAATGCCTTTCTTGCTTTATTTAAATTGCATATTCCGTGTTTCGTTGCAAAAATCTAACATTTCGGCCTAAAGCGATTTATCAAATCTTCTCTTCCATAAACCCCCATTCCAGTGGTTCGATTTTGCTGGTTAACGAAATCTACATTCCATTTTTTTATTAATTTATTGCTATATATAGTATTTGTTTACGAAAAAAATTGCGGTCGCAAGAGCATTAACACACCCACTCACAAAATGTATATCGCTAGACTGTGTTAGGCAGGTCATGTGACAGGAATGGGGAATGAAAGACAGGCATGGAAACTCCTTGGAGGAAAATCAGAGGGAAAGCGCTCAGTAAGTGGCCAGTAATGAGGTGGGGAATAACATTAATCATGATTTAATGAAGATAAATTATACAGGAGATGATTGAAAAACATTAGCTCAGGATAGGGACGCTGAATTTTGGGAGATAAAATTTTTATTTATTATTTAGTTTATATAAAAAATAGAATAGAGATAGAATGATAATCTTATAACCGCGAGGCCATAAACCTACGGGTTCGATAGTGCCAGAAAGTGCCCACCCTCACATATACAGGTGTAACTTAACTCAACGGCAAAATTTCAGGAATGAGTTCCTCATATGGAGAGAATAAAAAAGTGTATTACAACATGGGTCCGGAAAATGATAATTACAGAGTTATTCGAACTTTTATGAATGTTAGGTTATTAAGGTTTACAGTAGTTATTGACAGTCTGTTTTCTGTTGATTGTAGGCTACTGTGATGTACACAAATGAAGAATATGCCTGTATTGAGGCACAAGGAGGTCACATTGAACATTTCATCTGACAGAACAGAGCGCTCCAAGCCCCTTGCATTTTTGTCGAGATGTACAAACATTAATAAAATTTCAAATAACTCTGTAATTATCAATTTCCGGATCCATGTTGTAATGCACTTTTTTTATTCTCTCCATATGAAGAACTCATTTCTGAAATTTTGCCGTAGAGTTATGTTACACTCTGTATAAGAAGATGCGAGAGTTAAACGAGTCATTCGTGCCCAAAGTACGGATGAGTAAACGTGAACGGTGAACGAAGACGAGATGATGATATAAATGAAACCATCAGCTAGTGTAAAGAACAGAGTGATCAAATAAATTGTGATGGAAGAAACTTTGTTAGCAGATAATTAACTTGTGAAATCAGTGACATGTCGGAAATAAATAGAGGTAACTTGAAAATTTTGTGTAAATATGTTCTGTCGCGCTTCCCCTTAGGTTTTCATACGCGAAGTTCTTGCACTCTTCTTTCATGCACATATCGTGTTATATGTTCTGCTCGTTGCAATATAAGGGGCTTAACACCTTTTTTCATTGAATTTGGTATCCCATGAAGCTCATACAGCTTACTGTAGATTCCTCCTGGCATATGTACTTACTTACTTACTTACTTACTCACTGGCACTATCGAACCCGTAGGTTCATGGCCGCGCGGACATAAGCTCTCCATACATCCCTATCCTGAGCTAATGCTTTCCAATCATTTCCTGTGTAATCTACTTCCCTCAAATCATAGTTAATGTTATACTCCCACCTCATTCTTGGTCTACCAACTGGGCGTTTTCCCTCTGGCTTTCCTACAAGAAGCTTCCATGCAAGTCTTTCATTCCCCATACGTGCAACATGTCCTGCCCATCGCAGTCTACGAGACTTAACTGTTCTTATTATATCCGGCTTCCCATAAAGACCATGTAGTTCATTATTATGTAGTCTTCTCCATTCGCCTGTCTGTTCATCTCTCTTTGGTCCAAAAATT
Organism: Diploptera punctata; assembly: GCA_030220185.1. Taxonomy (NCBI): domain Eukaryota; kingdom Metazoa; phylum Arthropoda; class Insecta; order Blattodea; family Blaberidae; genus Diploptera; species Diploptera punctata. Next base: position 358,153 of record JASPKZ010001964.1, on the reverse strand, counting down.
TTCCTAAGTACTTTATTCTCAAATACCTGTAATCTCCTTTCCTCCCTTAAAGTAAGAGTCCATGTTTCGCACCCATATACCCCAGTTGAGCCCATGTCCGCATTTCTTGACGGTTGTATTTTTACGGTGAAAGATCGTCACTCTTTCGACCAAGGTACTTTTTTCGTCTGGCTTATCACCTTCGACCAGTCCGGCATGGGTAACCCTATTGGCAGCAATGCTACCGCCAGCATAGCTCTCAGGATCATTTAAGCACGCAAGCCACTCCACCATGACAAGGTAAAGATACCATGGAGGGCATATGTAGGCCTATAGAATATAAATACATAGACCAACGACAGGGGTTAGTGTTCAGAGCTTCTGGCTCTGGTTCTATTCCCGGTCAGACCATAGGATTTGTTTCTTAAAGACAATTATTGCTGTTATCTCCAATGGTCGGGATTTAGGTTAAGTTTAGGTTTAAGGACTCTCCTGGTTCTTCATTATCATCCATCACTTTTAATATTATCGGGTTAACGTAACTCCGTGTTCCAGGCGCCCCTACTTAAGAAGTGCTTACAATTCCGCCATGCCAGGAGAAAATACCAGAAATGGCATTAAGGCAACCTGATCGCATTGGTAAAAAATATATGGAGACATAACTCTAACATATTACTCAATACATATGATAATCTGTAAGTGGACTCTTCAGTAAGAAAGTGGAATGCGTACACTTTTGGCTCATTTAAGTACATGCAGTATCTATTTTATGGTAGTTCAATACCTCCAAAGGAAAAAAACGAACCATATCAAGAACCATTTCAGTGAAAACTGCAGCGTGTCCATAATATGTGTATCAGATTCATATTTAATGTTCGAAAAAACGATCACATTTCTCCATTATTCCACTAAGTGTCATGGCTACATCTAAAAGAGAGAAAAAAATCGCACTGTCTAATTCTCTTATTTAAGATCCTATATACCTTGATTCCCAATTATTTATCATCCCGTTTCCAGTATCTATCTTCAAACCATAACTTAAACACAAGATCACAACATAGTCTCTTGCTTAATATACCGCAACATAGGACATCACATCACTCCTTGTCATATACCATCTTTACTTCTCGCAACTGGAATTCCCTACCACAAGAAATAAGGGGCTGCCGGACATTGGCATCTTTTAAAAGAAATCTAAATTTATATTTCCTCTAACATCGACTCCATTATTACTCAGTGTAAGGTATATATATTAATTGGTGTTTCTCGCATAATTTATCATATTTATATTATATTATCATTATTATTATTATAATAATTATTATTATCATTATTATTATTATATTATTATTATTATTATTATTATTATTATTATTATTATCGTAAGTATTATTATTGTTATTATCGTATAAAATGTTGTTTGTACATGAAATTTACATTGCTACATTTAATGAATCTTTAACTCTTTATAATTAGTATAGTGTATATCTATATTTGTCAAATATTTATTTGTATTTGTGCTGGTTGAATGGAAGACAAGGCATTATGTCCTTAACTCTGCCAGATTAAATAAAGCATTATTATTATTATTATTATTATTATTATTATTATTATTATTATTATATTATTATTATTATTATTATTATTAAAAGGTGGTCAGAACAACTGTGAGGCGGAACAGGCAATTTGCCTAGTCCGTGAAGAAGAAGAAGAAGAAGAAGAATCAGACGAATAAGAAGAAGAATAAAAATAATAATAAAAAGAAGAATAAAAATAAAAATAAGAATAAAAAGAATATAATAATAATAATAATAATAATAATAATAATAATAATAGTAACAATAATAATAATGAGAATAATAATAATAATATGAGGAAGAAGAAGGAGAAGAAGAAGAAGAAGAATAAAGAAATAATAATGAGAAGAAGACGAAGTCAAGAAATGTACATTTCCGTTCATATCATGTATTACGTACATAATTTATATGAAATAAAGTAACCCTCTGACAGTATAGAAAGCGAAGATTATTGCCATGCGGATATAGCTTTCCATACGTTCCTATCCTCAACTAATGTTTTCCAGTCACTCTCTGTATAATTCATCTTCCTCAAATATTGATTAGTGTTATTCTCCTATCTCATTCTTGGTCTGTCTGCTGGACTTTTTCCCTCTGGTTTTCTACAAAACGTTTCAACGCTACACTTTCATTCCCCATTCTTGCCATCTCTGTTCTTATCACATGCAGGCTAGTGGTTATATAAGTGCGGAGATATTAAGTATGAATTCCTTGTGGTTAATATAATCAAAATTTGTTATACATTTTATGCCGCGAATGTACAGTTTTCTCACAAAAAGTGGTATTAGTACAGACATGTATCGGTGAATTACTTTATAATGATGGTCTGAGAATCACACAGTAAATAGATTGAACAACTTTTTCCTTTAGTATTTTCTGATTCCATTGGTTGTTTTAGCACAAATTAAATTAAAAGATAATAAATTAATAAGTATTTTTATTGGTATTTCACAAGCAGGAATTGGTAAAAATGCAGGGCGTATTTTATTGAACAATACTAAAGGAACGGTTGTTTCGTTTCACGTCTCCAATGAACTGTGTGAAGTTCAGTACAATAATCGGCCTCATTGTATCGTCATCATCCAGGGATTAAGCCTGTTGGCTCGTTCCGGTTTCATGAAACCTAGGATTGTTAAAATTGTTCAGACCATCTTCTGTGTGGGCGTCCTAGAGTTCTACTTCCGTGCGGTATATAATTTAGCAATGATATTGGAAATCTTGCTTCTGGCATTCTATCAATATGTTCTTTCCAGGCGTTCCTATATTTAATTATTCGATCTGTAAGTTTGAAAATATTTAGTTCCTTTCAAATATATTCACTTCTTTTCTTATCCAGCAGAGTATAACCTGCTATATTTGTTAAAAATCTCATCTCAACTGCTTCCAATCTTTGTTCTTGTCTTTTAGTGATCGTCCAACTTTCTGATCCAAACATCAATACAGGAACAGCCATTAATTTATAAAATTTCATTTTTGTTTCTTTTCTTGTGTTTTATGGGCTCTTTTATTAGCGCCACACATTAGATTAAATTTATTTATTTGTTTTGACATTAATATCTTCAATTTTAACATATGATAAATTGAAACCTAGATATTTAAAACTGTTCACTTGCTCTAAAATTTTATTATCAATTACTATTTTTGCTCTTAAAGTATCATTGATAATAATTACTATTTTTGCTATTAAGGTATCATGTCCTTAAATGCAAAAAAAAATAGTATTATTCTTTGAAATTTTTAAATTTTAATTGGCACTTATTTTTTTCCAAAATTGCAAATAGCTGTTTCTAGATCATCTGAACTGGAAATCACTATTTGATCATTGGCAACTAATATAGTGTCCAACAGTTTATTATTTATTTTAAAATGTTATTCCTGAATCCATTTTTAACATCGAATATAATACTTTTTATAATCATGTTTAAGCGCTTTTTTAAAAATTTGGCATACAATTTGTAGCACGTATTCAATATACTTACTCCTCTATAATTTAGAAGAATCTTCTGATTCCATTCTTATGTACCGGTATAGGGTATTTTGGCGATTTTCCATTCTTCGGGTATATATCCAAAGCATTATTTTTCCTGATGATACTCTACATTTGCGGTCCAAAATGTATAACACATTTTCATAATATTTACCACAAATAATTCATATTTAAAATCTGCGCATATACACTGCTCAAAAAATTAGGGGATATTGTAGAATAACCTATTAAGACTATGTTTTTAGGAACAGTATTAGATGCAATCACTTTCTATTACTCCAAAAGAATGTAAACAAGAGTTTGAAGTCATTACGTACCTCTGTACCACACCAGATGTCAAAGAGATCCTGATTAGGAATATGGCAAACAAACAAAGCAACATTAACATGGGTGAAAATGTTTCTTTAGTATGGTGTATGGTCTCCTCGAACGGCCAGCACTGCCTCACACCTGTGTGGCATTGATGCAATGAGGTTAGCAATGAGTTCTTGTGGGATACGTGGCCACTCTTCCATAAGAGCAATGTGCAGCTCTGGAACAGTTGTGGGAGGTGCTGCTCTGCCTGCAATGCGCCTGCCTAATGATCCCGCACATGCTCAATCGGATTTAAGTCCGGGGAGGAAGCTGGCCATTGCATACGCTCGATACCCTCCACTTCCAGCATGTCGTCCACCAAGCCAGCCCTGTGGCGTCGTGCATTATCGTCCATAAAAAGAAAAGAATCACCTATGGCACCAGCATAAGGCCCGCAGTCAAAGTTCCACCTTGGATGATGTAGAGATCCGTACGTCCACCACTACTGACTCCTGTCCACACCATCAATCCACCGCCACCATATGGGGATCTTTCACGTACAAAAGCTGGATTGTTTCGTGTCCCTTTTTCTCTCCAGATGAATACACGCCGACTATCACATTCCATGTTGAATCGCGACTCATCAGAAAAAAGAACTGATCTCCATTCAGCATGGCTCCACCCACGATGTTCCTCCGCCCAGTTTCTGCGATCTCTACGCTGTTGTGGATTTAACCTGGTACACACCATGGGCCTACGGGCATAGAGACCACTTCCATGCAGTCGATTAGGGACAGTTTGAGTTGACACCCTGCGTCCTGTTGCTGTTTGAAGTGTATTTCGCAGTTGAGTTGCATTCTACTGTCTATTCCGACGGGCTGTTAACAAGAGGTAACGGTCATCCCTTGCTGTTGTTGCCCTTGGTCGACCTTGTCTGGCTGTTCTGTGAACAGTATGTTCTTTGAAAATGATTCCAAAGTCTGGAAATCACGCTTTTAGACACCCCAATGGCTTGTGCCACCTCTTGTTGTGTCTGTCCAGCTTCCATCCTTCCTATGGCCCTCCAAGCCATTGGTTCAGGCAAATCACATTGTCGAGGCATCACTGTCCCTAAGGCAAGTCATTCACTAACTAAAAACTGGACTGGATTTAAAAACAGCAACAAAACATTCACCCCCACACCGCCCTTTCACATCAACAGTACAGACACTGCCCTCTGGTGTGGTACCGAGGTTACGTAACAACTTCAAACTCTTATTTACATTATCTTGGAGTAATAGAAAGTGATTGCATCTAATACTATTCCAAAAAACATAGTCTTAATAGGTTATTCTACAATATCCCCTAATTTGTTTGAGCAGTGTATATTACTTCCACTCTATATATAGTTCAGTGGTAGTTTCTCCATTGATCTATATGGTCGTCTCTCTTTGCTCCAAAATCAATTTTTCATAGAACTTTATTCAGAAATACATTACGTACACATAAATTCAATAAATATGCAGTTTTTTTAAATAGTGAAAATATGCATTTAGTCATTCTTTTACAGAAAGAATCCAATTGTATTGGGTGATAATGAAATTTCATTAATAAACATTTTTCATTTTATATGGTAATCTTTTTCTCCAGACAAGCCGTATGTAGCCATTGGTTAACATAACTGGAGAGAAAATCATGCACCAGAGCTAGGATTTGAACGAGAGATCTCCAGCTTTACGCTCTACCTTTGAGCTATTTAAGTGCTCTTCCTGAAGCTAGCACAGATCTCCCCCCTTTAAACCTCTACCGCCACAAACTTGTGTTCACAAGACTTAACAGGAGCGTTTCGTTGAAAAATCAGATAATATAAATCTTATTTCGGTATGGAAATTATTTTTCTTACACAAAACATCTGTAGGCAATGGTTAACATTTCATTTTTGATTTTATTAAGAATATTACATTTTTGATGAAAAACCCCTTCTATAGTTTTCATCCCATTTCTTGCTAGGATTCCCCTGTTAACGTTCGTGATGCGTCAGGCCTAAAAGTCCTTGGCTTACTAGGGTGGGCGGTTTCCTCATGTGTCAATCACAGAGATGGACGATCACCCAGTCAATACAAAGCAGTGACATTTGGTCCCACAGTCGTAGTTGGTTTTCTCAACCAGTGATACAAACACAACCGATTATAACAATATATCTATAGGCAATAATTCATATCGAAAAGTGTACATATTCAAATACCTGTTAATACGAGTACATTTATATCATACGATTTGTTTCTTCATTTCAGCAAATTCCGAAGGAATTAAGCTACTGAGGTTGTTTTCATGGAAATGTTTTAAATTTTGTTTACAGATCTTCACCGTTCCTATCTAGAAGATACTGAAAATGGCCATGACCAAATTATATACCAAATTTTGTTTCATCAAAACCAAATTTGCCGTATAGAAAGTAATAGAAAAAGTAAGGTCCAGTTCGGTAACCAGCTAAATCGTACCGTTAGACGTTCACCTGAAACGAAAACTCAAAACGATCATGCGGTTGTAATTCAATGTTTCAAAACGAAACCAAGAAATGTGTAAACAAAACATCGGCTAAATCCGACGAAAAATAAGTGAAGGTTCAGCTAAAATCCTAAATTAAAATTGACTCCAGCAACCGTCACGTTTGTTTCGTCGCAATGTATTCCATATAATTCATTTAATTAAATATGAAATCGGCAACATATCCTATAAAATACATTCGTTTAATTTAATTAATATTTTAACAAATAATTGAAAACTACTCGTATTAACAAGTGGTTGTTATTTAACCTAGTAAAAATAATTACAAACGAGAATGAGGTGCAGAAAAAAATTAAACATAATTCTGCAAGGATGTGTTATTACTTGTATGTATTATAGGGATTCCCGTCCCAATCTCTATCAAAAAACGTTAAACTGAAAATAGGCTTTGTTCCTAGGCATTTCAGTTCAGCCACTTCTCCAAACAACGCCTCATTTAACATTAGCTGTCCATTTTCATTATATAATACATTTTTCTGTGTGACTATATATTTTGTTTTATTTATGTTTACTTCCAGCCCAATTTCTTAGTGTTCCACAATAGTGTGTGCGTGGTGGCCCTTAGTACCTTGTTGCCTTCACCTAATAATTATTTTGTACTTGTCCCTTTTTATGTGTGAATGTAGATATGTGTGGATGTATAAATACTGCAGGTAGGTTTGTATTTATTTATTCATACATTGTTCTTAATCGTGGAACAGAACTATATAAATTTGGTCAAACCGGCCCGTGCGCAATGACATGGTAAATGTGTGTTTTTTTCTATTTAGTTTCATTATTGTCAATACTACTCTAATCTTGTTAGTACCACAATTATTGTTTGTCAAAAGTTTTCTCTAGTTATTTCCCCACCACCGTGTATCTTATTCAACAATTTTTGGAAAGAGTTAATATGAAGGGTGTTTCATAGTTTGTGAAACTTGAGGTTTAATCGTACGACAACTTCTCTGACAAGCGTGTCAGGGAGGCAGCCTAATCATAACACTGCAGGCGTTTGTAAGACGAGACCACACATAATTTACTTTGGACCTTAAACAAACTTTACTCTTTTCATGTGTAAGATGTAATCCCCTTCTGACATAAATCGGTGTGTTCGTATGCATTAAATTACATCCTACGTATAAAATCCTATAGGTTATAATGTACAAAAATAATAAAAAACTCAAAAAAATAATTTCAATATTTAGTTTGTTTATTTAGCGTGACGGACATTGAGCCATATGTCTTTCTCTTCCACATAACAAGGGGAACCATATGTTACATTAAATCACAGCAATCATAATAATTGGATAGTTGCTCCGAAATTAGATCTATTCAACAAAAATTCGAAAGTTTAATTTTCAGTGGATTAGTGATCTATCCGGAGAATATCACGGCATGGTGGATGTAAAACTATCAATACTCTCCTCCAAACATATTTTATTAATTTTTAAAAGTTGGCTTTCAAGCGAATAGTGATCTATCTGTAACAAAATGGCAAAATTAGTTAGTAATGTCAAGTGTCGCAGTGCAGAAAAACAATTATTGAACCTGTCCAAATTCATTCAACCACAGTCCCGTGAATTCTATCAGAATCTTAGAGAATTTGAGTGAACATAAATATGTAACGAAATTAAATTACGAGTAAATAGAAAATACATATAGAACACTGATTAATTTACATTTTTTTCCAGTTTTCATTATATATTTTCAATTTTTTATTGTAACATTTTAGTTAAATATGGATTCGATCATTATTCCACTATACAAAGATAGATCGTTTTTCCACTCAATTCTGCATCATATTGTTAATATTCAGTTAGTAGCATGTTAGTATGGATTCAAAGTGGCTGTATTTGTTTCCAATACATTAAAATATACATGGTATAGGTAATAGCCTCAAAATGAATATTGCACTTTTTCTTTTCGATAATTTGTAGTGGGTTAGATCTGTTGTCGGAAGAACTATTCATTTATAACATTAGATGCTGAAGAGAAAATTTGATTAAACTGATAATAATGAGGTCATAGGTTATAATAAAGTCATCCCCTTATATGTGCTCTTAACCGGTCCTTATATGGAGAAGTCCTATCGAGAGAGGATTTGTAACTTTTGGATCACACACACACACACACACACACACACACACACACATATATATATATATATATATATATATATATATATATATATATATTTTCTTGCCCACTCAAGAACGAGGAGGGCCTATTTAAATGATAGTTCAACTCAATGCCAGGACCACCTCCGAAAAAACACTTACATTTAACATAAGAAACCATTCATTCGTTCATATTAACAGGACCATAATGATAGGATTCTTATGATAGCCAGATCATGTTCGAGGACCATTTAGGCCTAACGATTTTTCGATATTTAATATTACAGTAGAGGAAAAACTCCGAACAAAACTTTAATAGAATTTGCATGTTGGCTTTAGTATCCATCCATAGTAATTCTGCCCGAAGGCAGGTCCTTCACTGCAATCATAGCATTTTCATGCTATGCTTGCAGCTTTACTAGGGAATTGCAGGTGTGGTAGCATCCCGTTGCTTTCCACACCGGTGAAGGATGATGATGATGATTATGATAATGATAAGGATGATGATGGTGATGATGGCCATATGATTTCGGGGACCGTTTGGGCCTTAAAGTTTTCCTGACATTTGTCTTACAGGTGAGGATCCCCGACCGGGGATCGAACCCGGGCCCGCTGCGTGACAAGGCAGCACGCTACCTCGAGACCACAGCGGTGGACGTCTTTAGTATATGAGATTAAAAAATTATAATATCAAAGTAGGTCACATAGTAAAAAATTGTAAAGATTGTAATGTGTCATTTCTTGATTATACAACGCAGCATAATTGACGGTTCATTTCCGCAAAGAATACAATTAAGGAAATGTATATCTAATGAAATTAGGAAATAACAATAGGTATAAGAGAAGGATATCCTCTTTAACCAAATTAAATTTTATGTACAGAATGAAGTAACAAGACAGTGGCAGATAAGCTTAGAATCAAATTTTAATAGAAATAAAAAAAAACTTTTACAGATGATTAAGATTTTTTAGTAAACTCAGAAGATTATTTCCAGGGAGCCTTAAAATTTCAACATAAAGTAAAATGTATAATCTGAATATACTGGGTCGTTCAATAATCAATATTTTTAACATTCATTGAGGTTACATATTAATTTTTTTAAATAATATCTTTAAAAATTCGTTCATTAAGTAATGTGCATAATTTTTTTCTTACTGAAGGTTTCTTTTATTACAATTCCAAATATACTAAACTACCTAAACCCGACCATGCTTCGCTGTGGCTCAATCTGATATCAAATGAATGGGAAAGTAAATAAAAGTATTCTAGCGAACATTGAATCACCGAGAAAATTCACCATTCAATTCAATATCCTGCATTGCGTTCCTGTGGTTATGTATATTGAAATTAAACGAAGTAAATATATTTTAACAGCAAATCTTTTTAGATCATCAAATCCCCGCCCAGATAATCAAATAATTTCCACCGATAGATTATTCACACCAAAGTGACCAAAAACCATAACTTATAATATGGCCCGCGAAAACAGATACGACGATTAACTGTGCCGCGCCGTGTTTAAAAACACGCGCCTATTCGAATGTCAAGCTTTCAAGTCAATCGAACGAATACTTTTCGAGTTCTGCGAACACAATTGTACGCAGGTCGAATTTATATATATATATATATATATACACACACAGGTTGTTTCTAAAGTAAACCGATAAACTTTGGGATCAGATAGATAACCTTCCTTGAAACGTATTTTGTTAAGGAACCTATGGACTGAAACGCTTCGTTTCAGGACTAGAGGGATCTTAGAGGAAGGGATTGAAGGAAACGAATAAACACTCATTTCAGTCCACGAGGAGTTTGTGATTACTACCATCGCTTCGTTTGTTTACTTCTGGAGCTCAGTAGCATCCGGAACCTATTACAGCAAATTTGTTTATATCTGTTGGGTAGGTAGGGGTGTGCCCACTGCCTGGCCCACTTGATCTGCCAATTTTTTTGTCGGACTCAATGAAGGCAATGGTTTATGAAACCGGAATTGATTCTGAAGAAGATCTTGTAGCACGCATTGTCAGCGCAGCAGCTGAAATAAGGGAAATCCATGGCAACTTTGGAAGGATACGACAAAGTATGGCACATTGATGTACTGTTGTCTAGATGTCAATGGACGTGTGTTCCAGCACGTGTTGTGATGGGACAATAAACTGGATCGATCCTGACAATGCAACACTGGAGTGAGTGTTTTTTTTATTTGGTTTATCTATTTAGTATTATTATGCATGTATGGAGTGGGATTGAAAAATCGGAGAGAGCTAAAGGAGGAGTATCAATTTTAATTAAGAAGAAATGGAAATCCTCAATAAAACAAATAGAAGAAATAAATGAAAAATTTATAGTTATGGAAACAACAATGTGTGGGAAAGAATTAGTAATAATAGGTACATATGCCCCAACAAACGATGCATCACAAGTAATAAAGGAACAATACTTTGAAAAATTTATTGCATTGGTAGAAAAGATTTCTCAAAAGAAGGAATTAATAATTATGGGAGATTTGAATAGCAGAGTTGGAAAGGGGACAGGTGACATAGTTGGCCCATATGGAGAAGCTATTAAGAATAAAAATGGACAACGTTTAAAAGAAGAATGGAAAGTGAATGACCTAATTATTATGAATTGGATGTTTAAACATCGGGACATCCATAGATATACGTGGGAACAACGCACTAAAGGTCTAAGATCGATAAATGATTATGTAATAGTGAGGAAACGGAGAAATATTATAGTTCAATATGTTAGAGTGAATCGAGGACCCGAATGTGGAACGGATCATTATATGCTGTCAACTAGGATAGTATGTCCTATAAACAGGCAAAAGGTAAATAAAGATCAAAATATAGAAATAGAAAATGAATTAGAAAAATGTAGATATAATCTACATTTACTACAAGATGAGAATATTAAAAATATTTATGCCCAACGCCTCACCGAAAAATTAAAATTTGATGAAGATTGGAACTCTGTCGTTACTTATGAACATTTGAAAAAATATATACATGAAGCAGCAAGAGAAGCACTTGGTCTGGAAAATGATGAACACCATAAAAACCATTGAGTGAATAAGGAGATACTTGATATCACAACAGGAAAGAAAAATGCATATAAAAAATATTTAAGTTCCAAGAAAGATGAAGATTATCAAAGTTATAACATACTTAAAAGAAAGGTTAAAGCAGAAGTCAGGAAACATAAAAGAGAAATGTGGAATAGGGTATGTGGAATAATCGAGCATACAGTAGGCTATTCAAAGTCAGCCCAAGCATGGAGGACAGTTACAAACATGCGAAATGATAATATGACAAAGAGTTTTAATTTAGTACCAATGAAAACTTTTCAGGAATATTTAAAAATGCTTTTAACAGAAACTAGGAGAGAATTTATAGGCTATGCTACACTGGATAATGGAAAGGGTGACTTAATAGAACCTATAACAGAAGAGGAGGTAAGAAACGTGTTGAGAACAGCAAAAAATGGAAAAGCGGCAGGTCCAGGAGGAATAACATGGAACTAATTAAATATGGTGGTTCAGGAATTATAAGAAATTTAACTAGACGTTTTAACCAAGTGATAGAAGGAAATCCTATTCCAGATGAGTGGAAGTTATCGTATATATAAAAATAAAGGGAATAAAAGAGATCCAGCAAACTATAGAGGGATCAGTGTTATGGCAGCAATTAGTAGAATGTTAAGTACAATTATTAAAATTAGATTGGAGGAACTAATACAAAGTAAAATATCAGAAGAACAAACAGGTTTTACAGCAGATAAATCGTGCCTTGATAATATATTTGTGATTAGGGAGATTATAGAAAAGATGTTGGCTAAAGGAAAATAAGTGTATATGGCATTTATAGACTTGGAAAAGGCATATGACTCTGTACCCATCAACAAACTCTGGGTGGCAATGTAGAAGTTTGGAATTCCTAAATCTCTTGTACATGTTATAAAAAGAATGTATGATTGTAAAGTAAGTATTAAAGTTGGAAATAGAGCATCCTCAGAATTTGATATAACAAAAGGATTAAGACAAGGATGCGGAATGTCGCCAACATTGTTCAAGATATATTTAGAAGATGTATTAATGAAATGGAATATATCATGTAAGGGAATGGGAATCAACATTAATGGCCATTTACTGCACAATTTATTATTCGCTGATGACCAGATTATAATAGGACAAGATAAAAAAAATATAAAATATATGATTAGAAAGTTGGTAGATGCATTCGAGGTAGGTGGACTGAAGATAAATTATATTAAAACAGAATATATGGTAATCGGAGCAAATTCAAAAGATCTACAAATAAATAATATGATAGTTAAACGTGTTGAAGAATATAAATATCTTGGATCTATAATAGATAAACCTGGTACTTGTGAAAAATATATTATTAACAGAGTAAATTGTGCAAGGAAAGCGATTAGATCCCTGAATGGTCTTTTATGGAATAGAAATTTGACCAGAAAAACAAAAAAAGAGATTATCCAAACAATAATAGAAAGTATACTCACATATGGATCAGAAAGCTGGACAATAAATGAAAGGATGCAGAAAAGAGTCTTGGCGACAGAAATGGATGGATTATGCAGAAGTATGAGAATATCCAGGCTACAACATATACGAGAAACATGTATCAGACAAGAAATGGATGCACAAGAAACTGTTATCGATAGGATAACAAAGAGAGCTCTACAGTGGTATGGACATGTACAACGGATGTCGGAAGACCAGTGGTCTAAACAGGTGTTGGATTGGATGGTACCAGGCAGAAGGAAGAGGGGGAGAAGTAGAAGAGCATGGTATGAGGGGACATATGATGCCATGATGAAGAGAGGTATGGAATATGGGCAATGGGAAGATAGGAATCTCTGGAAAGCAGGAATCAAAGGCAAACTGCTGTAAAGTGGAAAGCGTGTATTAAGTTAAGTATTTTTCCAAATTAAGTACGTTTCTTCTCTGTATAGTATCTGGATTAACACACAGAATTATGTGACACAGAATGACTTGATATTTTCACGTATCTGCTTCCTTCCATCCCTTCCTCTTGCACTGAAACGAAGCATCACAGCGTACAGGTTCCTTAACAAAATATGATTCAATGAAGGGTAACTATCTGCTCCCAAAGTTTGTCGCTGTAATTTTTCCAAATGAATTGGCTAGAGGTACATTTATTCCACATAGTCTCCATTCAAATCTATTGCCTTACGCCATCTAGTTGTCATAGCGTGTATTTCAGTTCGGTACCATTCAACTTGTCTCGCTCTCCTGACGTCTCCTATGACTTGCTCATCGTTAGAATGTCGCCGCGTATAGCATCTGTCAGAGGCGCAAACAAATGAAAGTCTGAAGTACCAAGTTCCGGGCTGTAGGCCGGGTGAGGGAGAATAGTCCACCCAAGCTTTGTGATCTCTCGACAGGTGTGCATGTCTCGCGTTATCGAGTTGATGGAGAATTTGGTTAACATTTTTATGAGGACGAATACACCTAAATTTCAACGACTGAGAGCACTTCTATCCACTGCTTGATCCAGAAAAAAAATGTAAGCTTCTGTGAATGGTCTCTGCTCCGCAGAAAGAAATTCGATCACAGCTCTCTGTTTTGTACGTTTTTCATGAGCAGCCGCCATTTTAAATCTATTGTACATCACAAACAACTGTCGGAAAACAAAGTTAGTGACGTTATGAAGGAAGGATTGAAGATCCGTTCCGTAAATTTTAGATCATTTACATTGAAAGTAGTCGAGAATTAAATGTATGTGCATTATTTATTGAACACCTACGCATCTTAAAAAAAGTTGTGGAATTTAAAGGAAAAACACCAATAATATAAAAAATAGTCCTTAGTGATAAAACACTACACATGTGAACCATTTGAATAATTATGCTGTACATTGTAATATGAAAATACAAATAATTTTGAAAAAAAATGTTAAAATTCCTAATATTAATGCAGACGAACCTAATATCTCGGAAGAAGAAAGAAAAACACCAGAAAGAATGAAACAATACTGGGCACTGAGAAAGGAACAACATAGAGAGAAATGATTTATCCAACGTACCCCAAATAAGGTGAAACGAAAAAAAAGGACATTTAAAAGAAGCTTCGTCTGAGGTATATAACAGACACAGTACTGAAGTTTTATAGAACGATGCCCGTACGAACATTGGTAGGCCTATATGGCCCAGAGATTTGGAACCTAAGTAAGCAAAAATAAGAAGTACTAGAAATGAAGTTGACAAGCCTGCTTGTGGATTTACAATATTAGACTATAAACAAAACGTATCTCAGAGTTTTATATGAAATAGGTGGCACGAACATGTGCAGAGAATGTCACCAAATAGAATTTCAAGAATAGCATATATCTACGGATACAACCGTCAAGTCATCTGGGAGAGAATTTAAGTTGTTGGTTCTGAGTGTGAAGATTGTCTAGCTCATAAAAGAACATGAAGTCTGCATAAAAATACGTTTGAGCAAAATTTAACCGACCTTCTTCCATCTGAGTAATACCTTACTTTCCTACTAGATGTCACCAAGAGGTAATGTACTTAAGACATGTCCCTTGCTGGCATCTATAGAAAAATAAGGGTAAATATATCTGGTTAAGAAACTTCCCACTAGGAAAGGACCCATGTCCCCAAGCGGGACGAACAGGAATCTGTCTCCATCTATCTTGATTTGAGCATCTCTTCACATAGACCTGTTCTACTAACGACCATTGTAGTTTATCAGAGAGCCAATAGACCAATAAGTGTGACATTTTTCATTTATTTTGAAGGCAACAAAAGTTTTAAGCTAGCATTGTGTTACTAGACACAGTGACAATATTTCGCGGTAATAAATCTGTTTTATAGAGAAAAACGCATGTCCACGTTATGAAGCAATCCTTTTTTACGATTCCGTGAAGAACATCTATAAAAAAAACGAAGCACCAGCTGCCCTAGAAAGCCTCGATAAGTCCACTGATAGCAATCAATCCTGATCCAAGCTTCCCTTTTCGTTATAAAGCGTTAAATCCGACAAGGGTTGGGGAAATGAAACCGTTAGATACGGATTAGTTGATCGCGAAATTACATTCCGCAAAAATCGATGTACATCAAGGGCAAAATTATATAGCACCCCTCTTCGCCGCTACTTAAATAATATTATTAATGATGATAATAATAATAATAATAATAATAATAATAATAATAATAATACTTAAATAATAATACTAATAATAATAATATTATTATTAATAATAATAACAATAATATTATTAATAATAATAATGGTAATGATAATAATAACTAACTAACTCACTGGCACTATCGAACCCGTAGGTTGACGTTCGCGCGGACATAAGCTCTCCATATATCCCTATCTTGAGCCAATGTTTTCCAGTCATTCCCTGTATAATCTACTTCCCTCAAATCATAGTTAATGCTATTCTCCCACCTCATTCTTGGTCTACCAACTGGAAGTTTTCCCTCTGGTTTTTCTACAAGAAGCTTCCATGCAAGTCTTTCATTCTCCATTAGTGCCACATGTCCTGCCCATCACAGTCTACGAGACTTAACTGTTCTCATTATATCTGGCTTCCTATAATGACCATGTAATTCACTGTTTAATAATAATAATAACTATTATAATAACAATATTAGTGATAATACTGATAATATTACTGAAAATAATGATGACAATAATAATAATATTAAGAGTAATGAGAATAAGAGGTTCAATTGTGGTAATACATTCATTATAAATTATAGTGACCCTCATATTCCCAACTTCTCTCAAAACAATAAAAATAAAAATATAAACCTGTTATTCTTCGAGTTATATGGATTCGAAACATTAACTCTCAGTTTAAGGGAGGGAAGAAGAGTAAAGTTTTTAGGAACATTGTTGGACTAAAGAAAGAAGGTAAAATGAGGAGATTATACATAACATTGAGTCATGTGATCTTTGTGGGAAAACAGGGGGAATGATATGGGCAAAGTGTTGTATTGAAGCAGATGCGATCTATCTTCTAATCGAGCCAACACAACACTTAAAGTTGGTTTACCAAAATATGTCTACTAAAGAGAATATAACCAAAAGGAATAACTAACTAACTCACTGCCACTATGGAACACGCAGATTTATGACCGCGCAGAAAATATATCTACACATTCCAATCCTGAACTAATAATTTCCGATCATCCCCTGTATAATTAACTTCACTTAATTGATTGTTAATGTAATTAGTCCACTTCAGTTTTGGCCTACCCACTGGACGCTCACCCACTCCTAAAGTGAGTTTCCATGCTCCTCTTTCACTTCACATGTCTTACACGAGATTTAACTCTTCTTATTACCTGTGGTCACCCATAAAAATCATATAGTTCACTGTTATGTAGTCGCCTGCATTAATTTGTCTGTTCGTTTCTTTTTTGTTAAATAATATTCATAGAACTTCTTCTTCTTCTTCTTCTTCCGAATGCAGTATTGGGTTATGATGCCCGTTCTGCGACTATAAAAACTGATCTTTCCATCGGTTGAAGGGTCTTCCGAGGTCTCTTTTTCCTTTAGGGTTGAGGTGGTAAATCATCTTTGGTAAACGGGAATTTGACATTCTCTGGACGTGTTGGAACCATTTAATCTGATAATTTTGTATATGTTCAAACATTTCCCTACTATTCCACTGCATCCTTATCTCATCATTTTTCATTCTATCCCTTAATGTTGCTCCAGTTAGTGATCGGAGGAATCTCATTTGTGAACTATTAATGCGGGATTTATATTTTGCTCGAAGTGTCCAGCATTCACTTCCGTATAGTAGAGCAGGTTTGGCTATGACATTAAGAAATCTCAATTGGATTTCTTTCCTCATTTGTTTTCCAAAATTTTTCCTAATTATACCATTTAATCTGTTATATTTTTCTAAATTTGTTTCCACATCTTTTTGATTATGAAGCTGTGATATATTATTACCTAAATAATTAAAGTGTGTTACGTGTTCTATTGGTTTATTATTTATTATTATTTTTACTCTCGAAAGTCCCTTTCCAGTGATTTCCATGGAATTGGTTTTATTTTCAGATATTTTCATGTTGTATTTTTCCAGGGTATTCTGCAATTTAAACACTGATCTCTGCAAATCATCTTCATTTTCCGCTAGAAGTACTTGATCATCTGCGAAGATTATTGTTTGTATTTGATTTCCTCTACAAATTTTTACTCCTGGGGGGTTTAGTTTTTTCCACTCCTGGACAATTTTATTTAGATATAGAATAAACAGTAATGGAGATAGTCCACATCCCTGTCTTACACCTTGGTTAATTTCAAATTTATCTGTTATTTTCCCATGATCTAACTTTACTTTTATAAATGTGGTTTCATATAAACTTTTTATAGCATTTATTAGATTATTGGGGACTTGGTAGCTTTCCAATATTTTCCACATTATGTCCCGTTTGACTCTATCATAGGCCTTTTCAAAATCTAAAAATAATATATATATATAGGGGGATATTAAATTCTTTCCACTTCTCAATTAGTTGTTTTATAACAAATGTAGCATCGATACACGATCGGCCTTTTCGGAATCCACATTGTACCTCTCCAATTTTATCTTCTGTAATTTTCTGAAGTTTTCGTTTTAAAATGGATGTATATATTTTAGATGCTGTTGTCAACAATGATATACCTCTATAATTTGAACAGTTACTTTTTTCTCCTTTCTTATGGATGGGTATTACTAATGATGTTTTCCAGTCCTGAGGTATTATTCCATGTGCCCATATATCATTAAAAATTTGTACCAATGTAATATAGAGTGGTTTCCCACCATATTTCCAAAGCTCCATTGGTATACCATCTACTCCACTAGCTTTTCTATTTTTATTTTCTTTATAGTTTCTATCACTTCATCCAATGTTATAGCATTATATTCTTCTGTGGGACAGGGAGGTGTATTTGTTTCTTCTTCCTCTGAATATAATAACTGTCAGAAATGCTGTGTCCATTGTTCTGCTGTCATTCCATTTATAGCCAATTTATCCGTACACTCTTCTCTTAATCGCTGGAATACTTTGAAACCATATCTTTTTGCTCCTGTGACATCTCTTTCTATATTTTTTATAAAACTTTCCCATCCTTCATTTTTTTAATTTTCTGGATAATTTTCTGACTATTGCTCTTTTGTGTTTGTAATCTATTCTATCATTAATAGTCCCAGAATTAAGCCATTTTAAATAAGCTATCTTCTTATTACTGATTGCTTCTTTTATTTCTTCATTCCAAACTTTCAATCGATTTTTTGGTCTATTTTTGGTGGTTCCCAAACATTCATTTGCTGCTTTTTTATTGATTCTTTTAATTTTATCCAATCTATTTCTACATCTCCAACTCTTGGTTTCAAGTTTTGTTTTATTCGATTTTCATATAACTGTCTTATACTTTCTTGTTCTAATAGCTGTACTTTGTATTTTTCGTTTTCTGATTTCTTTTCTACTTTCCTTCTAAAATAAGGTTTGTTCGTTCTAATTTTTCCAACCACTAAAAAGTGATCAGAATCTATTTCTGTCCCCTATAGACTCTCGTATCCGTTATTTGTGTCCAAAATTTTCTGTTTGCTATTATGTAATCTATTATAGATCTGGATCTCCGACTCATCCAAGTAAACTTATGCATTTCTTTATGTTTGAAAAATGTATTTGTAATTCGTAGCTGGTTATACATACAAAAATCTCTTAAATTATCCCTTTATCATTTACTTCATTTTCTCCATGTGGGCCAATTAAATCTTTAACGGTTTTATTTCCAATTCTGGCATTGAAGTCTCGTAATATTACTATCTGGTCATTTTTATTTATTCTATCCTTTATAGGCTATCTTGCAGTTCATTATAGAATTTCTCGGCTTCCTTTTTATTTCCAGTAGATGGGGCATATATTCCTATTATTGTTAAATTATCTCTTCCTAACTTTAATCTTAATGTTACTATTCTGTCACTTATCCAGGAATAAGTTTTTTTTTCTCCAATTTTGTTTTATTAAAATAGCAATTCCAGATTTGGCTCTTTCTGTCTTTTCTACTTCTGAATAGATCATATGATAATCTCCCATTTCTGTTGATCCTCTTCCTTTCTTTTTGTTTCACTAATAACAGCTATGTCTATTTGTCTTTTCTTCAATTCCTCTACCAATTCTTCATTTTTTATTAAGTCCTCTTACGTTCCAGGTTGCCAAATTCCAGTAATTATAAATCCTTTGTTCTTTGCCTGTCGTCATAGATTTATTATCAGCCTGCTTATTTCTTGTAGTCTTTCGAATATTTAAAGTTTTCCCCATTATAGGTTACCAGCCTATCATAGAACTTTATTCTCAATTATTCGTAATATTTTCTCTTTGATTAAAGTAAGAGTCGAAGTTTCACATACATATAATGTAATTGGAAGAATAACAGTTTAATATTTTCAGGTTGAGTTTTTTTTTTTATATTAGTCGGAATGTTCAGAGTCTCTATATATAATAGCAAGCATTTCCAGAATTAGGCCTATGTATAATTCCTTATGCCCGTGATTCTTGTTTCTAATTATTGTTCCTAGGTACGTATTTGAATTCAGCCATAGCTTCAGAAATTCCCACATTTTAATTATATATTTTCATTAATTAAGTTCCACTGTATAATTCGCCTGTCTCAAATCATGTTAATGTTATTCTCCCAACTCATTCTTGGCCTATTTACTGGTAACTTACCCTACAACGTTTCCATGGTCCTCTTTCAATCCAAGTCATGTCACAAGTCCTCCTCAACGCAATCTGCAGATCCTTGTAATAAATATTTATTTACACCCTATATCCGTCAATAGTAATTCTGCCCGAACGCAGGTCCTTCACTGCAATCATAGCATTTTCATACTATGCTTGCAGCTTTACTAGGGAATTGTAGGTGTGGTAGCTTCCCGTTGCTTTCCACACTGGTGAAGGATGATGATGATGATGATAATAAGGATTATGATGATGGGCATATGATTTCGGGCACCATTTGGGCCTTAAAGTTTTTCTGACATTTGTCTTACAGGTTAGGAAAAACCCCGATAAAAACTTCACCCACAAAAACTGCCCCGACCGGGGATCGAACCGGACCCGCTGCTTGACAAGGCAGCACGCTACCTCGAGACCACAGCGGTGAACTACACCCTATATAATGGCATAAATTCCACTTGTCAGAACTCTAAGATAGGCCTAATGACTAATGAATTCAGTTGCTCGAGAAATATGTGATATTTATACCTTTCTCAAAGCAAAATAAGCCACTGTGAAATTGCACCTGCTCGCATCTGTCTTGGTTCATAAGCCTCACAACAAACACCATGGCTTATGTTCTTGAGACATCTGCAGCATCCTTATCGTTAATGATTAATTATTGCAATATTTATACTGGCAAGAGAACCTCCTACTTGTGATCTATAAAGATATTAATAATACTACTACTACTAATAATAATAATAATAATAATAATAATAATAATAATAATAATAATAATAATAATGACGAGTGCACTTGGTGGAAGAAGAGAAAGACGGCTAAAAATAATGTGGATTCATGGATGTCTTAAGCAGCATTAGGGAAACGGATTGGACGCTGGAGAATGGAATGACAGAGAGATGTGGAAGAGAACGATTAATTGGGTGTTAGAGAAGTTGTGAAAATTGTCAAACGTGCTAAATAAATAAGTGATATTAATAATAAGGTGCGCCATTTGATAGAAGTAGAAGAAGAAAACGGTAAAAAATAACGTGGATTGGTGGTCTTTTGAGCAGCATGAAGAGAAAAGGGATGGGACGGTGGAGATTGGAATGACAGAGAAATGTGGAAGAGAATGACAGTAGATTAATTTGGCGCTTGAAAACGTGAATCATTGTGAAAACTGCTAAACAAATAAACATCATCATCATCATAGTACATTCACGAATTTAGACCATTTGTTGACCTGTTTCGGCCTCAAGAGAAACACCATCCAGAAGTCTTTTGAGTGGACGTCCTGGTCTTCTTCTTCCTGCAGGTTGATATCTTAACATTAGTTTGGGTATTCTGTGATCTTCCATTCGATGAACATGTTGTCTAAACAAATAATAATAATAATAATAATAATAATAATAATAATAATAATAATAATAATAATAATATAATAATGATAAATTATATACATATAAGACTTTGTTCTATGCTGTATCTAAAAAAATATATGTATTATAAGAATATTTAAAATGTCGATTATGTAATCTTCTTTCTCCATTGTTCCCTGTCTTGCAGTTATTTCATATACCTTCTCGATCAATCCATTCGGTTTCTAATTGGTCTTCCTTTTCTGATTCTGCCATATGGTGTTGCATGGCATTACTTCCTTAGGTAGTCTTCCATATTTCATTCTAAAATACTTTTACAAATTATTGTAATCTTTCTTCGTGTACTATACCTACCGACATCTACTTTTCTCTTTATTGATGAATTACCTTATTTCGATTGTTTTTATTTTGCCTTTGTTTGACTTCCTAGCCGCTCTTCTAAACAAGTACAATTCAGTAGTCATATGTTTCCTTTCTGTTGTTTATTTATTTATTATCCAAGTTTCTCCACCACAAAGCAACTCAATCTCCACGAAATTACTTTTATAGTTTTATCAAAATTACGACTCCAAATGCAAAAAATTAATTTACTATAGTTTGTCTTCATTAGCACATGCAATAATAATAATAATAATAATAATAATAATAATAATAATAATAATAATAATAATAATAATAATAATAATAATAATGGTGATTGTGATGATGATGATATTGATAATAATAATAACAATAATAATAACTCAGTGGCACAATAGGACCTGTAGGTTCATGCCAGTGCGGACATAAGCTCTCCATACATCTCATTCCTGATCTAATCTTTTCTAATGAGGCCTTATACAAACTAATTCCCTCAAAATAAAGTTAATGTTATTCTCCCATCGCAGTTCTCGGCATCACCCAGTGGTGATTTCCCTCTGGTTTTCCTACAAGGAGTTTCAAAGCCCCTATTTCACTCCCAATTCGTGCCACAAACACTGCCCATCGCAACCTAAGAGACTTTAGTGATTTTATTATATCTGGTTTCCCATGTAGCTATATTATTATTATTATTATTATTATTATTATTATTATTATTATTACTATTATTATTATTACTATTATTATCCATATATTAATACGTAGAGAAAAAACTTTGTACCCCTTTTAAGCACATTCAGGACTGTAATATTTGGCATAATTAAAGATAATATAGAGAAGGAGTGCAGAAAAATAAAATTTATGTATAATATGTTTTACAAATAAACTAAATTAAAAGATATAAAATAAATTGTCTCTAAGGAATTTATGTGTATTACTCATTCATTTGTGTACTCTTTCATTTGTTTACATCATCATCATCATCACAGTACATTTACGAATTAAACCATTTATTGACCTGTTTCGGCCTCAAGAGAAACATCATCGAAAAGTCTTTCGAGTGGACGTCGTGATCTTCTTCTTCCTGCAGGTTGATGTCTTAACATTTATCCTGTGATCATACATTCGATGAGCAAGTTGCATCCAATCATTTATTTACGTTCATACTAAAAGTGCATTAATATGTTAATTATATAATTGTTACCTGCTAAGTCAGTCGTCCTCAACTAAGTTATTAAACTTATTCAAGTTGAAGTGTTAAAAGTGTATTGTTGCAAAAATAAAATTGTGCAGCAGCGATGTGAATTGACATACCAATGTACTCTCGCATATTTATTATTACTGGCTTATTAATAGTGAGTACATTTTATTATTTAAATATAAATTAAACCCTGTCTAATATTGTTTTCAGTAATTCTATTACATTTTTTTTTATATTTACATATTCGCACCTACTTCCATTTTGCTTCGACATAGAACATTAACGGATTGGAGTGAGAGACAAAGAAGAAGGGTTATATGCAAATTTAAATAGTATACAAATGTCAAATTACGCCTTATTGTTTTTTAAATGTCGCTTATCCAATCTATACCAAATATTTCCTATCGTTCGTATTTTTAAAATAAATCGAAAATTAATGCATGATGGTGTATTTGTGACAAACGTAATCATTTTATTAATTGTGGTTGAATTTCGACCGCAGGGCGATCACTAGTTATTATTATCAGTATTATCACTATTATTGTTATTATTATTATTAATTAAT
The DNA here is from genome assembly GCA_030220185.1 of Diploptera punctata. Lineage (NCBI taxonomy): Eukaryota > Metazoa > Arthropoda > Insecta > Blattodea > Blaberidae > Diploptera > Diploptera punctata. Next base: position 334,434 of record JASPKZ010001964.1, on the reverse strand, counting down.
TAACTAATTAATTAATTAATTAAGTAGTGGTGAAGAATATTAAGTAGTGTCCTTGGTGAACATAGATTTTTGCGGAATGTAATTTCATATACTGTATTGGCTAAACATGGTGGTTTCCAGAGTCTTATATTTAATTTAGAGTTTTGGGCATACGACCACTTTTAATGTTCAGATTTCGCTGAAATTTGGAGAATACCTTCCTCATTTTATTTAAATACAATGTACCGAGTTTATTTAAGAAACATCGAGTGCTGGAGTGATTTTCAAAATTTTGTTTCAGCTGAACTCCTATACCTAATTGCCCAATTTCCTGGTTAACGTACTTGATCATACATTTATATTTAACTGCTACATGCTAAGTTTGTATATATATATGGAATGAAAGAAGGGCATGGAAACTTGTGGGAAACTAGAAGGAAAACGCTGAGTTGATAGACCAAACATGAGGTGGGAGAATAAGATTAACAATGATTTGAAGTAAATAGGGGATGATTGGAAAACATTATTTCAGGACAGGATGTGTGCAGAGCTTTTGTCTGCGCGACTATGTATCTATGGTGCCAGTCAGCTACTTAATCACTACGGTGTTCATCGGAACCGGCCCAACTAACTTTAAACGCGATATTTTCAATCTTGGTATTATTTTAATTTTATAACCATAGATCCTACCTATTTTATTTATTTGTATTTATTTATTTATTCATTTAGCAGGTTTCAAATGTTTGAAATCTTCCTGAACCCAATTTCTAGCATCATTCTCCTCCACATCTCTCTGTAATTCCAATCTCCATCGTTCTATCCTTTTTTTTCTAATGTTGCTCAAAATACCACCATTCCAAGTTATATTTGGCCCGTTACTTCTTCTACTACAAAGTGTCACCCATTCTAGATTTTTTTTTTGGAATCTGTGTTCTGTTATTCTTTTAACATGATCATACATTTCATTTTTATTTATTATTATTATTATTACTATTATTATTGTTATCATTATTATTATTATTATTATTATTAATTATTATTGTTATTACTATTACAAGCGTGTGTTGATTTGCTATTTTCTTGTTATGTTTTTGTAACATATTCCATAAGTTCTTGTTCCATTACTAATAAACTAAAATTGTAGGCCTACTACCGTTAGAATGTTTTAATTTATTAGAATGCTAGAGGCCTACGAGGCCGAATAGAAAGTAGTGGAGGGCCGTATCCTGCCCATGGGCTGTTGTTTGGATGTCCCTGCCATAGACAATAAATAAGTTTGTTTCATAGCTTTCGTCAACAAAGTTAATATAAATATATAAAATACATTTAAATTGTGTGGTATGTTCACAAAATTTAACATTCGCATGCAAACAGAAAGAAGCCTCCAGGGAGGTTTCCACAGTAGACTGTGTTACGTCATAGAATGACCAAAGGTACTGTCCATGAACTCTATTCCACGAATAAACAATAACCGTCTATCTTACCGTGTGTGTTCTCGGGCACTGTCTGCTGAATATACAGGATTTAAACCTTGTCTGTCTTTTTTAAAACCTACTTTGTCCCATACATTCTCTGACAGTAACCCAGGATGAATTTATGCTCCTTTTGCACCACATGATATAGAGGAAAATCATAGCCTATACTACTGTGTTTCGCGCATTCAATTTGATTGTTTATTGTCTTCATTGAATAGTCTTATATTGTATTTACTCCGCCCATATATTTATCTATGCAATCTTTTAAGTTGTTTATCTACTATTGTAACAATAAGTGACGCTTTAGTTAGTAGTTGCTAGGCAACACAACCTGCACTTTATATTCTAACAAAAGTCCACCGGTGTGGTCTGGAGGTAGCGTACTGCCTTGTCACGCAGCGGGCTCGGGTTCGATCCCCGGTCGGGACAAGTTTCCTTGGTGAGGTTTTCTTCAGGGTTTTTCGTCATCTGTAAGATACATGTCAAGAAAATGTAAGGCCAAATGATCCCCGAACACCATCTGGTCACCATTATCATCAATATCATATATGCCTAATTAGCTTAAGTTTAGTTTAACGCCTCTAATATTACAATCATCATCAAGTCTCATATATTGGGGGCTGCGTAACCTCGCCTTCCAGGGGCCCCAACCTCAGAAGTGGGTTACCAAGTACGCCATGCCAGGAGAGAACACAACAAATGTCGAAATGACAACCTGGGGCATTAGGAAAAAAATCTAACAAAACACAGAGAACACTCTATCAAAATATATAATACATGTTAAACAAAACGTAAATATATTCAATGATTTTTATGTAGCCTATATATATATATATATATATATATATATATATATATATATATATCACTAATGTTCGTTGATTTATCGTGTCTTTCTTTCTTTTATTTTTTCCCAAAGTCCACATTACAAGGTTTGATGTATTGTGTTTCTTTTTTTTTTAAGCCCACATTACTCTTTCTCTAAACATATCGTTTCCGCAATAAATACATATAATTAATTCGTAAACTGATACAAAATTTACCATTAATGATACATATTTTGCATTTTCCTGAATACGTTATTCCAGTTGTATTTCGATATTTAATCAAAGACTATTTTCTGCGCGCTAAACACCGTAGGCGGAAAGGGAGTACTTGATGCAGTTGAAACTGACGTCCTTTTTGCTTATTTCTACATTATTCTTTCACTGTGGATAGTGCGTGTATGATAAAATGAGAGTTTTGTGTATGAATACATATATTACAAGCAATGTACAGTTTGGTAGAATTCTCATTTGCTATTTAATATTTAATGAGTTCGTGGTTGTTGTAATGTAATGTAACAAATGTGTATCCTGGTGAATGGAAAGGAAAGCAATATGCCCTTAACTCCACTATGCTTAATAAATAAATAAATAATAATAGGCCTACTGTATCTTTAGATAACAATAATATTAACCCTTCAAATACTTTCGCTGGAAATTTCTCTTATTTCACCAAACGGGCTATGATGGGATATATTATACGCCTAGCAGGCATCCAAAGTTGAAAACTTCCAGTGGGTGAAATTAGAACATATACACACGCACATACGCATGGGTGGTTCGTTTTGTATACATTTCTTCTCACTACTTTATATCAGTCCTCGTAAAGTAGATTGTGTTGGTGTGCTATAGCGTTAAGAAATGTGACAGCTTTTGAAATAACTCATAAACCTTAATTCAGTTGAGAAAAAATATGTCAAACTTACAGGAAATGAAATATCGGCTTTCTTGCATCTAGCTTCAATTTGACAGGAAAACCAAATAGACCACAAGAAACTTGTACATTTCTTTTTATTCCCAAATATTTCGTATTTACACTTGTAATACAGGCAAATTCGTTGTGCAACTGGTTGTCTTCCTAATGGGTTCCGAGTTCGCATCTCATTACTCCGTGGGGAGTTTGTGGTGAACGAATCGGAGCCAGGGCAGGTTTTCCAGCCTTCCTCTGCCAAAAAGAAACATTCCACTATTTCTCCATACTTACTGGTATCTCACCCATTTGGTTTCATTTCATGTGGCCCTGGTTAGCCGGTATCCGCGTATAGGCCTATTACAAGCCTTTAGTAATAGGGGCTTGATCTCATATAATCTGTGGACCTGCTGTGCACGAGTACAGGGTTTATATACTTGTAATGACTGGTCCCACGCCTTATCCGAGTGGCCTTACTGTACTTGCGCTGGTTCGAGTCCCCATGGGGGAAGAAATTTTCTCATGGGATTTCGGCCAGTATGTGACTGGTATTCACCCAGCATCGTGAGAATTTGGGTAGCTACAATAAGTAGCGCCTTCAGATTGAGAAAACCAGCTATAACAGCTGGGGACCCAACATATTGACCACATGCCACCCTATACTGGTAGGATGAACGTTTACTTCTGTGATTAACACATATTGATGTGAGGCCAGCAGCCGGATGGTATGCGAAGGACTTTCTAGCCTGTCGCGCCCTGGAGTGTAACTATCTAACTCACTGGTTATGTCGAACCACATGACAGCGTGGACATAAGCTCTCCATACATCCCTATTCTGAGCTAATGATTTAAAATTAACTCCTGTATAATCTACTTTCCTCAAATCATGATTAATATTAATCTCCCACCTCATTCTTGGCCTTCCAATTGGGAACTTCCCTCTAATTTTCCTGTAACAAGTTTTCAAGCCCCTCTTTCATTCCTCATTCGTGCCACATGTCCTGCTCATCGCAATCTACGAGACGTAACTGTTATTATTTCTGGTTTCCCATAATGATACAAACACAATTTTTTTAGGATCAGAAAAACAAACTGAAATTGGTCCTAATGGAGTAGTGGTTATCATGCTCTTCCTAGTTCCTAAAGTTGGCGGGTTCATATCGATATATTTTTTGAGGGCATAGCAATTGTAACTCTGAAGGCAGATCATATAGTTTTCTCGATATTAGCTTCTCCACACAGAATATTTATTTTTGATTCACAATCGACAGTACCACAATTCGTTCCTTTTTCAGAATTTTTGGCTGCACTTGAACTTTCTCCTCTACGAATTATATCTGCCACTCTCTGCATTCTATCGATTCTTCTAGATATTCTTCTGCCACAGTGTTTGATTTTCATTCTCCATGTGCTTTAGTGTGAGATGATGAGCACCAATGTTTTCGAGAAAAAATTCAGAGGAATGTCTCAGTCAATACAAAGTGCAATCCTTAGCGTTTTCTAGCTTCAAATACTCTCCAATACGAGCAGGAATATTTCCAAACATGTTGATCCTAACACCTTATTGTGAAATGTTCCATTGAATTAACAACTTACTCTGAAATTTTCATTGAATAGAAGAGGGACTATGCCCTACTTGTTGCTGTTAATTATAGGAAGTTGAACATCATTATATTTCCTATCATTTATTATTGCTCTAGTATTCTTGCACCAGTCCTTGAATTTCTTGTTTTTTCTCATAACGTTTCCTTTATATTTCAGCACCAATATCCAAAGTTGCATGTTCGATAGCTCCTAGACTTTCAAATTCATCTTCTTCCTTCATGCCTACTTTTTGAAGCGAGTTATAAAATTGATTCTTGAATAACAATTTTCTGCTAATTTCTCTTGTTACCCACCAAACTATGACTTACTCGAGTCAAATAAACTACAATTTACTGTACAGTTATTGCTCTAATTATTAAAATAATTTCATTGAAATGCACAAAACATAGATAAAGTATTGAAGAATATGCATTACGAAATAAGCTTTAATAACTTCAGAGTCTTAAAACACTCCCTTTTGTTTGAGTTTGAACTTGAATTTGACCTCAATCTATACTGAAGTTTAGTTTTTATCTTGCAGGCTTTTCCTAAACGTTTTAAGCGTTAGACATGGAAAGCCGAACATTTTTATAAGTCCAACATTCATTCATATAGTAGAGGTTGAATAAGAAACTCATTAAACAGCCATTTTTTTGCCAGTTTGAAGTAAAAACGGGACATTTGACGTCCCGTTAAATATTTCTCGGGACACCAGAACAAATAATAAATAATAACTACAGTGGAAAACGGGTGTCTGGTCATCCTAACATGCACTCTACATGTGCAGTGATTATAGTTGATTTGTTGAAGTTTGAAGGGCGACAAAGAAAAGTGGGTTTACGTAGTTTGAAATAGTGTCTACGCGGGATGTAGAATGGGGTCAGTGAGTGTGAAGATGCCCCACGGCTGGACTTGACCCGCGATGGGTCGATACTTTTGTATCTACAGTCTCTGGAATCTGAAGCCAATCTCTCCGTCCAGTTCTGTTTTCTTCTTCAAAATCCAATGATTTCGCACATTGCATACACAAAATAGAGTCACATATAGCCCAGTTTACTTGAGAAGTGGCCCGTTGGACTTGTGAGTTAAAACCCGGCTGAACCTCATGGGTTTTTTTAAAGCATTCCATAGACAAGTGATTTAAGGCATGATGCCTTGGTGAAGAGCCACAGGACTTGTGATGATTCGAGTCCCAATTGAGGAACAAATTATTTCATGGAAATTCGCCCCAGCATCACGAGAAATTTGTGTGGTTACTGCCAGCATTTGAGAATTAAATGTTTATTAGAATTTTTGGAACATAGAGAGATGAGCAACAGATAGAAGAATAGTGAAACTACACAACGGTGAACTACGTGATCTTTATGGGATATCAGATGAAATAAGAACAGTTAAGCATCATAGACTGTTATTAGCTGAACGTGTGACACGAATGGGGAACAAATGAGGAGCTTGGAAAGATCTTTGTAGGAAAACCAGAAGGAGATATCCAATAGGTAGACCACGAACGAGGTGGGATAAAAATATTAACCACAATTTCTTCTTCTTCTTTCATCTAATGTAGACAAGGTGTCTGTTCCTCTTCAATGTATTGCCTCTATTATATAACAACAATTTGATGGAAGTAAATTATGCAAGGGATGATTGAAAAACGTTAGCTCAGGATATGAACATATGGAGAGCTTATGACAGCGCGGTCATGAACCTATAAGTTTGATAGAGTTATTTAATTGGTTTTAAAAATTAGCGTATCCAGGTTGAGAAAACCAAGCTTACAGAAGGAGATTTCCAATGCTGATTACGTCATCATGCTGGGTACAATCTGTAAATGATAAGCGGATGTGAATCCACGAGCCGGCCTATAGCGTCATAGAGTTTACTTTAGTATTCAATATTTATTTTATTTACTGTCATTCTCCTTCACATATTTCTGGCATTAAAATCTCCATCGCCCAAAAACGTTTTTCCACATGCTGCTCATAACACCATCAATCCTCTTTATTTCCGGCCGTCCTCTTCTACTTCAACCAATTTCCACCCAGGTCTTGGGAATCTATCTTCCATCATTCCTTTTAATTACTGTAACTTTTTAATTGCTTGTTTTTTTTATGAAATCCACAAATGACCTTTGAATATTCATATTTCGTTCAATTGCACTGCTTCTTACTTTATCTCTCACAGAAATTCCAGCTCAACGTTTTCGAAAATGCACATGTGTGGAATTAAATTTACTACTTTTTCTAAATTTTAATTCAGAGCGTATGCCGCTGTACTCTTATCATTGTATTAAAATGTTTGTTTTTGTTTTAAAACTTATATTCTGATCCAATAAAACGCAATTTAATTTTGATATTGCATATTTACCCTTATTTAAATTAAACTTAAACATTTAAGTTAGACTACAATGGAGGTAAGTAATTTATTAATAGTTGAGGACGATTTTTCGCCCAAAGTTTTAAGAGGGCGCAATATAGAGTAGTGACACGTCAATTGTCCTTATCTCCAAATATGATATAATATGTTCCCACAATTGTAATTCACAATGTGTAGTTTGAACATTCATATTTAGTTTAATTTCAGTAATTCTAAATATAGTTATTTATGATATATTATTCTAATTTCATATACATTTATATCAGTAAATTTACCTCCGGTCCCGAGGGTCGTGAATTTAAACCCGACCGACATCGGTTGAATTCTTAGGATGGAAAAATCCAATGAGCATGTCATCCGGAAGAGACTTTAAGCCGGGGATCCCAATCTGAAGATTTTCGGGGTCATAAAAGAAAATGAAGCCTTAAGCTTCTAAAGAAAATTTACCGACCTTCATCATCCTGGTAATACCTTAGTTGTCTCATTGGGCCGGTATGTTGACATCATACTATTCATGACATATGTAGGGAAATAAGGGTAACTAAATTAACTTGATCTACTAACTCCTGATAGGCTAAGACCCAACATTTGGCTCTAATGTCATTATATATAGATATCAGTTAATGGATTGACATTGAATTTACCAGTTTATTGTTCGTCATAGTATTGTTTGTTTCTAAGCGACAGTAGATGTTTTATTATATAAAATAGATCTAAAACTTTTAAAACACAAAACAAGTACCTTACTCTGTCATTTTAAGAGCTTCTAAAAATGGATAGAGTGAAGAAATGATTAAAAAACTAATTTAAAAACGAAAGAAAAAAAGAAGAAATAACAAATATAACAACATTGAGTACGGAAATTGATAAAAGTAACATCAAGTGGTTATGATTAACATGTACAGATTTCCAAAAACAAAAACAGGCTAAAATTTTTAAAAACGTGATAAAAATATAGGCTAAGAATTGCCTATAAAACGAATAATAAACCGAATAATATAATAGGATAAACTGGCATGTATAAAAGTAATGGAGTTTATAAATTAAAATGCAATAACTGTGTCAAATTATACATTATCAGAATTACAAGAAATGTTATCACAAGATTTAATGAACATTTCAGAGATTATTTAAATAATGAGGGTAAATCAAGACTTTCTAAACGCATAAGGGAAGCAGGTCATCACAATACATAAAGTGTTATCAATCTTAATTTGAAACTGAACGTCCTCGAAGAGATAGAAATCATAAAAGGAAACCATGAACAAACATATTTTAAATGAGAACATACCCAGTGACCAAAGCCCTCTTTACACAATCGTTATTAGAGTAAGTCAGTACCAAACTAAAAACAGCAGATGAAACATGCTTTCGAAAGGCCTCTTATAAAAATTATACTCCTTATAGTTGAGAACATCAGAGAATAACGCACTATTTTTTTACGCACTGTTTAAAAGTTTTATATAGTGACTTCAACGGAGATTCGTGATATATTTTTAAAATCCTGATAAAATAGGTAAAAAGTAAATATCCTCAACTCGGTCCAACTGAGGGTCGTGCCAAGGAATGAGATGAGATGAAACCCACATACATTTATACAGGTCTGTGCACGACAAGGGTGCCGGCCGACTACTCCTGACGCACTATTACAGGAGGGGGCGGATGAACGAAATGAAACTAAGTGGATGAGATTAGTATGGAGAAATGGTGGAATAAAATTTCTGACGGGGGAAAACGGGAAAACCCCGAGAAAAACCTGCTGAAGCTCAGTTTCGTCCACCACCAAACCTACATGGAGTGACCGAGACTCGATCTCGGGACCCCAGCGATGTGAGGCGATCGTATAGCCGGAGTCGACAATAAAATTGGTCTTCAGACATTTTAAATAATTTTTTATACTGTTAACAAATATATATTAATGACAACAAAGAAGCTGCTGCCAGTATATCTTGTTAATTATACTTACCCAGAATTATATGAAACTGCGTACAGTGCTTCAAAGAATTCTGTTCTAAAAGGGTACCAACATTTGTAAATAATTGTTGTTCCGATATTTCCTAGAGAAGTTTAGGGACGTAAGTAGTAGGTAATTTAACTTACCTCCATTGGATAGTAAATTTTACTTACCCGTCAATATAGAACAGGATAAAGCTACCGTGAACAGAAACAAATTGTTATGGCTTCTTTCGCAAGTGAAGTAAAACCGTCGATTCCGTGTCGTCGATATACAGAACGTAAAATAACTTAGAGATTTAAATATGGAACTTAAGAAAAAACTGAGCGTTTGCGCCGATAATTGAACAGCGACATTAATGGGTTGAATTGTTATAGAGTCATTACTCGAGATTTCGATCTGTCTATGTAACTATAGTGTTCTGCCCTAGAGCAAGTCTTTAACTCCAATCATAGCATTTTCATTCTATGCTTTGCAGTTTACTAGGGAAATATAGAAGTGGTAGCTTCCCGTTGCTTTCCACACCGGTGAATGATGGTGATGATGATGATGGCCGGATAATTATCAGGGACCGTTGGACCCTAAGCTTCCTGACATAGGTCTTACAAGAGAGGAAAAAACCCGATAAAAAACCTTATCGAGGAAGCCAATCCCGACCGAGAATCGAACCCGGACCTGCTGTGTGACAAGGCAGTGCGCTACCTCGAGATCAGAGCATACTATTAGAATAATTAGTTTTAAGTATTATCAGAACTCACTGAAAACCACTTTTTGTAGCTAACTATCTCACTGGCACTATCGAACCCGTAGGTTCATGTCCGCGCGGACACAAGCTCTCAATACATCCCTATCCTGAGCTAATGTTTTCCAATCATCCCCTGTATAATCTACTTCCCTCAAATCATTATTAATGTTATTCTTCCATCTCCTTATTGGTCTACCAACTGGGCGTTTTTCCTCTCGTTTTTCTACAAGATCCTTACTTGCCCCTCTTTCATTCCCCATTCATACCACATTTCATACAACCAAGAATTATTCTAGCATAAATATGCTTTCAGTAGTTTACTTTGCATTAAAAAAAGTTCATACCACAGGAACTGCGTCAAGCGAATTCAAGATATAATTGGACAGCGTTATGCATCAACTGGCTATGCGCCATTATATAAGTTTCGAGAAAAATACGTTTGAAATTTATGTCAATCTTCACTGCTTATTGTAGCGCCAAACTAACAATACGGGATGTTGCAAGTTATTTTCCTTGTTTGGCAGTTATGCATCAACAATCTAAGAGCCGAAACATTTGTCGCCTAGCTTCATAATGCAAAATGTAGATTAGCATTTATGAATACCTGGTTTCATAGCCGTTTGTTGTAAAACATAAAATATCTGATAGGACTGATGGTGTTTACACTTTTCTTTAATAATTAATGAGACTATATTTAAAATTTGGCGCTAAAAGTGAAGGTGCATTAACTTCATGAGCCAGTGCAACAGATGGCATTAAAATATGTATATTTTTTAAATGGCGCTTAACCGGTTGATGCTTAAAATTGTCCAATTTATCATCCTATTTTGCTGGTTTACGTGTATAGGCCTATATACTTAATTTTGTTAATTAAGTCGCACAGAGTACGACGAATAAAACTAAATATGATATCCAAAGTAGAAATACAGTAGGCCTATGTATGGAAATGGAGAGTTAATGATAAATGAAGGGAATTTGGAAGAAATAGCTAAATTCAAATACCTAGGAATAATAATTCGAAGCAGAAATAAGGTGCAGAAAAAATAAAACAAGGTTCAGATTTGGAAATCCATGCTATTACAAGGACTGAAATACTAACATCAGTTGATATGGAAAGAACTAGTTTTTGAGCGTGATACTCAATTTCAGTGCTGTACTATCTTCTGTAATTTCATTGGCAGCCTGTACATAAGGGTAGTGTTAACGTGGAGTTTTCTGGAAGTGCGTATGTGTGCGTCTGATTACGTGTTCCATTGTAAAGTTTCTCTCTGATCGAGGTCAGGTATTGTTCACGTAACACAAAGTCCAGTTTCTGATACAACAGATTACAATTACATCAGAAGCGTAACTCTTGTCATGAGAGGGGAGGTAAAGAGGTATCCTAATGCAATTTCTCGATACTCTCGAGTACAGTGGCGCTTTGTAATTCATTTCTGTTCAATGGAGATAAAGTTAACTATCCCATTTATTAGAACATAAAACCCATAACACAGGGTGTAATAAGACTTCACTGACAAACGTATATAAACGATAAGTCATAGAGAAAGGTTCCCTTTAATTACCAGAATATCTTATAATTCATACATTTTTTATTAGTCTGGCACAAGCAGCAAACCAACCAATGCACAATAAATATTGTATTTTCTATCGTCGTCAGTGGTGTTCTGTGCATTTATCCAGCCGGGGTCGATGAATTTTTAGGATTGAAAAATCCAAGGGATATGTCCTACGGGAGATTTTCAGGCTCGTAAAAGAACCACAAGCCTGAATAAAAGGCCTCTATGCAAAATGTAACCGATCTTCATCCATCCTAGTAATATCTTACTTGCTTACTACGTTGAGGCTATATGCTAACCACATGTTACTCGTTGACATCTGTAGGTAAATAAGCATAACTAAATCAGGTTGGTTAAAAGTCCCGCTAGGGAGCAGCCGTGTGCTTACGCGATACGTATGGAGTACGTACGTTACATGTGTATTGTATTTTATGAATATAATACAAAATAAAGGGCAATAATTATTATTTTTTTTATTATTGATTTCGTACATCTCAATGATGGATAAATCATATTTGAAGAGAAAAATTATACGCTCAGACCGGGACTTGAACCCGGGACCCTTGGTTCTCTAGACCAAGTGCTCTACCAACTGAGCTACCTGAGCAAGTACCGATCTAAACGCAAATCCTTCTCTATATACATTGTAATTCCCATCCACCAAATGCTGTGAAGCCATGCTTCTATCTTGCAAATGGCGGCTCCTTTATTAAGAAGACATATTTTGGAATTATACATGATTTATCCATCATTGAGATGTACGAAATCAATAATAAAAACTTGGAAAAAGCCGTACTGGCTGTAATGTATAATTCCCAAATATGTCTTCTTAATAAAGGAGCCGCCATTTGCAAGATAGAAGCATGGCTTCACAGCATTTGGTGGATGGGAATTACAATGTATATAGAGAAGGATTTGTGTTTAGATCGGTACTTGCTCAGGTAGCTCAGTTGGTAGAGCACTTGGTCCAGAGAACCAAGGGTCCCGGGTTCAAGTCCCGGTCTGAGCGTATAATTTTTCTCTTCAAATATAATAATTATTATGTTTTTGTTGACTACCTTGCATTTCGGAGAGAATTCAAAAGTATGTCCATGATTAGGGACACTGGTACAGAATGGATTAACGGACATGTCTTTGATCAGCGGGAAAAGAAGACTAACTTATACATTAATATGACGGTCCTGGTGGAGTAGTGATTGCTAGTCGCTAGTGTTTCCGAGGTATGCGGGTTCAAACCGGGATTCTGTCGGTGATTTGCACATTCTAGTCTATTTAGCCTACTTGTCTCAAATCATTGGCAGGACGGGTCCCCGATTTGCGGTGGAAATCTGTCCTCCTGGCTATGTTAATTTCAACTCCTGGACCACTTATAGGGTCATTAGAAACTGAACGGTTGGCTTATTAGCAACTCTACTGTGGCTCCGGGCTAGATCCACAACAGCGACAGAACATCCTCGGTTGGCAAACAGGGGATATGATAGGTTGATCTGCTTCTCAGTCCTCCAGGCTAAGCCTGATACACTTATGGATCATTTTTTGGTGTCTTCAGGAGATTAGCATCCTATTTTACTAGGTGGCTCCCCTTGGAGTTTGAGTTCGCTCCGTAATGACAAATGCTCTTAAAATTAGTTTGGCTGCGCTGTGTTAACTCCCGGCTCACTCTAAGGACTTGTGGAACACCTGTAAGGTTGCCAGGAGTTGAAAGTCTCATGCCATGAGACCTGTACAGTTAGCAGGTTCCTCTTCGGTCCCATATAACGGCAGAAGAACGCGTCCACGGCTGGCGCACAGGGGGATAGGTTGATGGATTTGTGAAGCATTGGCAGTGTTAGCAGACCTCCCGGCTAAAACTCGTGAACCAACTGTGGGGTCGTCAGGAGGTGAGCACACTCCACGAAGCTAGGAACAAAATGGCAGCCTGAGAATGTGGTGAAATGATAACCTGAACGTAAAGTAGGGGAATGTCAACAGCAGTACTGAGTGAAATGATGACCCGAATGTAAAGTAGGGGAATTTAACAGCAGTATTGGGTGAGGTGATGACTCGAACGTAAAGTAGGGGAATGTTAACAGCAGTATCGGGTCAAATGATGACCTGAACTTAAAGTAGGGGATTTTAACAGCAGTATTGGTTGAAATGATGACCCGAACGTAAAATAGGGGAATTTAACAGCAGTATTGAGTGAAATGATGACCCGAACGTTAAGTAGGGGAATGTTAACAGCAGTATTGGATATATGGGCAAATCACGTACGGAAACCCACTGGGCATTGCAGGGTCTAAGCATGGATCAAACCCACTCGGGTACGACTGATGATTTTAACAGCTGTTTCACGCCCAGATATAATTACAACGTTTATGACTGTACGCACACTGGGGAGGCTATGGCTATCTATAACGGCTCTCTTATTTTAATACTTTCCGCTATTATATTTACATTTTCCAAATCATGCCTTCGTGGATTATCGATGAATTCTCTCTAATCACAATATTGAAACGTGTATGCGTAATTTTGGATTATTTTTTAATTGTGGTTATTAGGTCTGTGCTTCCTTGATCCCTTTCTCCTTTAGTCCCGGTCTTTTCCGAACTCACCATTCTCCCACTCTTCTGCGCGCACGCTTTGCGCGAGAGGAGACCTCCTTCAGCAGTGACATGACATTTAAGCAATCTACGGACTGTCTTTAAACAGTCAAGCTCAGGCAGTCTTCCAAAGGTTTGGAAGAGACTTCTCTAAAATTGGGGCTCTTTAGTTTTTGCAAGGGGTTCAAGTAAGTGAATCCCTCGACCGATATTTCAAGACTTAGTAAATATTTCTGTTAAGGCTGTGTTAAGAAGAAATGTAAGACTTGAGTATTGTCGTCTTATGTATTTCTTCAGATCTATTGTTAAGTTTAAGTGAGATTATTAACATTATTATTGTATTTGGAGAAAATTGTTTCGGATTATGTTAACTTTCATTATTCATTCTTGGTAATTTTGGGTTAAAGCCGCTATCTTGTTCATTTCATTTTCATGACTACTTTTTATATTAAAGATAGTTAATGATTGTAGTTAATGATTTACTACTAATGCAAGAAAATTTCCTTAAAGATTTCCTCTCATGATGTCATTTAGAATTACGTTAAGTACATTAATGTTAAAGTTAGAATATTGTATGTTTTTTGAGAATAGCAGATATTTATGGAAAATGAAGCAAGTCTGCGTAACTCGGGCCCAGCGCGCACAATCTCTGCTGGCGTAAATGAATAGTAATGTTTATCGGATCTCTTTATTTATTGTTGTTTATATTAAAGTCGCGATATAGTGAAGGTTTATGTTTTAAATATTGTCGAAAGCTATAATCATACCTTGTATACATTATTGATATAAATGCCCGTGGAGGATGAGTAATGTTGTGAGTAAAAATTATTCTGTGATAATCCACGGAGAGCAAGCAGATTGAGCAAGAGTGAATTAATTTGGCGAAAAGTAATCTATTATGTAGTAATAGTAGAGACGATAAAAGAGACCACGTATATAGCCCCTCTATACATCGTACAATATAATTCAATCTCCACGGGTATCTACCATAACTAATGAGATGTAGAATTATAGCTTTCCAATAACACATTGAACTACACTATATTAAATCAAGATCGTGATCACAAAATGAATAGGGAGAAGCGATAAACAATACTGAAACATAAGCCGAGAGAGTCTACGCGCTGGGCCCGATATTACGTAGACATGCTTCATTTCCTAAATTAAGCACCTGCTAGCTTCAAACATTATTAAACACTTTGACCTTAAATGCTTAAACTGATTTATCGTAATTCTAATTATAATCATGGGTGAGGACTTTAGGAGAAAGTAAACTACATAATATAACTAGACTCATGTAATAAGGTTACTCTGGCAAACATAGAAAGAATTACTAACAGCATTTAACTAAAATGAATATATCTTTAATACAAGAATAAGTAATTAAATAAAATTTTAAATTAATAATAACAGTGGCTGTAGCCAAATAGAAACAATAATGAAAATTAAACATAATTTAAAAATTTGTCTTCTCCTGAAATTTACAAAGACTATTTAATTCATGCCCCAATGGGAATCAATGACCAATCACGTTTCAACGTATCATCTTTTACAACCAATCACAGTCGTGTTTCGCCCAGATATTAATATTCTGAACGGTCATAGCATTATTTTGCAGTGACTGACTCTCTAAGAAATACGGCTACCAGATTGCGATATATATATATATATAGTGCACGAATGTAAACATATACTGCTTGCGGGTTATAATAGGAAACATTCGTAGTAATTGGTTATATCATAATAAAAAGAAATCACTGTTTGCACTTTCTTAAATGTATTATTTCCCAGATATTTACGTTCCAGAAAAATATAATTTATATCATAGGATATCAAAAATGAATTAATAACATATAATGTTAGTTATAAACAGTTTGATGTGTTTAATTTTTTCTCCGCTAGCGTGCAGTCTTACAATATTGCGATCCTTTAACAGTAAATAATATGATCTGGTTGCAGTGATGAACAAATGAAGCACAATAAACGTTTCTCGTTTGTTTTCGAACATCGCCGTTTACATTAAGTATATAAATATTTTAAAGTAACTATATTTAAATAATGATTTGTGAGTAAACAGCTTAATTTTATTCGTTACATAGTCCTAACAAATGCCACTCTTGAGTTCCAAATTCTCAAGATTAATTGGAAATCACTCGTGGCATTACTTATGATAAATATAATCATAAACCATTCCCTACAATCAATCCTAACATACAATTAACAGTCATACTCAACTTAAGACGATACTTCTTTACAGCCGATAAACAAAATACAACTCAATGTAGATCTGTAGTGGCCGAGAGATTCACAGCTTCGAATCCCTCGCCAAACGAAAAGTTCGAATTCTCGAAGACTTCGGAATACTGATTAACTTCTCGTGTCGTTAAACACGGACTTGCTCTCTCGCGCAAGACATGCGCGCATAAGGGTTGGGGAAGGGTTTAATCAGGAAAGACAGGAGGCACAGATCATAGCAAAGAACAACAAAGTCACGGCAACATAGACAAAAAAACACGCTTGCACAGTACATGAGTTTAGCTGTTAATGAAAGTTGAAAGTAAAATATTGAATAAATGCAGATTAATCATTATATAAATAAATGAGCAAGTCTATCTGTCTGTGCTCTACGGACTCAAAATCTACGTGACCGATTTGAATGGGGTTTTCACTATCATTTCTGTACAATTAACGTATATAACATATTACCGTACGCAGTACAGGGCCGGAGTTAAAAATGAAGTGCATCGGTATTGGTGCACAAGAAAGTTGTTTTTGTGAACCCTTAAAATACTTACGCTGCCCAAACCATAACAAGTACATTAAATTAATATACAAATATTTTAATATCTCAAAAAATTCTACAAAAAAGTCCAAGACAGCATATGTCTATCTTTTACGGATAACTGACAATAAATATTTTTCTCTTTTAGCTCATTTATGCCATGAAGATCGTGGTAACTAGATTCTAGGAAAAAGCCGATTAATGAGCACGGGTTACTTAAAAAGTAATTACGATGTGAATTTTTTTTTTCTGTTTACTTATCCAACTAAACATAAATATATCATTGTTATTGCTACTAGAACAACCAACAAACTAATTACTGGTAATTCTATTTCTAACTATTCTTATGCAATCTAAATAATAATTACAGTGAAATCTGTCTTAGCCGGAACCTCTATAAGAAGGAAACCTCTAGAGATGGAAAAAAAATATCCTGAACGGTACGATTTTATATGTAAAATCGTCCTGTATAAGCCGGAAACTTTCATAACGCGAAAGAATGATTTTTAAAGTGCCAATAGTTAATGTTTACCTCAGTAAGACGGAAAATTATTCTTAAGTACGTTCTAATTACAGTATTAATGACCACACATGAAAATTCTGCATATGACGCTACTGCAATATATCGTTTTACCTTCTTGTGTTGTCATTGTATTGCGGGGATACCCTTGCTTATGTGTGACCGTGGGGAATGCCTCGCTTTTTCTCGCCTGCTTACGTAACCTACGAGGGAGTTGGGAAAATTTTCAGTCCTCCTGTAGTTGAGTTCCTTCTCGTCTTTGCGTAATCGAGTTGTTTTGTATTGCCGTGCTACCTATGCTGTGTTACATACACTATTAAGTCTGTATTTTAGTTCAATACGTTATGTTTTTAAAACGTGCATGTAAAACCCTTACACTGCGTGAGAAAAGTCAAGCTTGTAATTTGGGAACCCTTTATAAGAAGGAAAATTGCCAAGACGGAAATATATTTAAGGAACCGACATGTTCCTTCATAGACAGGTTTTACTGTATAATTTCATTTCCCAAAATTCAGCATTCTCATTTAATTTATTTAGGTGTAACAGCGCACTCTGCTAGTATAATATAAAAACACAAATTTGCTATTTTATATTAATCTGCTTGTTACCACCGGTAAAATATATACAGTGTTCAGCTTATAAGTATAATACAATAAATGGTTACAACTTCTGAACTAATACGAATATACAATGAAAATAATTGGCATAAAGATTGAAACCTGGGAATTCTTTTACCTTATATCCCATAAACATCACTATGACTTCCATTAGTGGCATGGGAAAATTTCCAACTGGTATTCAACTACGACCCAAGTGATATAAACGACTTGCGATTTTAAATTGTTGACAGCAGGATAAATTACTCTTGTAAGGCTGCCATATAATGTACTGGTATCGTGCAGAATGTTCCTTAGCAAATCCATACATGAAACAAAAATGAAAATTAGCGCTCTTAACTCTGGTGATCTGGCAGGCCATGTGATGTATCGGGATTGCCTTCCGATCCATTTGCAGGGAATTGTTCGTCTAAGAATGTGCGAACTATGATCGCGAAGTGTGATGGAGCTCCATCTTGCTAGAAAAATTGTACCATCAGGGAGTTGAGGCACGGCATATAACTTTTCCCATTTCTCTGAGCTGACGACCCCATTTTATTTGTGAAATATACGTCGAAACGGCTTCCCTCGGTCTCAGATTCTACTGACGACGAAATACGCGCTGTACTCGAATTATACAATTATGTACTGCTAATGGTAACAACAAAAAGACTTTCTGGTGGTGTCCACACAATGAAAAACTCTTCCATAAGACGATACATATGACAAAAACTCTCCTATTACGCTATGCGTAACGTTTATACAAATAACAAGTTTGAATTAAAAGTCCCGATTTATTCTTTAAAATGCTACTAAATGTAACATTTTAGATGTATAGTTGTGAATTTATAACTACTTTTATTTCTGCCGTAAGCGGAACATATGGTTCTCTCAAACAAATCGTTTATGGATTATTCGTATTGTTCAACGTGTTCGCTCATGTATTGACCGTTTACATCGTGTGTTCAAACAGTCTGTCCTATGCTTCCTTATATTCTTATTGCCTTCGCGCATAGAAGAATTATGGTTGATTTGGTGAAACGCATAATTGATTTTAGCAATCAGCTGAGTTCTGATGGCAAACATGAATTTCACACATCGTACGTTTGACATGCTTCGATGAAAAAAAAATCAAGTGACGTTAAGTTATGTGAACATGCTGGCCAAACAATTGCTTCTGCTTCTCCAACACAATGTTACCAAATTCGACGATTAATTGTAAACGTGAATCAGTACTGTAGTGTGATGGGGCTCCATCATGCTGGCACCAGCCATTTTTGCGCAAAGTAAGCAGGTTCGGAAGTGAGTTATGCAGTAACCTAGGTAAATTGCTCCAGTTAATCTTGCTAAGAGGATTACAGGTTCTAGAAAATGAAAACCAAGAATTCCAGTCCAGATATTCAAGTATGTGATTTTGAACGACATCGCATGTGGTTTCTCATAGTCTCCTCGCTGTTAAAATAATTGTCACAATTCATGAAAAGTACTAAATAAAGAATTAACAAATTTACTCACTGGTACTATCGAACCCGGAGATTCCTGGCATGCCGAGATAAGCTCTCCGCCCATCCCATCTCGAAATAGTATTTTCTAATCCTCCCTATACAATTCACCTCCCTGAAATCAAGATTTATGTTACTGTTGACTTCATTTCTTCGCATATCTCTTGGGCGCTTTCCCTCTGGGTTCCCAAAACAAGAAACTTCCATGACACTATTTTATTTCATATTCGTGTCATATGACTTGGCCTCGCAGTCTGCGAGACTGATCGTGTATCTCACTGTTAATTAGTCAATCCATTCATCTGTATGATCTTCCCTCTTTGGTTCAAATAATTTCTTAAGAAATTTATTCTTAAATACTCGTAATCTTTTCTCGTCCCTTAAAGTTTTAGAAACACATAACTGGAAGAATAAAAGTTTTATATATTTTTAGTAATAATTTTTTGAGATAAGTTGGAACGAAAGATTCCCTGTAATGCATAATAGCATGCGCTTTCAGCATATGTTTAATTTCTTTGTACATCTCATTCATGTTTCTCATATTTGTTCTTAGGTATTATATTTCAGTCTAACTATAACTAACTAACTGGCACTATTGAACCTATAGGTTCATGTCCGCGCGGACATAAGCTCTCCATACATCCCTATCCTGAGCTAATGTTTTCCAATCATTCTCTGTATAATCTACCTCCCTCAAATCATAGTTACTGTTATTTTGCCACCTCATTCTTGGTCTACCAAACTGGGCGTTTTCCCTCTGGTTTTACTATAAGAAGCTCCCATGCACGCCTTTCATTCCCTCTTCGTGCCACATATCCTCCCATCGCATTCTACTAAACTTAACTGTTCTTATTATATCTGGCTTCCTATAAATACCATGTAGTTCACTGTTAAGTAATATTCTCCATTCACATGTCTGTTCATCTCTCTTTGATCCAAAAATGATTCTAAGAAAAGTTTATTCTCAAATACTCGTAATATCCTTTCTTCTCTTAAAGTAAGAGTCCATGTTTCGCACTCATATAATATAACTGGTAGAATAATAGTTTGTATATTTTCAGTTTAACGTTTTTTGAATGGAGTTGGGACGTAATGCATAACAGCACGCATTTCCAGAATTGAGCCTATATTTAATATCATTGTGCATCTCATTCCTGTATGTGATTATTGTTCCTAGATTTTGAATTCAGTAACTTCCTCAAAATTTCCCTCATTTGTCATTAGCTGTCCATTTCCATTATATAATGTATTTCTACACTCAGTTTTATTGATATTTACTTACAGTCCCAATTTCTTAGTGTTACTCATTAGTGTGTGCGTGTTGGCCTTTAGCATCTCCTCGCTATCGCCCAATAGTAATATATTATCAGCATAAACTAATAGTTTATTAACATCATTTAGTTGTAGGCCTTCTTCATCCTCTAAAGATTTTATGGCATGCTCTAGTACACAATTAAATAGTAGAGGAGACAGTTCATATCCTTGCTTCAACCCATTTTGGATTTCAAAAGTATCTGAAAACTGTTTGCCAATTAGGGCATGGTCATGGAAATAGATTAATTGTTCTATAATGGGGGGGGCTCTATCTTGTAAATTTATATTGGCTCATGACACGCATCCTACACTTTATGCCATTTAGACATTTTCGTATAAGTCTAACTAACTTTTTAGGAATTCCGAACTTCAGCAGGATACTGTGTAATTCTCCCTCTTAATTGAATCGTATGCCTTCTTGAAGTCTACATATAGTTGATGTACAGTACCATTATAATTCACATTTATTTTCTAAAATCTGTCTTATACTAAAAATCTGATCTGTTGTAGACATGTTCCTTCTAAATCCACGTTGATGATCTCCTAGAATGTCATCAATATATTTGTTAGAATTTTGTACTAAGTTGAAAGTAATGAGATGCCCCTGTAGTTATTGCAATTAGTTTTATCTCCTTTCTTATAAATCATCATCATCATCATCATCATCCAGGGATTAAGCCTGTTGGCTCGTTCCGGTTTCATGAAAGCTAGAATTGTTAAAATTGTTCAGACTATCTTCTGTGTAGGCGTCCAACATTTCTCCTTCCTACGGTTTATAATTTAGCAATAATTTTGGAAATCTTCCTTCTGGCATTCTATCAATATGTTCTTTCCAGTCGTTCCTATATTTAATTATTCGGTCTGTATGTTTGAAAATATTTAGTTCCTTTCTTATATCTTCATTTCTTTTCTTATCCAGCAGAGTATATCCTGCTATATTTCTTAAAAATCGCATCTCGGCTGCTTCCAATCTTTGTTCTTGTCTTTTAGTGATCGTCCAACATTCTGAACCATTCATCAATACAGGAACAGCCATTACTTTATAAAATTTAATTTTTGTTTCTTTTCTTGTGTTTTTAAGGTTTTTTTAATAGTGCCACACATTAGATTAAATTTATTTATTTTGTCATTAATATCTTCAATTTTAACATATGATAAATTGAAACCTAGATATTTAAAACTGTTCACCTGCTCTAAAATTTTATTATCAATTACTATTTTTGCTCTTAAGGTATCATGTCCTTTAAATGCTAAAATTTTAGTTTTATTCTTTGAAATTTTTAAATTGTTATTGACACTTATTTTTTTCCAAATTAAAAAAGCCCTTTGTAGATCATCTTCTGAACTGGAAATCACTACTTGATCATCAGCAAATAATATTGTATCGAACAGTTTATTATTTATTTTAAAATGTTTATTTAAATTAATCTGCCACTTTAACATAACTTCATCTATATATAAATTAAAAAGAGAAGGTGATAAAGGATACCCTTGTCTGACACCACGATTTATTGTTACCATTTTTTTATGTTTAGATTTAAAACCCCTGTCTATTACTATTTTATTATTTACATATACATTTTGAATAGCCATAATCAAATATTGTGGAATACCTTTATTTGTCATTATATCCCATAATTTATTTCTATTTACCATATCAAATGCTTTTTCATAGTCTATAACTCCTATATATTTGGGGATGTTAAATTCTATATGCTTTTCAAATAATTTAGTCATTGTGAATATACAGTCGGAACAGGATCTACCCTTCTTGATTCCATTTTGAACATCCAATATGATATTTTCTATAATTATGTTTAAGCGGTTTTTTAGAATATTGGCATACATTTTATAGCACGTATTCAATATACTTATTCCTCTATAATTAGAACAATCTTGTCTGTTTCCTTTTTTATATATCGGGTATATTTTGGCGATTTTCCATTCTACGGGTATATATCAAAATTTTCAACATATATTTATAAAATCTAGTAAACGAACCTTTAGAGAAAAGATGCATATTTAATTAATTCTATGTTAATATTATCGGTACCCGATGTCTTTTTGTTATGGAAATGATCAAGAGATGTTGTTAATTCATCTATGGTTATTAAATCTACGTGTTCATCTGCTTGTATTATTTCTTTTTCATTTTCTTCTGTCCATAATTCTTGATAGTATTCTATCCATTTTTCTTCTGGAATGTTATTTAATTTAAGTGTATCTATTGTTTCATTATTTAAATGTTTCATAATTTTGTATGCCTTTTCTTGTTTTCCATGTACATCGCGTTCGATATTACTTATATATTTATCCCACATTGTTCTTTTAGCTGTTCTAACTTGTCTACGAACTATTACGCTTTTTATTTTGTATTCAATTAATGATTCATTTTTTCCCCTATTAAGATAATTTAGATACGCTGTTTTCTTTTCATTTATTAGATGTTCTAAGTCCTCATTCCAAATTTTTAATTTTTTTTAAATGATATGATTTATTTCTCATTCCTAATTGTATAAATTGGTATTATAATCGTTTCTTTCTATTCATCTAGAAGAACATTTTTTCCTAAATTATACTAAGCAACCGGCGTATATTTTCCATGAACTTTTCTCGCCCTGATTTTATCAGTTTTGCTGGGATTTCATCTGAGTCTGACGCTTTATACATCTTCAATTTTACTATCGTCATCTCAACCTCTAATGCACTTGGTTCTGGACTAGCATTTCTGCTGCCCGTTAATTTTCTTCTTCTATATCCTGTTCTATACGTACATTTAATAGCTGATTAAAGTAACTTTTCCATCTATTTAGCATACTCCTGGAATCTGCAATCATATCCCCATTTACATTCCGAATTATGTTTGTTGGAGCCTGAAACATTTCTTGTCTATCCTAATTCCCTGGTATAATTCTCTAGCGTTCCTATTTTTTGCGTTCATTTCACGATCATTAATCTTCTCTTTCAAATATTCCCTCTCTTTATTCTTTAGTAACCTAATGGTTTCCCATCCAATACTACCCAGTTGTTCCAAATTTATCTCATTTGGCTCGTGTAAAAATTTTTTCTAGTTCTTTTTTTTTTTTTACAATGTCGACATATTCCTCACCAAACCATTTCTTTTTTTGCCTCTTTTTAAATACCCAATGCTTTCTGATGCTGAAAATTAAACAGTATCTCTTATAGTGTCCCATTCTTTATTTATATCAGTTTCTCCTTCATTTGCCACATTGTCATCTCTCATAAGCGATAGCCGCAGTCTGATTTTCACCCGGACCAGATGATGATCCGAATTGAAGTCTGTCCCTCTAACTGATCTAATATTGATGATACTAGTTAGCCAGAGTTTGTCAACTAATAAATTATCTATCTGGTTCCGAGTTTCGCCATCTGGGGACGTCCAGGTGTATTTATGAATATACTTATGCTGAATTGTTGTGTTCTTAACAATGAGATTCTTTGATGTGGCAAATGTGACTAATCTAACGTCATTGTCGTTATTGTCTTCACGAAGACTGAATTTGCCTATTGTTGGTTTGAATATACCTTCCCGCCCACTTTTGCATTAAAATCTCCTAAGATAATTTTCATATGATATCGTGAAACGCTATCAAATACGCATTCTTATTCTTCATAGAACTCATCCTTGATCTTGTCATCTTTATCTTCTGTGGGGGCATGTACATTTACGATTACAAATGTCATGTCGTTTACCCTTTAGAATTATGTATGATATCCTATCACTAACAAACTTAATATCGCTGATAGCGGACAGGATCCTCCTTCGGACTAAAAACCCGTTCCAAATTCAGTCTCTCTGCACCCCTGTATTATATAACAGTCACTTCTTCAAAGTTCTTCTAATTTGGTTACTGTTTATATCCATTTAATAATATATTTCTAGGTGTGACCATATATTCAATGTAATCGATATTTATTTTCGGCCACAGTTCCTTAATATAATACGTATGGGCTATTTCCCAATAGTACCACATTATTTGCATCAGAGTTATAATAGCCCATACGTATTATTTCCCAATAGTACCACATTATTTGCATCAGAGTTATAATAGCCCATATGTATTATTTCCCAATAGTACCACATTATTTGCATCAGAGTTATAATAGCCCATATGTATTATTTCCCAATAGTACCACATTATTTGCATCAGAGTTATAATAGCCCATACGTATTATTTCCCAATAGTACCACATTATTTGCATCAGAGTTATAATAGCCCATACGTATTATTTCCCAATAGTACCACATTATTTGCATCAGAGTTATAATAGCCCATACGTATTATTTCCCAATAGTACCACATTATTTGCATCAGAGTTATAATAGCCCATACGTATTATTTCCCAATAGTACCAATTATTTGCATCAGAGTTATAATAGCCCATACGTATTATTTCCCAATAGTACCACATTATTTGCATCAGAGTTATAATAGCCCATACGTATTATTTCCCAATAGTACCACATTATTTGCATCAGAGTTATAATAGCCCATACGTATTATTTCCCAATAGTACCACATTATTTGCATCAGAGTTATAATAGCCCATACGTATTATTTCCCAATAGTACCACATTATTTGCATCAGAGTTATAATAGCCCATACGTATTATTTCCCAATAGTACCACATTATTTGCATCAGATTATAATAGCCCATACGTATTATTTCCCAATAGTACCACATTATTTGCATCAGAGTTATAATAGCCCATACGTATTATTCCCAATAGTACCACATTATTTGCATCAGAGTTATAATAGCCCATACGTATTATTTCCCAATAGTACCACATTATTTGCATCAGAGTTATAATAGCCCATACGTATTATTTCCCAATAGTACCACATTATTTGCATCAGAGTTATAATAGCCCATACGTATTATTTCCCAATATCACCACATTATTTGCATCAGAGTTATAATAGCCCATACGTATTATTTTCCAATAGTACCACATTATTTGCATCAGAGTTATAATAGCCCATACGTATTATTTTCCAATAGTACCACATTATTTGCATCAGAGTTATAATAGCCCATACGTATTATTTCCCAATAGTACCACATTATTTGCATCAGAGTTATAATAGCCCATACGTATTATTTCCCAATAGTACCACATTATTTGCATCAGAGTTATAATAGCCCATACGTATTATTTCCCAATAGTACCACATTATTTGCATCAGAGTTATAGCACACCTATCAAAAATTGTACTACTACCATTTTTCGGTAAGTAAATTCTCTTATCATTAAGGTTGTTAATTCTTACATTTAATTTTTTGAAGCCCCACCATAATTAGAAATTATGTTTTGTCAAAACCGTCTATAATTGACTAACCAATTAACTAACAAATTTAGTGGCACTATCGACCAAGGAGGTTCATAGTCGCATGGAAATAAAATATACGTACATCCCTATCCTGAAATAATATTTTCCAAACATCCCTTGAATATCATTATGGAACTAATATTTATCATCTAATAATTTAGTAAAAATAGGGGGTGAACTCAATTGCCGTAACACGGGCCAGCGGAGATTCCACGCAACTACCTCCTTTTCACTAAACACATTTTTCTCATGTACATCCAGGGTTGGACGAGTAAATTACATGTACGTATTTTACGTGTAAAATATGTAATGTACAAAACAGATTTTACATGAAGTAATAAACAAAAATAAGCCTATATTTAATTTTGACTATTTAACTCATGCCCCAAATGGTAGTCATTGACCAATCACATTTCAATTAATTCTGATTTACAACAAGTCACAGTCGTGTTTCACTTCGATTTTATCAACTTAATTTTATCATATTAAAGAAAACTCCTCCTTTTTAACATTGTGAATCGGTCAGAGCATTATTTTTCAGTGACCGACTCTCTAAGAAATACGTTGAACATAACAGTTTATACATATATATATGTAAGAATACTAGAATGCAAGTGGCTCCCAGATTGTGTATATATATATAGTGCGCGAATGTGACATGATACTACTTCCGGGATATAATAGGAAACATTTGTAGCAATTGCTTATACCACAAAAAAGAAGAAACCACTGTTTGTACTTTCTTAAAAATATTATTTCCCAGGTATTTACGGTCGAGAAAAATATAATTGACGTACTTACATCATAGCACATCAGAAATTAATTAATAACCAATAATGTTGGTTATAAACAGTTTGACATGTTTAATTTTTTCTCCACTAGGATGCATTCTTACAATATTGCGATCCTTTGGCATTAAGTAATAAGATCTGGTTGCACTGATGAACAAATGAAACATAATGAACATTGTATTCACGTAGACTCAGTCTCAAGACAACTCTTGAGGTTGCCAGACACAGTCTCTGGCGAAACGTCCGGGAACTACAAGCCTCACGACCACGGCCAACAGCCCGAATATCTTCTTCAAGATCAGCATAATAAACATTTCTCGTTTGTTTTCAAACATCGCCGTTTACATTAAATATATACATATTTTAAAATAACTATATTTAAATAACGATTTGTGAGTAAACAGCTTAATTTTATTCGTTAAGTAGTCCTAACAAATACCACACTTGATTTGCAAATCCTCTAGATAAATTGGAAATCACTTGTGGCATTACTTATGATAATTAAGACACCAAGAACTTAATTTTTAACGTATATTAGTATTCTACAATGTAGCAAAATAAGTGAAAATATTATTGTACCATGCATCATACATTTCATTCATCGGTACTTTTTTCACATTAATTTGAAATATTACATAATTATTTTTCTGAGTAGAGCTTGAGGATGCAGATGACATCTGTCTTATTTTTCGTTGATATAAAGAGAGTATCAGACTTACAAATGAAGCTGGACTGACGATAAATATACAAACAACTAAAGAAATGTGAATTAAATCCTTTGCATGTAGTAAAATAAAACTGGAACACTAGATTATAGATGAAGTACACTCCTTTGTTTATTTGGGAATTACTACTAAATGATGTAGCTCAAAAAAATGTATGCAGCAAATAATGTGTTTATCATCATCATCATCATCCATGCAAGTATTAGGCCATGTGGCCTGTTACAGTCTCAAAGAGGAATTTTCCATCCAGCGCTTTTTTGGACGTCCCAGCGATTGGCATCTTTTAAAAGAAATCTAAATTTATATTTGCTCTAAACTCGACTTCATTATTATCCAGTGTAAGATATATATATTAATTGGTGTTTCCCGTATAATGTATCATATTTATATTATTATTATTATTATTATTATTATTATTATTATTATTAATATTATCGTATCATTATTGTTATTACCCTATAAAATGTTGTTTGTACATGACATTTACATTGTTACATTTATTGTATCTTTAAGTGTTTATAATTAGTATAGTGTATATCTATATTTGTCGAATATTTATTTGTATTTGTACTGGTTGAGTGGAAGAGAGGGCCTTATGGCCTTAACTCTGCCAGAATAAATAAAGTATTATTATTATATTATTATTATTATTATTATTATTATTATTATTATTATTATTATTATTATTATTATTATTATTATTATTATTATTATTATTATCTCTTGCCCTGGGGGCAGTAGCGAAGTATGGCTTTTGGAATTCTATGAGACGGCATTCGTTCAAGATGGGCATTCCAGTTGTTCTGGTAGTTTTGTATTTGTATTGTGAGTCCATGTTTTCCCTTTACAGAGATTTAGGCGCTCTCCCCCTACAGGGAAGAATTCGAACCATACTAATTTAGTTGTCCCGCGCCGTAGCCGAGCGGTTAAGGTAGGAAGCCTTGGCGCAGAGCTACGGGACTTACGCTGGTTCGAGTCTCCACGGGGGAAGAAATTTTCTCATGGTATTTCGGCCAGTATGGGACCGGTGCCCACCCAGCATAGTGAAGCAATTGGGTAGCTACAATAAGTAGCGGCTCCAGGTTGAGGAACCAGCTATAACGGCTGGGGGACTCGACATGCTAACCACATGTCACCCCTACACTGGCTGTTGATCATCTACCTCTGTGATTGACACATGTGGATGTGAAGGGCCAGCAGCCGGCTGGTAAAAGGGCAACCGCTGAAAAGTTGAAAGACCCTCAATCGGACTAATTTAGTTACACTTGTTTTCGTATAGATGTCATTTTGAGTGGTCCGTGGTAAGCGTTCCGCCTCATACTGAAATCTAGGAAACCAAGGTAGTACTAGGACAGGAAAATTCGGTAAAGTTTGCTTAGAGGCCTTTTCATTCAGGCTTAAGGACTTTTTACGAGCCTGAAAATCTTCAGACTCGGTACCCACGGCTTAAAGTCCCTCCCGGAGGACTTGCTCCTTGGATTTTTCCGTCCTAAAAAATCCGTCGACCCCGGCCGGGTTTGAACCCGCGACCCTCGGGACCAGAGGCAAGGAGCATAACCACTAGTCCACCGCGGCCGAATTGGTAGTTTAGTATATGGTGAAGAATGGGTTCTACATTCAAGTCTTCCATAATTCCCTCATTTCTTTTATGGTCCCACTTTGTGTAGCCTGCTGTACAGCTCATAAATCGCATCTCATTTGCTGTTATTCTGCTTTCATCTCGTCTTCGTATTGTCCATGCTTCACTACCATATCTTAATACTGGTCTTGCGTGAACCTTATAAAGCCGTAATCTTGTGTTCTTCTGTACTAAAGATGGTTTCATTATACTGTTAATTATCCCCGTTGTTTTTGTAAAATTTGTGATTTTCTTTGATATATCAGCTTCATCTTTAAATGTTAAATTATAATCCAAATAATTAAATTCGTTTACTCGTTCTAAAATTTCATCATCCAAAATAATTTTGCTAGGTATAGGGTATTTCCCACAAAAGGCCATCACTTTATTTTTGTTTATATTTATTTCCATATTGTACCTTATTGCAATTATATTAAAATTTTGTATAGAATACTGTAAATCCGTTTCTGTTGGAGCTATTAGTACCAAATCATCTGCAAAAAGCAAAGAGTCTATTTTATGGTTTCTATTAATTTGGATAGAATCGTGTCTCATCTGTCGCCAATCTTGGAGTATTCTATCCATGTATATAATAAAGAGTAAGGGCGAGAGGCCACATCCTTGTCTTACGCCTCTATTAATTTCGGTCCAATCTGTTTGTGTGTTATTGACTCGAACTGAAATCAAATTGGTTTATAGATATTGTATAAATTTAAAATATGCTGTTGTGGTAGATTGTTGTCAACTAAAATTTCCAACAGTTTATTCCTATTGATTTGATCGAAGGATTTTTTGAAGTCCACAAATGCTAAATGTGTTTCTACATTGAACTCCCTGTGTTTTTCTATTAATAATTTAATGGAGAAATAACCATTACAGCAGGATCGACCTTTACGAAAGCCATTCTGTTCTTCGCTGAGGAGGCTGTTAAGATGTTTGTATAATTTGTTCTTAATTATATTGGCGTAAATTTTGTATCCAGTATTTAGTAAGCTGATGCCTCTGTAATTTTCAGTTTTTCTTGTCTCCTTTTTTTAAATATTGGTATTACAATAGATTTTGTCCAACTTAGAGGGATGTCTCTCCCTTCCCATAGTTTATTTAAGAATGTTAAAAATCTGTCTAAAAACACAGGATTTGCATTTTTAAATAGTTCAATACTGATTCCATCATCTCCAGGAGCTTTATAGCCTTTATAGCCTTGAGAAATACCTGGAAGAATAAAATTATTTCACGAAATACTAAACTTAAAATATTTAGAAGCAATGTTAAATCTGTTTCATTATATGGATTAGAAACTTGGTTATTAAATGATAAAATGTAACAAATACTTCAAGCGTTCATAAATCGTTTTGATTAGAATATTGAATATACACTGGCCTGACGTAAGCAACGAAGCTTTGTGGGAAGAAGCTCGTGAGGAAATAGAGGTGCAAATTAAGAGGATGAAATGGCGCTGGATAGGTCATACTCTTGGGAAAACCCCTTACTGTGTGGAAAGACGTGTACTTGATTGGAATCCTCAGGGAGCCAGAAATAGAGGACGTCCACATGGTACCTGGAAGCGAAGTGTCTATGATAAGGTGAAGAAGTTAGGAAAATCCTGCAATGAAGTGAAGGGCTGTTGCCAATAACCGATCCCGGTGGAAAGCCCATACTTGTGCCCAGTGCATGAATGGAGTTATAGGATCATGATGACGATTTTATGAGTCATTGACATTTAATTGCTTTTCACAAGTTATAAATCAAATTACTATTCTAGTTGATTGTATATCGTTTCCAACGAACATAGCATTATGTAAATACACATTTATTCAACCATATGAGACTCGTTAGATTTACTACTTCATTTCATAACGTCGTTAATATAATTAATTAGTACTGATCAGTTGTTAGGTTGAAATATGAATATCAAGGAACTGATATTGTATATTATTTTATTGTTTCTTTTTTCTCTTCATATTTTGTGTGAAGTCCACCGCTGTGGTCTCGACGTGGCGTACTGCCTTGTCACGCAGCGGGCCCGGGTTCGATCCCCGGTCGGGACAGTTTTCTGGGTGAGGTTTTTATCGGGGTTTTGCTCATCTGTAAGACAACTGTCAGGAAAACTTTAAGACCCAGACGGTCCCCGAAATCATATGGCCATCACATTCATCATCATTCATATTCATCTTAAGTTAAGCTTAGGATTAGGGACTCTCCTGGCGCGCCGCTATCATCATCATTATCACCCATCATATCATCGGGGCAACGTTCCCACATTCCAGGCGCCCCAACCTCAGAAGTGGGTCACAAGCACGCCATGCCAGGAGAGAAACCAGGAATGTCGAAAGACAACCTGGGGCATTTAAAAAAACATCTTGTGTAAATTAATTATTGTCTGATCCATATGCCTAACAGTAATAATAATAATAATAATAATAATAATAATAATATATGATATATGCAAATATATGGATCTATGACTACGAATTTAAAAACAGCAAAGAATCAGACTTAGCAAAATACATCAGATTACTGACAATATGTGGGGCACGCCGTAGCGTAGTGGTTAAGGCACTGAGCTACAAGCTGGAGGGTCGAGGGTTCAAGTCCCGTTGGGGTCAGGATTTTTAAACTGACCCAAACCCTCTGGCGGCACTATGGCCCTGGGGTCGACTCAGCCTCTAACGGAAATGAGTACCAAACTCTTGTTCTAGGGGTAAAGGCGGCCGTCACGCAGGGCTGACAACCCGGCTGACACAAAGTGCCGATTGTCTAGAAAAAAGTGGGAGCCTTAACCTCCTACTACCCCAAGGGCCTCCGGGCGTGTTGTGGGATCACTTTACTTACTTACTGACAATATGTATTCAATAAGAATCATACACTTGATCTTTTGTTTTAAGGAAATAATAAACATGCAAGAGGCTTTTTAATGAAAGGCGATTCCTGTTATCATTATGGACATAAGACCAGGTAGAAACTATTCTCTCCAGTTGGGGGGCTCGAAGCTGGAATGTTAAGGAATTCATTAGCTAATTCTGCTAGTTTCATATGGTGCTTTTTTTAGCAAAAAATGGGGATTTAATAATTTTGGGAACTTTTTGTACTGCAGATTCTTCTAGAGGCTTTAAGGCGTTCCTTGACTGTATTTTTTAATAATAGCTTCATATAAACAGCATTTAGTACAATTCTTGTTGTCAAATCTCACATGAACAAAATTAAGTTCTCCATATAAATCAATGAAGTGGTCTGTTACCGCGATTCATTGTTATAAAATATTCATCTCACCAATTAAAGATGAATATTAGATTTTGTTGCGATATCCTAAAACACTGAATGTGTTGAGTACCGTTAGGTTATATATATATAATTTTCAGAAAGAAGGTTCTAGATTGTAAAAACATTAATTTGTACTTTCTTCTAAAAGCTCCTAGCAATAATGCATTGTTTTAAATGTATTGGTCCAAAAAATTTAATACGTAGATTGAGGGTCTTGTTTCATAAGTGCATTGCAATACAAAAGATTACTCATGAATGGAAAATAAGCTACCCTGTACCAGTATACAAGAAGGGTGATAGAAGAGAAGCAAAATATTATAGAGGACTAAGTATAAATAACACATTATATAGAATATTTATGAAGTTATTAAAAACTAAGGTACAAAAAAAATATTAAATACAAAATTGGAGAAGATCAAAATGGATTCAGACCGGGAAGGTCATGTGTTCAAAATACACTGCTCAAAAAATTAGGGGATATTGTAGAATAACCTATTAAGACTATGTTTTTTTGGAATAGTACTAGATGCAATCACTTTCTATTATTCCAAGATAATGTAAATAAGAGTTTGAAGTTGTTATGTAACCTCGGTACCACACCAGAGGGCAGTGTCTGTACTGTTTATGTGAAAGGGTGGTGTGGAGGTGAATGTTTTGTTGCTCTTTTTAAATCCAGTCCAGTTTTCAGTTAGTGAATGACTTGCCTTAGGGACAGTGATGCCTCGACAACGTGATTTACCTGAACCAATGGCTTGGAGGGTCATAGGAAAGATGGAAGCTGGACAGACACAACAAGAGGTGGCACAAGCCATTGGGGTGTTTCAAAGCGTGATTCCCAGTCTTTGGAATCATTTTCAAAGAACATACTGTTCATAGAAGAGCCGGACAAGGTCGAACAAGGGCAACAACAGCAAGGGATGACCATTACCTCTTGTTAACAGCCCGTCGGAATAGACAGCAGAATACAACTCAACTTCACTGATGATTTCCTAGAGTTATAGAAGGATTAAGATGGAATAATTGTTTTATTCTCATAACCATTCAAAAAATCGCTCCATTAATATTAATTTCATATACAATTAATTTTAATGGGTTTATTATTTTAATTATCCTTACTTCAAACAGCAACAGGACGCAGGGTGTCAACTCAAGCTGTCCCTAATCGACTACATGGAAGTGGTCTCTATGCCCGTAGGCCCATGGTGTGTACCAGGTTAACTCCACAACACCGTAGAGATCGCAGAAACTGGGAGGAGGAACATCGTGGGTGGAGGCATGCTGAATGGAGATCAGTTATTTTTTCTGATGAGTCGCGATTCAACATGGAATGTGATAGTCGGCGTGTATTCATCTGGAGAGAAAAAGGGACACGAAACAATCGAGCTTTTGTACGTGAAAGATCCCCATATGGTGGCGGTGGATTGATGGTGTAGGCAGGAGTCAGTACTGGTGGACGTACGGACCTCTACGTTATCCAAGGTGGTACTTTGACTGCGGTAAAGTACAGAGATGAGATTCTCCGACCTTTTGTCGTGCCTTATGCTGATGCCATAGGTGATTCTTTTCTTTTTATGGACGATAATACACGACCCCACAGACTTGGTGGACGACATGCTGGAAGTGGAGGGTATCGAGCGTATGCAATGGCCAGCTTCCTCCCCAGACTTAAATCCGATTGAGCATGTGTGGGATGCATTAGGCAGGTGCATTGCAGGCAGACCAGCACCTCCCACAACTGTTCCAGAGCTGCAAATTGCTCTTATGGAAGAGTGGCCACGTATCCCCCAAGAACTCATTGCTAACCTCATTGCATCAATGCCATACAGGTGTGAGGCAGTGCTGGCCGTTCGAGGAGACCATACACCATACTAAAGAAACATTTTCACCCATGTTAATGTTGCTTTGTTTGTTTGCCATATTCTTAATCAGGATCTCTTTGGCATCTGGTGTAGTACAGAGGTTACGTTATGACTTCAAACTCATGTTGACATTCTTTTGGAGTAATAGAAAGTGATTGCATCTAATACTGTTCCTGAAAACATAGTCTTAATAGGTTATTCTACAATATCCCCTATTTTTTTTTTGAGCAGTGTACATTTGTTATCCAACAGTTAATCGAAAAACAGACTGCAGTTGGAGAAGAAACCCATTTGACAATCATAGATTTAGAGAAAGCTTATGCCTCAATTCCGAGGAATAAATTATGGGAAGTATTAGAGAAATACAATACTGATAGAAACATAATTAAAATTATTAAACAAGTTTATAAAGATAACACGGTTTGTGTTAAAATTGCAAATATAATATCTAATCCTATAATAACCAAAAACGGATTGAAACAAGGGTGCAGTCTATCACCAATTTTATTTAATATTTATGTAGAATTTATATTAATGTAATGGAAACAAAGCTGCAAAGGTATGGGTATCCCAATAGGTAACAGATTTTTGCTGACATTACAATTTGCTGATGATCAACTGCTTTTAGCGCAAGACAAATTTGATATGGAATTCATAATTAAATATTGAAAAACATATGAATCATGGGGTCTTACAGTAAATTTACAAAAAAAAAACATAATTTTTGGCAATAAATACTCGTAATAATGAAAGAGAAAATTTAATATTGGGAGAAGGAATTCAAATAAAGCAAGTGAAACAAATTAAATATTTGGGAATAATTATGGATAACATTGAAGGTATATCAATACTAGTAAAATTCATATCAAATTCCGTTAAGGTGAAGTCATATGATGAAAGTTAAAAATTAAATTGTACCTATTGGTAGGTGCTGTCGTCCTTAACTTTGTTAATATATTGTATATAAAATTAACTGGAGCGCTTTCGGAAGTTATCTTCCATCTTCTTCAGGTTGAGTTACCGTACACAACAACAACAAGTAGCGGAAACTCAACCTGCAGAAGATGGAAGATAACTTCCGAAAGCGCTCCAGTTTATTTTATATACAATATATTAACAAAGTTGAGGACGACGGCACCTACCAACAGGTAAACAGGTACAATTTAATGTTTAACTTTCATCATTGAAGGTATAGTCAAAGAGAACATAAAGCATAGAATTGAATTGGGTAAAAAATAATATCATCGTTAAATTCCATATGGTGGGATAAGCATTTTGGAAAGACACAAAAAATATATTGGTAAAACATTGGTGGAATGTGTTGCAATGTATGGAAGTGAGGTATGGACAATCAATAACTACTATAAAAATAGACTAATAGCTTTATAATGGATTATTTACGCAGAAGTACCAGAAAGTCAAAATTAGAACATGTAACAAATAAGGAAATTAGAAACATAATGGAAGCAGAAAAAAGCATAATTGAAAGAATTGAGGAGAAGGAATTAAAATGGTTAGGACATATTTTAACATTGGAAGATGAACGATGGCCGAAACTACTATATCAATGGCAACCGAGCAGAAATAAGAAAAGAGAATGACCAAAGTTAACATGGAAGGGAAGCATGAAGATAATAATGCAAGCAAGAGAGCTAAGCATTGAAGATGCCCAAGATCGTAGGCTTTGGAGGTTTGGCACGGGAAGACGGCAGAGCTCTAAAAATCCGAATATAGATAGATAGTTTCATTAAGGTGTTACCCTACAGTGTCTTGTATTTCTCAAGAGGAAATAGTGATTGAGTCATAGTCATACAAATTATTTGCTGACTCAGTTATTTTTATCAATTCCCATAATTTAGTCTACATTTGAAGCCTACACATTCAACAACGTCGCCTAGTAAACATGAATTTGGGATTCTACATCAACAAGAACCATTTCAAATTCTTGGTTTTATGTGAAATAAAAATTGAGAAAATATATGGATGATGGAAGTTATTTTATATCTTACATTTTTAGGTTAATTACGCATTTTACGCATATTTTACATGTCACGTAGAAAATATTTTTGTTGTATGTTAAGTCCATACCCTGTTGTACGGTGGTGGTAAAGGAAGAGTTATTGTATAACAATATATATATCACAAGTGGTTTACGTAGCGAGTCCAGTGCGCAAAAAACGAAAGTAAGAAGATTTGAAGAGTAAAGAA
This sequence comes from Diploptera punctata, assembly GCA_030220185.1. Classification (NCBI taxonomy): domain Eukaryota; kingdom Metazoa; phylum Arthropoda; class Insecta; order Blattodea; family Blaberidae; genus Diploptera; species Diploptera punctata. Next base: position 297,918 of record JASPKZ010001964.1, on the reverse strand, counting down.
CGTATAATAGTAGCAAGAGTATGTGATTTTATTATGAGAAAGAATCCAGGTGAAAGTGTGAATTAGCTTGTTTCAAAATGTTATGAAGCTTCAGGCGTTTCTGTGGCCACTAACCAACTCACTTGCAATATCGAACCCATAGGTTCATGGCCGAGCGGATATAAGTTCTCCATGCATCCCTATCCTGAGCTAATGTTTTCCAATCGTCCTTGTATAATCTACTTCCATCAAATCATGGTTAACATTATTCTTCTACCTCATTCTTGGCCTACCTACTGGATGATCCCCTCTGGTTTTCCTGCAAGGAGTTTCCATGCTTCACTCTGTAAAATATGTAGGAAGGCTTTTCACGATTCCTTGGTATATCCAAAAGAAAAGAAGAGTCGCAAAACCCAAGAAAAGATAGAAGACAAACAAAATATTGTGATTTTGTGAAAACAGAAATTCTGTGTAAAGTACATAATCTTTTTAATCGACTACTAACTTTCGCGACTGTACTTAACACATTTACAACAATGCTCCCAATTTTTTTGTGACAACCATCTATAGGACTCTAAAAATACATTGTTTTTTATGAGAAGAAAGGAATACGCTCGATGTTATTGGAGCGGGGAGATATTCTATCTCGGCATCAAAGATATCCATCTCAAATTTTATATTATACTGTTTTATCGTATATACAGCGTCGTTTTTTTATTTTGCGTGAATTAACCTTAAATTACTTAAATATAAATTTTGTAGTTTTTTTCGTGGATCTTATAATATATAACTGAAGATCTTAATTCCAAATCCCAATATTATGTAGTAACCACATTAGAATTAACACGATTCAGATTTTAGTAGCAGTAGAGAAGGTAATTGTCTCTAAACTTATGTTGCTCCTGTAATTGTGGTAGAAGGAGAAGAGAGAGATATGTTTATCTCTATCAATCAATTTGGGGGTGTCAAGTGGCAACAACGTTCCCATAAGAGCAGTAATATTTTGTAGACATAAAAAAACCCTATACTTGGTGCATTATTCGATGACTCATACTTTGAGAGGAAACAAGGTTACGGGTATATAAGGATCAAGCTCTCAGGAAACTTTTTAATAGCAAAGAGTGACGAACAGACAGTTGGTTTCGAAGACTATGTAATACTGAACTACATGACCTTCATGGGGAATCGGATATAATAACATTTATGTCTCGTAGAATGCGATGGGCTGGATGTAACACGAATGAGATATGAAGGAGGGACATATAACTTTGTATGAAATCCAGAGTGAAATCGCCCAATAGGTAGCCCAAGAATAAGGTGGCAGAGATCGGATATAATAACATTTATGTCTCGTAGATAGGACATAGAAATGTTGGACGCCCATTTACTAGATGGGAGGATTCATTAAATCCCACTTGATGTGAAAACAGGTCAAAAGGCCTAATTTCATGAAGCAGAAGAAGAAGAAGAAGACTGCGATGGGCTGGATGTAACACGAATGAGATATGAAGGAGGGACATGGAAACTTTGTATGAAATCCAGAGTGAAATCGCCCATTAGGTAGCCCAAGAATGAGGTGGCAGAATAATATTACTGATGATGTGGGAGAAGTACATAATGCAGATAATGATTGGATAGTGATGTATAGAGAGCTTATGTACGCTCTGCCAAGAATGTACGGGTTCGATAGTGCCAGTTAGTTAGTTCCTTATTTATTTATTTTTTTTAAGATCATTGTTCTCTAGCTGAATCTAGATAATGTGGTCTCCAAACGGTAACTATAAGTGTTTTCTCATGAGATTGTTGACATATTCCCACTGACTTCAAATATTCCTGCAAGACTCTAGATTGGTATTTGGTTTCATGAAGCTGTGGGGATGCTTGAGTTTTGCGTTACGATTTATAATTAGTCTTATTACAGAATAGTTCGCATTTATGTAAGTCCTTACTCTTGCTATATTCACTATACATCGTGTCTTTGTCTGCCATGGAAGTGCGAATGAAATCAATCAGTCGGGGCGCAGTTGGTCGTGTTTTTAAAAATGCTTATTTATTGAATATAATAAAACTATCAAAGTTTTATACGATTTTCATATTTATTTTAATAGAAATTCGTTACAGCTGTTTCATACTTTGTACCTTCTTCAGACGAATACTATGAATACAAACGAATTTTGCTAATTATATATACACTCAAGTATGTAACAAGTGCAACTATGCAACTCAATGAAAACAGTGCATAGGCTAAAACATTCCCTTATTATACATTTAAACAGGTCATACATTTAAACGTAATTGGGAATTTACAACCTATTGCTCTACTGCTCTTCTTCAATTTATTTATTTCTACAATTTCTAAAGCATCTAGTTTTTGACTTTGTTAAAAACATGAAAACTTTAAAATTCTAATTTAAAAAATGATCGCATTGAAGTAAATGTTTAGCGTAATATGAAGTATCTACACTTCTGTTATATGCTCTCGTACGTTGTTTTATACGAGAAATAAAAGGTCTTCTAGTTTGTCCTATATAAAAAAACTATCCCATGTGCCACACTCTACTTGTATAAACCTGATAAATATTCCTTTTTTACTTTAGTTATGCCATTCTTTATTATATTTTACAAAGTTTTATTAGTTTTAACGCCACATCGATGTCCAATTTATTAAAAAGTATTTGGATATCTTATTGGAAAGTGGGCCTATGTATGATATTATAACATATTTATTTATATTTTTTTTAGTAGATGCCACATGCAAACGTTTTAATGTTCTCGAGTGAATGATATTATTTTCATGAATGAATGACTTGGTAACTTATACATAAGCACAGTTATTTCTCTCTTCAGTGTTGATAAAAAAACAAACATGACATTTAGCGAACTGTACTTTTTATATTTATTTTAAAAGCTGTAATGTTTGTGACAGAAATACAATATCATCTCTACAACACGATCAAAGTATTGCTTAAAATGTCACTTTTATTTATTTAACTTTTTAATGTAACATTTTGTGTCCACTTCCAGCTGCGCATTTGTTTTAATTATTTGTTGCCTTCGTTATGCAGTACGTGCAATGCTGGAACGCACTGTGGCCTCGGACTAACATAGTTGCATTTGGATGCAAGAAGGCCCGGTTTGATCCCCGGTCGGAACAGGTTTCCTGGGTGAGACGGAATTTTTCCTCAATTGTAAGACAAATATCAAGAAATTGTAAGGCCCATATAATCCCCGAACAAGATTTGGCAACCATAAACATCATATCACATATTGGGTACGGCTCAAAAGCGGACATTCGAATTTCGAGATAATTTTGGTTTTAAAATTAAGCTTAGGAACGTCGAAGATGAAAACATGAAAACAAATTGCGGACCATCCAGAAACAAAGCAGGAAAATAACAATTTACAAAGCACTATTTCCTACATTACCTTAAGGAAGTGGCTGCCATTTTATGGTCGTGACGTCAGGTTCGATATTCAGATGTTAGTCCAGGGTGAAAACATGTTTTGTTCAATAGGTATGCGAAAATTAATACATATTTCATTGTAATAAAAGTGCACTGCTATATTTCCAAAAGCTGTATTTCCAAAATGACATAGCAAAAAGTTTGGAATTTAATAAAAATCATATCGTCACATAGAGTTTATTAAGAAAAAAATGGTTTAACTGAATCGATTACCGATAATAATCCATACGTCATCGTACATATTTCTGGAAAATGAACAACGGCAAATTAAATATTAAATAAATAGATGTCACTTATTTATAACACAATCTTTGAAATTTGTAATATAATTTATTAGAATACATGTATAATAACCTAAAAGCTAACCTAACTTATTTCAATTACTTTAACTTGTGAAAGTAATACATAGAATGGTATTTAGACAATATTAAATTACTGGTATGTAAATAAATTATATTATATGTTTAAGAATCTAAAAGCTAACCTAACCTAATTATGTATAAGAATCAATTACTGTAACCTAGTTTCTTTAGTGATGGTTTGTAGATTTTCTTCGTGTTTTCATCTTTGGTGATCCTAAACTTCATTATAATACCAAATTTATATAGAAATGTGGATATCGCATACAGTAAACTAGTGAAATATGTATTTTGTAGAGCTTATAAAATGTTATTTTACTGGTTTGTTTCTGGATGGTCCACAATTACTTGTGTTTTCGTGTTTAGTGGTCCTAAGCTTCATTTTAAAACCAAAATTATCTCGAAATTCTGATGTTCACTTTTTGCGCCGTAACCCATATATTTTGTATTGTTGAGTAAGAATGTGCGAATGTGTATTGCCTTAAATGTTGTTGCTGTTTTCGTGGTTGTCCGGGCTGATCCTTCCATGTCCTTGTGTGTGTCATCCCAGGTTTAAATACCCTCTTACTAAGGGTTGTGACACTGTAACGGGAAAACGTGGGAGAAGTAAAAGTACCCAAAATGGAGAGACTGAACTAGGATTAAACATGTTAAAATGATATATCGGTTGTCCTCAACTAAAATAAATTTGTTTAGAAACTTCATCAAACGATTGAAATAAAATTATGTTTTAAAACTTCGTCATAAAAAGGCCAGAATCATAAGCTAGTGGTCAGCGTTTTTTTTTTACTTATACTTCATGAGGTACCCGTTTCAACTCCCGGTCAAACCATGGACATTTTTCCATAAAGGGAATTATTCTTGTGGTTGCCCATGATCTAGAATTTAGGTTAAGAGCTCTCCTGGTGCTTCATTATCATCGGGATAACGTAACTGAGCCTTCCAGGTGCCCCAACCTAAGAAATGGATTACAATTCCGGCAATGCCAGGGGAGAAAGTCAGAAATGTCATAAGAGACAACCTGGTGGCATAAGACAAAAAAAAATTAAATTAACTTTTGTTTCAAAACATAAAAAATCGATAATAAACATGTTTTAATTTTTGGCGATGTTTTAAATAGAAGTTTATTTTAATTGACGACCACTGATATATCATTTTAAAATGTTAATATTTTACTTCATATTGATTCACCACAACATTTAAAAGTACTATGAATTATCTTCTTTTTCTTCTTCTTCACGGGCTAGCCAAATTGCCTGTTCCGCCTCACAGTTGTTCTGTCCATCTTTTCATTGGCCTTCCTATATTCCTTGAACCTCTTGGCTTGTAGTTAAATGCTGTTTTTGGTAATCTTGTTACACTCATTCTTTCCGTATGTCTAAACCATTTTTCTCTATATTTTTTGATTTTATCATTCAATGGATATGTATTTAAATGTGTTCTTATGTCTTCATTCTTTATCCGATCCATCCTTGTGCAGCCTTTTGTTCTCCTAAGGAAGTTAATTTCTACACTTTGTACTCGATTTTGTAACTTTTTGGGCATTACCCAAGTTTCGCTCCCATAAAGTAATGCAGGAACTGCCAATGTTTATAAAAACTTCAATCTAGTATCTCTTCTTGTTTTGTTCTTTAATGCACTACCGTATGTATAGTTCCACACATCATTTGAAATCTTGACAGTTTCGTATTTACGTCTTAGGTAATCATATACACCTTTACAGTGGAGTAGATAAACATAAAAGAGCAAAAAGAGGTGTTTCAATGTTGATTAATAAGAAATGGAAAGGCGCGATAAGAAATTGGGAAGCCATTGATGAGAGAATTTTAAAATTAGATTTGAATATATGGGGCTATAAATTAACAGTTTTTGGAATATACGCACCAATTAACGATAATGGAATGACAAATCTAGAAAATGATTTATTTTTTGACAAAGTTAATGAAGAAATAGGAAAAAATTTGCGCTGGGAAACAATTAATATTATTGGGAGATATGAATGGAAGAACAGGAAGTAAATTTGGAGACCAAGTAGTAGGAAAGTTTGGAGAAAGCATTTTAAATGAAAATGCAGAAAGGTTAATTGAATTATGTAGACAATAATCTTTAAAAATATGGAATGGCTTTTTCAATCATAAAGATATCCATAAATACACATGGAAACGTCCAACACTAAATCAAAAATCCATTATCGATTACATAATTACAAAACAAAATTCAAAAATGAAAATACAAGATGTCAGAGCATATAGAGGACCAAGGGGTGGGGCAGATCATAAATTAGTAATTGGAAAATTTGTATTTCCTTGCATTCTTAATAAAGAAAACAACCACGCAGAAAAAGAAGAAAATGTTAGAACAGAAAAGTGTTCCCAATTCTGTCCCAAAAGAAGGACTAAATCGAATTAATAAATAAACGAAAGAAAATATAATGTTGAAATCCTACAAAACAAAAGTGTAAAGCATTTATATCAACAGAGATTGAATAAAAAATTAACACAGAATGAATTCAGAGATACAGAAGAAATGTATCCGTACCTAAAAAGGTGCATCCATGAAGCCGCCTATGAAGCATTGGGTGAGAAAGTCGACTATAGAGGAAGGACAGCACTGTTTTGGAACGATGAAGTAGAGAAAGAAAGACAGAATAAGAAACAGTTATTTTTAAAATGGCTTAGTACAAAGAACCAGAACGACAAAATACAATATCAAAAAGCACAAGCAAAAGTGAGAAGAATGGTTACTGAACACAGAAATGAGATTTTGGATAAGAAATGTACAGAAATACAAACATATTTAGGAAGCAAGAAGAGTTCTGAATCATGGAAATTTATAAAAAATATACGTTCATCGAATAGAAATAAGAATCTTCTCAACCTAATAGGGATACATGAATGGGAAGAATATTACAAAAAACTTTTAGTAGAGGACCGAAAAGAATTTTTGGGAGAAAATAACGATTTATCAGAGATGGAAACAGGAAACATAATCGAAATTGATATAAATACTGTAAAAAAGGAAATTATGAGAATGAAAAATGGTAGTAATGCCGGCCCAGGAAATATTGCTATAGAATTGATTAAAAATAGCAGTCAGAAGTTATTGGAAATGATCACTGTACTGTTTAATAAAATAATAAATGGCGAAGAAGTGCCAGAAGATTGGAAAGTCGCTATTATAACATCGATACATAAGAAGGGAGACAAGAGAAAGTGTGAAAATTATAGAGGCATATCAGTAACGAGTACATTTAGTAGAATATATGGACGTATACTAAGTAAAATGGTTGATATAGAATACCAGGATAAATAAATGGAAGAACAATCTGGTTTTAGAAGTGGTAGGTCATGCACAGATAATATATTTTGCATAACACAAATGATAGAAAAAAAAGAGCAACTAACAGAAATTTACATTTGCTTTGTGTCGATTTAACCAAAGCATATGATATTATTCCCCAGAAAATGTTATGGGAAACTTTAGACGATTCCAACAATACCAAAAAATTAGTAGAAGCTATAAAAGCATTATAAAAAGGATCTATTTCGAAAATAAAAGTTGGAAATCATATAACAAAGGGATTTTCCGATTGAGGGTCTTTCCACTTTTCAGCGGTTGCCCTTTTACCAGCCGGCTGCTGGCCCTTCACATCCACATGTGTCAATCACAGAGGTAGATGATCAACAGCCAGTGTAGGGGTGACATGTGGTTAGCACGTCGAGTCCCCCAGCCGTTATAGCTGGTTCCTCAATCTGGAGCCGCTACTTATTGTAGCTACCCAATTGCCTCACGATGCTGGGTGGGCACCGGTCCCATACTGGCCGAAATACCATGAGAAAATTTCTTCCCCCATGGAGACTCGAACCAGCGCAAGTCCCGTAGCTCTGCGCCAAGACTTTCTACCTTAACCGCTCGGCTACGGCGCGGGACAACAAAGGGATTTACTATTACAAAAGGTTTAAGGCAAGGTTGCAGTTTATCTCCAACTCTATTTAAAATTTATCTCGAAAGAGTACTAAGAGACTGGAGGAAAAAATGTCAAGAAATGGGCAAACCTATCTAAAAATACACATGTATATTCATTAAATTTTTCAGATGGCCAGGTATTAATAGCACAGGACCACGATAACATAGAATATATGGCTAAAAAACTAAAAGAAGAATATGAAAAATGGGGACTTTATATAAACATTAAGAAAACTAAATATGTGTGTATAGGAGAAGAAATGGAAAATATAAATTTCAACAATGGAGAATAACTAAAACCTAGTATTGAATGCACTTATTTAGGAACAAAATTAGACCATTCAGGCAATAACACAGTGGAAATTAAAAATAGAATTGCACAAACAAAACAAGCAATAAATGCTTTAAACTCTGTTTGGTGGAGCAAAAATATTACAAAAAATAGAAAATTACAAATATATCAAACCATAATTCAGAGCATTTTATCATATGGTGCTGAAGTCTAGCAAATTCCTACCAGGGAAATGAAAAGAATTTTAAGTACAGAAATGGATGTTTTAAGAAGATCAGCTGGAAAATCGAGAATGGATAGAATACGAAATAAAGAAATAAGGGAAATTATGGGTGTACAAGAGGAGCCGGAAATCATAGACATCATAGAAAAGAAAAGATTACAGTGGTATGGCCATGTCAAAGGAATGCCAGAGCAAAGATTGCCAAAAATTGTTATGGAATGGATCCCAATGGAAAGGAGGAAGAGAGGAAGACCGAAGAAAACTTGGATAGAAGGGGTAAAAGCAGCTATGAATATCAGAGGAATGGAGGAAGATCAATGGATGGATAGAGAGGAATGGCGTTTGGTTTCCGGAAGACGGCGACAGCTGCCATGATACCGGATGATGATGATGATGATGGATGATGGAAAAATTACAATCCAAATAATTAAAAACTAAGAATTAAAAATAAATTAATATTATCATTGCAACACTATGGAAGAACTTGCCCATCCCTAACAACTAGGAATTTAGTGGACAGATACTGGGAGACCAGGGAGAATATGAACATTTTATAACCTTCTTGTTATTGTTTATTATTAGTATTAGGCCTATTAGTTTTCTCTAGTCATTGTTGTCTAATGACAAGTGTCAAATGCCACAGTGTTTAAATAAATAAATACACATGATAATTGTTATTTTCAGTAATGGGTGAATCAATAATAACTCAATTTCATTCCATTAACACAGTTTAACCTCTCACCTTGTATGTACTTTTATATGCTACACGCCACACGGGCCTTAAAGCGGCACGACCTGTCGGCAGAGGGATTTTAGATTTAGATTTATTTAGCCTGATGAAGTTAAGGCCATGTGACCTTCTCTTCCAATACATCAGAAAATAACAATCTCAATTAACTCTAATATTAAATACTAAATAAAAATGTTATCAAAAAGATATATATTATATTACGATCTATAATGCAACCAGTTAATGTTAGTTAAAATTAAGACTAAAACTAATAATAAAATGAATACAAGTAAGACATATTAAATTGTCCCTGTCTAATGTATATAAAAAAGAGCAATAATGAGCTATAGAAAACTAATTTTACGATTATACAATATTTAAAACAAAACAAAAGAAAATATTTGTTAATCTTAATATTATTTTCATAAATAATTAAATTTATGAATTGTTAAAAGAATACTATCAGTGAGTTGTATAAGTTAGTTTGTTATTAAATAATTATTTAGTTTGTTTTTGAAGGATGTTATAGTTTGACAGTCTCTGACATAGGGCGGAAGGGAATTCCATGTTTTGGTAAGTGAGACCGTAAAAGATAATGAATAATACACAGTGTGATGAGGAGGGATATAAAGGACAATGTGCTGCTGGGATCGAGTGTCAAGATTATGTGTGTCGGATAGTCTGATGAAGCGGCGTGATAAATAATTAGGCGATGATGTGTGAAGGATTTTATAGAGAAGGGATAGGGAATGGACAGTTCTACGATCTCTTAGATGAAGCCACGATAATTGTTCCAGGGACGGGGTAACATGGCCAAATTTGCGAATACCACAAATAAAAAGTGCGCAACAATTATGAACACGTTGAAGTCTTTGAGTGAAAATAATATTTAAATCTGTAAAAAGAGTGTCACAATAATCAAAATGGGGCATTGCAAGTGTTTCAACTAACATTTTCCTAAGAGCGAATGCCAGACAATTTCGTACGCAATTTAATGAATGTATTATTGAGAAGACTGTTTTGCTTGTATGGTTTATTTGTGTATTCCAATTTAAGTTGTTGTCAATAAATACTCCTAGAATTTTTACTGTCTCACTATAAGGGATTTGAACTTCCATTTAGTGATACATGCTAGACTGGTAAAGGTAAAGGTAAAGTGATCCCACTACAGGCCTCAGAAGGCCCTTGGAGTAGTAAGAGGTTAAGGCTCCTACTTTTTCTTGACAATCGGCACTTGATGTCAGCCGGGTTGTCAGCCCTGCATGACGGCCGCCTTTACCCCAGAACAAGCGTCTGGTACTCTTTTCAGTTAGAGGCTGAGTCGACCCCAGGGCCATAGTGCCGCCAGAAGGTTTGGGTCAGTTTAAAAATCCTGACCCCACCGGGACTCGAACCCTCGACCTTC